>CAMZMU010000117.1:87832137-87905755 GCA_947311845.1 Poa pratensis | reverse complement strand
TCCATGGTCCGAATAAGATATCCTGCTGGTCGTCATCCGTGATCCATTGATCTGCTTCGTGTTGTCCTCCTCGATGTGGCTGCCGACGTGTTTCGGTCTTCCTCTCGGAGATCTCCGCTGTTTGGCGTGGAGTCACTGGACATCTAGATCGGAATTGAACCAGTCGTGCATGCTCTTGTTTCGGCCAAATTGGCTTCACAAGAGCGAGGCGCGAAGCTTCACTGTCTTGTCGGTGTCATGGGACATGTCTAAATTAGATTTCCATGTCACCAATAGTGGTGAAGAAAGTCATGGCGGCTGCGGTCGGAGGCTTGTGATGGCGGAGAGGATTGTTGCGATGAAGACTTGTGACACAGGTTTTCCTATGTGTCGGGTGTTGAGTACTTGCAGCAGCGGTCTTGGCAGGAGGGGGCAGCAACACAGGTGGACAACATTCTGGTGGTGCATCACGAGCACCGAGCAGCGATTTTCAGGGTGAAAGCCCTAGGTCTGGCCTTCATTGGTTGTACCTGGCAATTGCCTTGCTGAAGGCATTGTTTTGGGATCCCGGTCTTTCTCCAGGGTGAAAACTCAAGATCCTTGATCGGGCGACGACAAGGCTTTTGCATTGTTTCCTTCATGGAGGCGTCGCTTTTGGAGAACCTCAGTTGTGGTCGGGTGTTGTCTTCAGTGGTGATTAGAGTGTTGCTGTTGCGAGTGTTTCATCAATGCGACGGGGTGTTTGTTTTACTTTTCTCTATTTTTATTTTGTTCTTGGTTGTGTGCATCCTTGTTGGTGCAGAGGCTGAGTGTAATTGGTATCTTCGCGATATTAATATATTCCCTTTAAAAAAAACTAGCACACATAGTCGATGCCTCCTCCGAGCAAGCGAGTATTTGCAAAAAAAAAAAAACCTACAGGGCCTCTTTCACAATTGGTACCAATCCATTATATTTGTTTTTTTTCGAAGATACAATATTTTGTAATTCCATATGTTGAGAGAATATTTGGTTACATTGTATATGCTAATTTTGTTGTTTTCCTTGTGAAAAACGAGTCATTTAATATAGGCTTCGCATGCATGCAGCCACTTCCTCAACTGCATCCAATGTCGTGTGGACCATCGCTTCTTGGTTCAAATTAGCACTTCCCTTATTTAGATTTCTCGTTTGGTAATAGACAACTATAGAGAGAAAAAATTGTACAGTGAATACAATTCATTACCAACAACCCAATAAGGGGGATAAATTTGTCGCCTCCTGTTTGCCCTCTAAGGAGGAGGAACAAGAGGACAAAATCTTCTGGTTTGGACAATTCCTCTAGATTTTTTTTTTTTTTTTGAGCTAGCTATGTAGTTCTCATCTCTTCTCTCTAGTAGTTCAATATCTCATGCTAATTTTTTGCTCATGCTGATTTCTTGATGTCGTTGTGTTTCTCTTTCCTCTTTCTTGTTAATTTTAACCTGTTTATACATTCAACGTGGATAACAATCTTCACTTGTTTGGTTTGCAGGAACTTGTCCCTTGTTTATAGTAACCTAGCATTATTAATATTACAAGATATTTTCAATTGACAAGAATGCCTGTGTCACGAGGCGCCAAGCCTTCTTCCTCGAAGCCAGGTCCCTTCGACTCTGACTCCGACGATGATCTTGTGCCGAAAAAGGGAAACAAATCTTCCACCTACTCGGTACCGCCGGCGGCAAGAAGCAGTACAAGGATGGGTTCCGTGACTCAGGAGGGCTGGAGAACCAGTCGGTAGAGGAGCTAGAAAACTACGTGGCATACAAATCCGAGGAGACGACTGACACGCTCAATGGTTGCCTCCGTATCGCAGAGAACATCAAGCAGGACGCCACCAACACTCTCATCACGCTGAACAAGCAGGTGACCAGATCGGTAGGACACATGAAAAGGCCGTCGAGATCGATCAGGACCTCACCAAGGTGCATAAGCTCCAGCACGTACTATTGTATAGACTGCATGTGACATAAACAAAATGACATGACCGACACAAAACCTAGGCCTATGTGAAACGCAAGTATATATCTTCTTGCTCCCGTGGGATTTAACCCTTTTGTTGGATGTAAGCCTGTAATGTGTTCCATGCGGGTTCTGATCATCTTCTCAATATTGGCGTTTGCATTCCATTCCTAGGGAGAGTCGCTTCTCGGGAGTCTTGGAGGGTTCTTCTCCAAGCCATGGAAGCCAAAGAAAACAAGGCAGATCAAGGGGACAGCCCAGGTGTCGCGAGGTACGTACAATCTAATATTCGTCAAATATTCAGATCATGAGGCGCTCTTGTACTCATTGTTCTTTTCAACACGATTGTTGACATGAAGACGATTCGTTTAAAAAGAAGGCAAACCGAATGGAACAAAGAGATAAGCTAGGGCTGAGTCCTCGAGGGAAGGGGAAAACCCGCAATTATGCCGAAGCTCGAGCGCCATGGAAAAAGTTGAGGTTCGTGTTCTCGATCAACTCTGTATCTTGGAAAAAGTATCTACGAACTCCTAGCATATTTAGCAGTGTTGTCCTGTCAGGTGGAGAAACAAAAACAGGATGATGCCCTCGACGATCTCAGTGGCGTATTGGGCAGCTCAAGGGCATGGCTGTTGACATGGGCTCGGAGCTTGATAGGTAAATTAGCGTGCGCGAAACTGGACTCAAGATTTTGTATTGAGTTTCTCATGTATCAACCAATGTTTCAGGCAAAACGAAGCGCTGGATAATCTGCACGACGACGTGGAGGAACTCAACTCAAGGGTGAAGGGAGCCAACCAGCGCGCGCGCAAGCTGGTCGCCAGTAGGCGTCCAACTGCGTTGATCCATCTCGATCGCCATATTCAGCGAAAGAAAAGGAAAAACAGAAATTACCTTGAAATCGGCCTACTGGGACAGCTTTTGGTTGTCACTTTACCCGGTTTTGGTTTGCTAGTATCATTAATATGAAAACTGAGAACAGACGCTCCAGTACTAGTAGTCCTCAGTCCTCACTCACCTATCCTTGCCTATGGACTATGGTTGTCTCTATAATTTCTTCCATTTCAATTTTCAAATTTACATATATAATGGGGATGCCAATAATCGAAAAGGGACGAGAGTTAGCTGGTGGACTGAGAAGAGCAGGGACCACGCTATAATGTTGCACATTGATAAGGTCCACAGAGCATGTCGGGATTCAGGAAACAAAGAGAACTGCCGAATATTTTAGTACAGTAGAGAACACATTATCATTTAATCTACTCGTGGCACATTTGAGGGAAAAATCTACTCATGACCGCCTCGCTGACTGCAATTATAAATTCCTAAAAGAACTCTTAATTCGCATAGCACATTGAGCTTCACAGAGAAGATCAAAAACTTCAACATCAGGTTCAGAACGAATAAGAAAAAAAAAACTTCGGATATTACACCCGCAACAGAGCTAATCTCAAACAGACATCAATCCAATTTATTATTATGTTGCAACCAAGAGCTTTATGAACTGCATCCCATTCCACAATTGTAAATCAACCCTACTCAACCCGTATATTGCGGTAAAAACATAAATCCGCATGTATTTGTTGGAAAGAATATTACATCGTGCTCGAGCTGAATTCTCCAACGTTGATATGAAGCTCATTTGTCAAGCTGAAATCTGGAAGTCGTGTAGCGTGTCAACACTTGCAAGTGCCATCATATCTGATTGGGTTGATGTATTTGTCCTGATGACTCCATCCTTACGCACACAACAACTGAGAAATGCAAATTGCATGACCAGTTGACCACTAGACATGAAATGCCAGCAATCTGAGATGGCTTTCATGTTGCCATAAGTATCATGTAACTCTCTATGTCCTTTTGTTTATCATCTATTGTTTCTTCTACCTTGCATTCCGATGTTTATATAAGATGCGGAGAAAAAAAATTGTAGCCATAAATGTCTTCTTCTTTTGCAAAAGGTAAACCGGTGTAGTTCATTATGATTGTAACTAGAATCATACCCTCCGCGTTGCAGTAGGTATCGCTTAAGAAGTCCAATAAAACACATGAACCTGAAGTTCACAAGGAAAATAATCAAGACTTAGTTGAACATAGCAGTCCAGCCTCATATATATAAAAATATATGTGTATTTTATAATTTAGAGGTAGTTATGGTTTGGGGGTGTACCTGATTGATATAGAGAAGGTGAAATTAGCAGGCTGCAAAAACGGATGTTGTTGATGCCTTGCATGAAGATGTCATGCCCATTGCGGCATAATATTTTTGAAAACTTTTTAAGAGGTTACATATATAATAGCACATAATATCGAATAATAGTTATATGATCTTCATCAACTAGACAATGATGACGATCAGGACGACGATCGATAATAAAGTCTTTGATGCCGCAACATGCTCCACCTTTGCCCTTAGCAGTTTTGCTTGCTCCAGTTTGGCTGCTGTGAGGTTGGAGAGGGATCTCTTCTACCTGGGACATGTAGATGGCTTCATATGCCTCCTTAGAGTCTCGAACCTTGGCAGCATTGGTTGGAGAAGTTGTCCAGCTGAGCCGAGCAAGAGTTTCAGGTTGTGTAGATTTCTTGATTCTTGCCTCTGAACCCACATACCACTACAACAAAGAACATCAAGATTAGAACTTGCAAAACTAGCAACACATGATCACAAGGTGGAAAAGCAACATAAACAAAGCATGCATGATAATCATATATACCAACAACACTACAAGCAGCAGAAGTGTTCGTTGCCTAGCTAGTATGGTGTCAACCTAGCACCACATCAAAAGAGGGTGTCGTACTACCACCGCAAGTTCGTCGTGTGAGGGTTAGCATATGTACCACCTCAAGCACCCAAAATATACAGGCCATAAGAAGTTTTGTTGTCCTACCTACCCAAAATATACATCTTATCATCGTGATCATCATCATCATCTAGCATGCTTGCACCACCGCCACCTCTAACATACCAAGCAGGTCAGGAAGGTCTGTGTAGCCACAGCAGACGGTGGTATTCGGCCATCAGAATGAAGCCATGGCATTGTGCCTTGTTGTCCAGGAGGTGGCTAAGACCAACCATCTTGGCGGAGTCACTGAATGTTCCCTTTGCGGTCATCACAACCTCGTAAAGGCCGGGGTGCACGTCGACAGGCATGCTCTCCCTGATGGCGGTTGCCACCTCCCTGACTGCCTCGTTCATGCTGTGAAGCACCAACTTCCATCAAGGCACCCATCTTCCTCTTCTTCTCCCCTCTCTCAGGTGGCTTCGGTGCATGATCATCAGCCTTCGCGCCTCTCATGTCAGCAGCACCATCAAAATTGATGGTGTCCGACTCCTGCGTATCAGGATCATCAGGCGTACTGAGAGCTCAGAGGACCCCATGGCATTCCTTCCAGTGGCCAGACCGAAGGAGAAGATGGTCTGCATCTGCTCGTAGTTCTGGATGGGCTTGTTAAGGAACTTAGCGTCCTTGGAGTGATCCTAGGGAAGAAAAACAGTTAGACAGTTAGGAGTGTTTGACATGTGACACAGTTAGGAAGTGCACAATGTTAATCACAAGGCTAACGAGAATGTGGCCTCTCAAGTGCTCCACCTCCAAGATGATGATGTGAGTCTCCTCATCCCAATGTGCACCACTGAGGTCCTTTAGCTTTGACACATTTGATCCACCTCACTCTCCACTTCCTCAAGTGGTTATAGATTTGAGTAGAGGTGACCTCCTGGCCAAAGAATTCAAAAACAAGCTTGGCAACTGTGTTCAGATGCACCTCCTTAAACCCCTTGTCAGTCCTTATCTTGCTCGCACATCTTGTTCAACACGAAGGTGGACAGAAATGGAGGCCACTTCATGGTCATCCCATCTTTCTCTTATATCCCTTGCCACCAGCTGTCCTAGCTTTCTCCGGCCCAGACAGGCGTGACCAGCTGTGAGCCCATCCTAGGCACCTCGTACATCTCGAAATCTTGCGTCTCCGGCAGCTCCTCCGGCTGAGAGTCCGGGACAAGAGAGAGAGCGAGCTAGCCCCCTCGAGCAGAGATGGTTAAATTCATCGACGGTCATGTACTACAACGTGACGAGCAAGACAGGTGCATGACTAAAGATCTACATCATCCTTAGCAGAGACTAATGGAATCTACCAAATCGGCAAAAGAACATCATCCGAAGCTATGCTCATGCTACATCATGGCTATGAAATCGGCAATCTACGGCATGCTAACAACAAATCAAGATTGTAAACATGCTCAAACTACATCATGGCCTAAAGATCTACTCCATAAGCATGGATCTAAAGTACTAAGATCTAGGTTTCGATTGTGCTTACCGGCAAGCGTGGACGGCGCTCTCTGCTCGGAGACATTGAGGAACAAGCGCTCCGCCGACGGTCGTCGACCACCGTGGACCGGAGTAGAAGGAGGCGCCGCTTACCTGGTCATCATCGATGAAGCTCGTCTCGGACGGAGAGCTCCAAAAGGGGGGAAATGGTGGTGGGAGCTTGGGCGGTGAGAGGAGAGGGGTGAAATAGGGGAGGCAAAACCAGGGCGGTGAGAGGAGAGGGAGTGAAATTTCTCCCGCCACCATTTTCGCGTGCACTGATGACGTGAAACACACGTTCGTTGGGAGACCCCAAGAGGAAGGTATGATGTAGTCAGCAGCAAGTTTTCCCTCAGAAAGAAACCAAGGTTATCGAACCAGTAGGAGCAGCAACTCTTCAGAAGGTTGTCAACGGCGCCAGAAAAATAGCTGTCGCAGGGAGTCTGGACTGTTGACGTGGAATCTGCACACAACACAATCAAACTACTTTGCCCCAACGAAACAGTGAGGTTGTCAATCTCACTGGCTTGCTGAAAACAAAGGATTAAACGTATGGTGTGGAAAATGAGTATTAAATTGCAGAGAATGAAAAAGGAACAGTTTGCAGTTTGTGGTTGTTTAATCAGTGTAAAAGAATGGACCGGGGTCCACAGTTCACTAGTGGTGTCTCTCCATAAAAGATAACTAACATGTTGGGTGAACAAATTACAGCTGGGCAATTGACGAATAGTGAGCGCATGACAATGCATATACATGACATGTTGACTACTATGATATTTAATTGGGCATTACGACATAATACATAGACCGTTATCCAACAGCATCTATGACTAATAATCCACCGCCGGGTTGTCATCCGAGTCCCCCGTTGGTATTAAGTTGCAAGCAACGGATAATTGCATTAAGTAAAGTGCGTAATGTAAACAAACACATATGCCCGTGGACATAGCATCGTTAGGTTATCCCTAGTGGCAACAGCACATCCACAACCTTAGAACTTTCTGTCACTGTCCCAGGTTAAACGGAGACATGAACCCACTATCTAGCATAAATACTCTCTCTTGGAGTTACAAGCATCTACTTGGCCAAAGCATCTACGAGTAACGGAAAGCATGCAAGATCTTAAATAACATATAAGATAGATTGATAATCAACTTGACATAATATTCAATATTCATCGGATCCCAGCAAACACAACATGTAGCATTACAATAATATGATCTTGATCATGTAGGGCAGCTCACAAGATCTAAACATGATGGCACAAAGTGGAGAGACAACCATCTAGCTACTGCTATGGACCCGTAGTCCAAGGATGAACTACTCACGCATCACTCCGGAGGCAGGCATGGCGATGTAGAAGCCTCCGGTGACGATTCCCCTCTCCGGCAGGGTGCCGGGAAGAGGTTCTGAACCCTCCCGAGCTAGGGTTGACGACGGCGGCGTCTCTGGACTTTTCGTGGATATTTGCTCAGGTACTTAGGGTTTTCGCGTCGGGGGGAATAAGTAGGCGAAAGGGCGGCGGCTGCGGACCCCCGAGGGGCCCACACCACCCAGGGCGCGGCAGAGGGGGGCCCGCGCCCTGGTGCGTGTGGCCTCCTGGTGGCCCTCCTCTGCTGCTCCTTCGCTCCGTCAGGTGTTCTGGAAAAATAGGCACCCCCGTGTAGTTTCGTCCAATTCCGAGAATATTTCCAGACTAGCTTTTCTGGAATACAAAAACAGCAGAAAACAGGAACTGGCACTTCGGCATCTTGTTAATAGGTTAGTCCCAAAAAATGTATAAAAGTGATATAAAGTAGATGCAAAACATGTAGCAATTGGTATAAAACAAGCATGGAACATCAAAAATTATAGATACGTTTGAGACGTATCAGCATCCCCAAGCTTAGTTCCTACTCGTCCTCGAGTAGGTAAACGATAAAAACAAATAATTTTTGAGGTGACATGCTACTATCATAATCTTGATCATATAATATTGCAAGGCACATGTAAATGAATGAAGTGATCCAAGTCAATGGTCTATAATTTGCTACCAAATAGATAATGAGTAAACAATGAATCACACAAGCTAAACGTTTTCATGAATAGTACTTTCGAGACAAGCATCAAACAGTTTTGCATAAGTGTTAACTCATAAAGCAATAGTTTCTAACAAAAGGTATTTAATCAACACAAAGGAAGAATTTAGTTTCAGCATTTGCTTCAACTTTCAACATATTTATCTCATGGATATTGTCAACACAAAGTAGTATAACAAGTCCAATACATTGCATATAACGCATGTTGTAACAAAGTTGACACTAGTGTTTGCTTGTGGAAGACAGAAAGAATAGGAAAACTGACTCAACATAAAAGTAAAAGAAAGGCCCTTCGCAGAGGGAAGCAGGGATTAAATCATGTGCTAGAGCTTTTAGGTTTTTGAAAGCATATAGAGATTGCATAAAATATTTGATACTCCTCCCAACCTTGCTAACACAAGCCATGGCTAACCGAATCCTCGGGTGCCTTCCATCAATCACATACCATGGAGGAGTATCTATTTTTGAGAGGTGTTTGTTAATTGTCAACGAATGGTAGCGGGTGAGAACAGTATTCTACCTGTCGAACGGACTTTTAAGAGCGGCTCCCATGAAGGACGTTATTTCTACCAGCAAGGCAGATCATCCCTCTTTCTCTTTGGTTTACACACATTCAGGTATTTCACTGTTTGTCATTGCTTACTGATGAATCAGGGCAAAAGTGTGAAGAGAATTAATTGGTTAAAGTTGTAATTAATTGGGACTGGGCACCCCGTTGCCAGCTCTTTTTGCAAGTTATTGGATAAGCGGATGTATATGCCACTAGTCCAGGTGTAAAAGTCCACTCGACAAATAGAATAAAGAATAACCACACTAATTCCTCATGAGCTAGTAAACATTGACACAAAAAGGGAATAATAACATTTTGAATAATTTAAAGGTAGCACATGAAAAATTTACTTGGAGTGGCAAGGAAATACCACATATAGGTAGTTATGGTGGACACAAATGGCATGGATTTTGGCTCAAGGATTTGGATGCACGAGAAGCATTCCCTCTCAGTACAGAGTTTAGGCTAGCAAGGTTATGTAAGCAAACAAGAATATCAACCCGTACACCAAGTTTTATATGACAAACATATTGCAAACGTTATAAGACTTCATACCGTCTTCCTTGTTAACCAAACCCTGTTATTAGAAAATATCTAGACCTTAGAGGTACCACCGATGCAAACCAAATTTTCAACAAGCTTTACGGTAGTTCTTCACTAATAGGCTTAACTCATGTGATGCACAATTTAATCATGATCTACTTGTTAACTCAAAACAATTGACAAGCATCAAGTTATCCATTTTAGTGATCTACAAGATTAAGCAAGTTTTTCCTTATACCAATTACCACATGCAACATTTTCTGAACCAACCAAACACCAATCAATTTATTTCATCAACTCTCCAAACAAATATAAGTGAAGCAAGAGAGTACTTTCTACAAAAGAAAGCTAATAGCTCTGACAAGAGATACATGAAAACAAGAGCTAAAAGCTGAACAGCGCTAGATATGAATACTCAACAAATATAAGTGAAGAATAGGAGTATTCTCATGAAAAAGCGGAGCGTGTCTCTCTCCCAATCAAGAATGCTAGGGTCCAGTCAAGCTTTATTGAAAATAAAAGTGCAATACTGAAAATAAAAGCACACAGACGCTCCAAGAAAAGCACATATGATGTGAAAGAATTAAAATATAGTTTCACTAGAGATGACCTGATAATTTTGACGATGAAGAAGGGGATGCCTTGGGCATCCCCAAGCTTAGACGCTTGAGTCTTCTTGAAATATGCTGGGGAGATCCATGGGAGCCTCCCCAAGCTTAAGCTCTTCACTCTTCTTGATCCTATTATATCATCCTTCTCTCTTGACCCTTGAAAACTTCCGTCACACCAAACTCAAAGTAGATCTCATTAGAGGGTTAGTGCATAATCAAAAATTCACATGTTCTGTAAAGACGCAATATGATTTGTTACTTTAAACATTAGCTACAGCCACTGATGTTATGTGAAGCTCTTCCACCCAAAAAAGAATTTCACTCAACACTAGTAAAAGAGAGAATGCAAAATAAAAAGGCATAATCTGTCTAAAACAGAACAGTCCGCAAAGACGAATTTTTTCGAGGCACTTACGACGCTCAGATCGAGAAACTCTGAACTAATGAAAGTTTCAGACATTCATAAAGATTACGCAAAAAATTTCAGATTTAATTAACAATCTGGTGATTTTAGGAATTTCGTACAGTGAACAGCAAAAATCTGTTTCTGCGCAGCAATCAAAATTAAGCATCATCTTATCATTAGAGGCTACTCTTGGCACAACAATGCGAGAAAATAAAGATACAAAGGAGTTGCTACAGAAGTAAACAAACTCCTTGACTCAATAAAAGAAAAATTGCAAAAAATAAAATGGGTTGCCTCCCATAAGCGCTTTTCTTTAACGCCTTTTAGCTAGGCACAAAGCATGCATCAAGTATTACCAAGTGAAGAAGCATCAACATTGTAATTTGTTCGAACAATAGAATCATAAGGTGGCTTAATCTTCTTCCTAGGAAAGTGTTCCATACCTTTCTTGAGAGGAAATTGATATTTTATATTCCCTTCTTTCATATCAATAATAGCACCTACAGTCCTAAGAAAAGGTCTTCCCAGCACAATAGGGCATGATGGATTGCACTCAATATCCAAGACAATAAAATCAACGGGGACATAATTGTTGTTAACCATGATAAGAACATCATCAATTCTTCCCAAAGGTTTTTTAATAGTAGAATCAACAAGGTGAACATCCAAGTAACAATTTTCCAAAGGTGCTAAATCAAGCATATCATATAATCTTTTAGGCATAACAGAAATACTAGCACCAAGGTCACACAAAGCATTGCAATCAAAGTCATTCAATTTCAATTTAATGATGGGCTCCCAACCATCTTCTAACTTCCTAGGGATAGAAGCTTCATGTTTTAATTTCTCTTCCCTAACTTGTATGAGAGCATTAGTAATATGTTTAGTAAAAGCCATGTTTATAGCACTAGCATTAGGACTTCTAGCTAGCTTTTGCAAGAACTTAATTACTTCAGAAATATTGCAACCATCAAAATCAAAGTCATTATCATCAAAAGTAATGGAATTATTCTCTTCCTTATTGCTAGAAATTTCAGCATCTTTATCAAGGACAGTTTCAGAGTTATCAGGCAATTTAGGACATTTTGCAATAGAAGTGGAAACATTACCAACACCAACTATCTTGCCATTAATGGTAGGAGGTTTGTTAACACTTGAGTTTGAAGCTTTTCAGAAGTAGTAATAGTATAAACTCTAGCAATATTGTTCTTTCTAGCAATTTCATCCTCTCTTTCCCATCTAGCATGCAATTCAGCTAACATCCTCACATTGTTATCAATTTTAACTTGTATAGCATTGAGAGTTTTGCTCTCTTTAACATCATGAGGCATGTTCTTTAGTTTCAATAAGTCAACATCAAGAGCAAGACTATCAACTTTAGAGGAAAGCACATCAATTTTCCCAAATTTCTCCTCAACAGTTTTATTGAAAGCAGTTTGTGTACTAATAAAATCCTTAAGCATAACTTCAAGATCGAGGGTACACTCTTATTATTGTTGTAGGAGTTACTATAGGAATTTCCATAACCATTGCCACTATTAGAAGGATAGGGCCTATAATTGCTATTACCAAAATTATTCCTATAAGCATTGTTGTTGAAATTATTATTTTTAATGAAGTTCACATCAACATGCTCTTCTTGAGCAACCAAAGAAGCTAAAGGAACATTATTTGGATCAACATGTGTTTGACCATTTGCAAGCATAGACATAATAGTATCAATTTTGGCACTCAAGGAGGAGGTTTCCTCAACAGAATTTACCTTCTTACCTGTTGGAGCTCTCTCGGTGTGCCACTCAGAATAATTAATCATCATATCATCAAGAAGCTTTGTTGCAGCACCCAAAGTGATGGACATAAAGGTACCTCCAGCGGCCGAATCCAATAAATTCCTCGAAGAAAAATTTAATCCTGCATAGAAGGTTTGGATGATCATCCAAGTAGTCAGTCCATGAGTGGGACAATTTTTAACCAATGATTTCATTCTCTCCCATGCTTGAGCAACATGTTCATTATCAAATTGCTTAAAATTCATTATGCTACTTCTCAAAGAAATAATCTTAGCAGGAGGATAATATTTTCCAATAAAAGCATCTTTGCATTTAGTCCATGAATCAATACTATTTCTAGGCAAAGATAGCAACCATTCTTTAGCACGTCCTCTCAAGGAGAAAGGAAAAAGTTTCAGTTTAATAATATCACCATCTACTTCCTTGAGCTTTTGCATTTCACAAAGTTCAACAAAGTTATTAAGGTGAACAGCAGCATCATCAGTACTAACACCAGAAAATTGCTCTTTCATAACAAGATTTAAAAGTGCAGGTTTAATTTCATAAAATTCTGCTGAAGCAGCAGGTGGAGCAATAGGTGTGCATATGAAATCATTGTTGTTCGTGCTAGTGAAATCACACAACTTAGTGTTCTCAGGAGTACTCATTTTAGCAGAAATAAAAACAGTACAGAAAATAACTTGAAAGTAAACTAGATGCAAGTAACTAATTTTTTTGTGTTTTTGATAATTGAAAGCAAACAAGATAAAATAAAATAAACTAAGCAAGACAAAAACAAAGTAAAGAGATTGGAAGCGTGAAACTCCCCTTGCAGAAGACTGCTGTCTCCCCGGCAACGGCGCCAGAAAAATAGCTTGATGACGTGAAACACACGTTCGTTGGGAGACCCCAAGAGGAAGGTATGATGTAGTCAGCAGCAAGTTTTCCCTCAGAAAGAAACCAAGGTTATCGAACCAGTAGGAGCAGCAACTCTTCAGAAGGTTGTCAACGGCGCCAGAAAAATAGCTGTCGCAGGGAGTCTGGACTGTTGACGTGGAATCTGCACACAACACAATCAAACTACTTTGCCCCAACGAAACAGTGAGGTTGTCAATCTCACTGGCTTGCTGAAAACAAAGGATTAAACGTATGGTGTGGAAAATGAGTATTAAATTGCAGAGAATGAAAAAGGAACAGTTTGCAGTTTGTGGTTGTTTAATCAGTGTAAAAGAATGGACCGGGGTCCACAGTTCACTAGTGGTGTCTCTCCATAAAAGATAACTAACATGTTGGGTGAACAAATTACAGCTGGGCAATTGACGAATAGTGAGCGCATGACAATGCATATACATGACATGTTGACTACTATGATATTTAATTGGGCATTACGACATAATACATAGATCGTTATCCAACAGCATCTATGACTAATAATCCACCGCCGGGTTGTCATCCGAGTCCCCCGTTGGTATTAAGTTGCAAGCAACGGATAATTGCATTAAGTAAAGTGCGTAATGTAAACAAACACATATGTCCGTGGACATAGCATCGTTAGGTTATCCCTAGTGGCAACAGCACATCCACAACCTTAGAACTTTCTGTCACTGTCCCAGGTTAAACGGAGACATGAACCCACTATCTAGCATAAATACTCTCTCTTGGAGTTACAAGCATCTACTTGGCCAAAGCATCTACGAGTAACGGAAAGCATGCAAGATCTTAAATAACATATAAGATAGATTGATAATCAACTTGACATAATATTCAATATTCATCGGATCCCAGCAAACACAACATGTAGCATTACAATAATATGATCTTGATCATGTAGGGCAGCTCACAAGATCTAAACATGATGGCACAAAGTGGAGAGACAACCATCTAGCTACTGCTATGGACCCGTAGTCCAAGGATGAACTACTCACGCATCACTCCGGAGGCAGGCATGGCGATGTAGAAGCCTCCGGTGACGATTCCCCTCTCCGGCAGGGTGCCGGGAAGAGGTTCTGAACCCTCCCGAGCTAGGGTTGACGACGGCGGCGTCTCTGGATCTTTTCGTGGATATTTGCTCAGGTACTTAGGGTTTTCGCGTCGGGGGGAATAAGTAGGCGAAAGGGCGGCGGCTGCGGACCCCCGAGGGGCCCACACCACCCCAGGGCGCGGCAGAAGGGGGGCCCGCGCCCTGGTGCGTGTGGCCTCCTGGTGGCCCTCCTCTGCTGCTCCTTCGCTCCGTCAGGCGTGTTCTGGAAAAATAGGCACCCCCGTGTAGTTTCGTCCAATTCCGAGAATATTTCCAGACTAGCTTTTCTGGAATACAAAAACAGCAGAAAACAGGAACTGGCACTTCGGCATCTTGTTAATAGGTTAGTCCCAAAAAATGTATAAAAGTGATATAAAGTAGATGCAAAACATGTAGCAATTGGTATAAAACAAGCATGGAACATCAAAAATTTATATACGTTTGAGACGTATCATGCACCCGCGGCCACACGCCATCTCCAAGGCTGCACGAGCTCGGCTCCAGGATTCGCCATTTTGCCTTGCGGGAGGGTGGCTCTAGAGAAATGGCCGATTTCGGCGTTCCTCTCGGGCCTGGCCCAGAGTGCTTTAAGGTTTGTGCTTATGCAGGCTCGCGTAACGGGGCAGGAGACCAAACAGACCCAAAATTGCATGGAACGGTGCGTTTTTTACGGCCCGTGGGCAACCAAACACGCCCTAAACTTACTAGGTTTACATTTGGACCAATGGTAGCATGTAACAGTACACCAAATTGCTCGTCTGTTTTTTTTTTACTTTGAAAATTTTAAAAGTTTTGTGTTTCTATGCATTCATAGAAAGGAAAATTATGTACAAGCATAGAATGGGCGCAAATACAACGTCCGCCAACAATACTAGGCATTGCTGGATGTAATTCTACCACAAACAGCTTCCGCCTTGATTGTGTTGAATAGGCTAGTGATGACGGTTTGTGCCATAAAAGTGGCCATTTTGTGCCGCTTCAAGATCCACCACATTGTGAACATGATCCTCGAAGAGGTGCCATCCCTTGCAGGATTGGCGTGGAGTGGGAGGTCAGCTACCAACGGTCCAGGTAAATGTCCCTAGCTCGTCTTGTAATGAGAAACTGAGAAAGGGTGATGATGTCAAGAAACAACGGACACTCCAATCTTTCACTTACGTTTTCCTTTGGTCCTTTATATCCTATATTTTGTTTTAGTCTTTGAGTTTATATAACCGGGATGGGAAGAATCAAGAAGGAAAAAGGAAGGAGAGTTAATTAGATGGTGGATTGATAAGACTAGGTACTGGAGTACTGTTGCATTTTTATTTTTATATTGAAATGAAGTACTGTTGCATATTGACAAGATTCAATGAAGATGTCAGATTCAGAAAAGAAAGAAACTACCAATAAGTACAACGCATAAAAAAAGTCATTTTCTTCACAGTGAAGCTCACTCACAGACTTCAGCATCAGGTCTAAAATACACAGAAAACACCTTGGGATAATGGAGCGGAGCGGAAGTTATGTTTTTGCCTTTCCAGCCTTTAGAATTGTATCTCAGACTCGTTTTTCAAGCTGAAGCAAGAATGTCTCAGAGCTTCTGCAGACTGTACACATGAAGTGTCATCATTATCTGAATGGGCTGATGTATTTGTCTTGATGAATCCCATTCTCATATGCTCACAACAATTGACAAAGCAAAATGCATGAAAAGCTAGACTTGCAATGCTATCAATCTTGAGATGGCTTTCCTTCTGCCAGAAGTATTCTCTAAGTCTCTATGTCCTTTTGTTTGTCCTCCATTGTCTCCTCTACTTTGCACTCGGATGTTTTTATCAGATGGGGAGAAGCCATGAAAGAGAAAATGGTGTACCGATACATGTATTCTTCTTTCACGAAAAGCGGAAAGAGTGTTGTTCATTATGATAGTAATCTGTACCCTGACGTTTGGCATGCAAGAGGTCATCGGACCAATTACAGAAAATCGACTAATACATCTTCCTAGTATATATTGTTAGTAACAAACAAATCGTGGGTCACTGGCCACGAGACCAATGTTTTTAGAATCTGAAGCTAGTCGCAAATAGGTAGAATCATCCGACAAAGTCGAGCAATGGGGAGCCTCACATCACAACGTTGTTGAGATCTATAACAAGATTATCATCATGAGTCTTGCAACATACTGATTACCCTTCGCCGGTCCGAAAGAACATGACGCTACCCAAGAGTCTGAAATCTCTTCTTGCTGGCTGCCGCTGGGTATTTTCTTCCCAACATCTCCCATTCTCATGACTAACAGGAACAAAAGAGTCATTCCACAATGCCAAAAACAAACAGTCATATAGTTCTGTACACAATTGGCCATACAACTGTTTCACACTTATATAATACAGTGTGAAGAAACAAATGGAAGTGCTATAGATGTCACTGTCAAACAAGCAAATGGTTGGTACGCTCTCAATAACTCATGGCCATTACTTCCAAGCTAAGCTTGTCACTGTGTATTTCACGACATAGTATATCAGCACTGGGTTTCCAACACAACCATGCAAGCAATAGAGCAAAGCAACTGAACAGATCATGAGTTTTATACATCACATAATAGTACTCTTCTGGGAATACCAGGAAGTCCGTGGGAACTGAAGCACGATAAATTAGGAGCACATCGACACTGACATGAGAGACTTTCCGGTGTTGCAAACTTCAAGCGGCAGCTACCGCGGGAGGAGGGAAGAGGGTTATCTCCACATTGTCGTGGACACCCTGCAGGAGCAGTTCACCATCGTAGGTGACAAATTTCCTCTTTTTGGCGGCCCGCAAGGTGCCAACTAATGCTTCAAATATGTTTGCGCACCGGTCATCATTGAAGAGGACGCCAAACTTGACCTGCAAACCACAATACTTCAATTACACAAGTTGGCATCCTTTGAATATGTTCATGAGATGCAGGAAAGTTTAACCACAAACTTACAGGTGGATAAGTTTCTGTGATTCATGTAGAATAATAAAAATCATCATTATAAGCCTAGCCATTGACGAAAATACCTTGGAGAACCTGCGTACCATATACCCTGATATGCGAAAATAATTTAAAATTTTCAAAAAAGTTCAAAAAGTTCCGAAAACTGACATTCAGGCAAACATTACCAAGTATTGTACCCGTACAAAAAGTTTCACCAAAGCATAACTTTTATTGCACCCTAGGTAAAAGATTTACCTAAAGTAGCACTATATACACACTATTCGTCAGAAATTTCACTTTTTTGCCCAGAAGGCAACGAGAATTATATACTGTCCAAATTTTTTACACGAGTAGAACGCTTGGTAATCTTTGAGTGTAAAAATTTCAGAATTTTTTGACAATGTTTTGATTTTCTAAATATTATTCTCGCATATCAGGGTGCGTTGCACCCGAGAGCCAAAAGTCCGGGTCATAGCCATTGATAGTGTTATTAATAGGACACATCTTTAAAACACACTACACAGAACACTTTTAGCGAAACAAGAACTACATATAGCAAGTCTTCAGAATCATCACCTGCCTGATGTAGTATTGTGCTTGACGAATATGGCAGGTCAGCAATAGCATAAAAACGTCAAGATTTATACAGCTCTATGAAGTCAACAGTAATGATGTCATAATAGGACATTCTTGTGTCCATTTGTCTATTTTTTTATGTCAAGATTTATTTACACTCAAGGGCTGAAGATCACACACCCAAAAAAAATTACTCGATTGACAGGGCAATGTACTACACGCAAAAGTTTGTATTAGTTATCCCAAAATAAAAGTCCGTATCTGTTCCAAAGTTTCTCTCTACATCCAGAAGACCAGAAACATAGATGGTTTTTGCCGTCTCATTTTGTCCTGAAGTGTATCATTTTATATTTCGTAGGTAGTTTTCCTTACTCTGTTCCGATTATAAACTACATAGTATTGCTCTCATTGAGAACTATTTGTGTTATTCAATGCTCCTCCTTAGAGACATCACATACGAATTGTGAGAAAAAAATAGATCACATAAGGAGTAAGGGAAGGGAACGGTGATTAATTGAGGATATTCCCCAATTCTTGTGACTGGCAAAAGACGACCTACATTACTGAACGGGGGAGTACTTAATCTAGCCTTCATCATAAAAGAGGAAAATGAAGAAATCACACTCACGAGCCCTTTTAAACGACTATAGGTTCTTTAGAACCATACATCAATAAGAACAAAAGGGAATATGTGGCTGAAGCTTACAAGAAAACATAATACTTGGCAACTAGACACTTGAAACTCATTAAATGGCAAGATGCATTTTCATTTACTAGTTTAATCTGATGTAAATATGAGCAGAGAATAAAAGCAGCATAATGAACATAAACCATCATCTTGCAATTGCAGAAACATCATAGAAGACTGTACCATAATGTCATAAGACAAATTCAAATGTGATATTAAGAATTCTGGGAAAAGGTGCATAGTTACAACATTTTTTTTCATGCAACCATAATGAACAACTTAATTGCCATTTGGGGTGAACTGGTGGTTTTTTGCTTTATTAACACTTTCATCCATAAAGTTTAGTGGACGAACTGCAAACTCAACGAACCAAACTAAACATAAAAAAAACTACTGTAAATTCTGCCTCACAAGCAAGAAACGGAAAATTTGTCTATTGGTCTAGCGTATCAGTTATCCAGATCATTAGATGTGTTATAAAATGCAAATAGATTTCATCATCTATGTTTCATGACTCCGTACAGCTGGTGTCAGAATAATAAAATCATGGATCTGCACTGCACGCATCATTTACAGAATCCAGCAATTCGTTCAGATCAACACAACGGCTGGTATACGCACATCACAACGATCGCCATAGAATCCAACAAAATGGGCAATGGCGGGCGAATCACACATCTGACGATCGATCGGCACGCGCACACCAAATCGCGTATCGGCAGGAGGTAGGAAATGAACCCCCCCAGCTCGGGCCACACCGCCACAGGTGAAAAATGTGCTGAACGCGGCGGGGATCCCAGATCCACGTTTTTTAACGGCAGGAAAAGCCTTACCTTGTAGGAGCCGTCGGGCTGCTGCTGGCCGAGCCTCTGGATCTCCTCCTTGAGCCTCCCGACCTCCTCCTCCACGTGACTGTTGTTCATGGCGCCTCAGGTCTCCGCTCTCCCTTTTCTGTGAGTTTGGATCTTGTCGTCGCAGCGGGATAAACTTTTTCTATGGGGATATTGCGGGAGATGGAGGAGAGTCGTTGGTGGAAAGCTTCAGTGGCAGGCAGTGGCGCCAGACGTTGCGGGCACAACGCATGGGCCGTTTGATGAGAAATGGACGGGCGAGATGAAGGCAACGACGTGGTAATTTCATCCGACTTTTTCCATTGTATAATGTCGAGGGGGCAACCATGGATTAAGTCTCCATGATTTAAAATGCAGTGGATTGGGTTGAGACTTGAGAGGTCGAGGTCATTGATTGAAGCCTAAATTTCACATAATTTACAATGAGGGCATTTTTAGTGATATCTAGAAACATGTAGGAATTTGGTAGAGACAGAAACAGGACGTGTACAAAACGCAAAAATAGTTCATAGTAATCTTGGTGATCTCAATCATTAAGTTTGTCGACAGCAGTGGCGGCGCTACCGTCTCTCCTACCCAAAGCTCACCAACAACATCACACTTTAGTTTGGGTTAATTATCACGACAATGTGCAAAATTTATCATTCTAGAGCTCATGATTTTTCCATATTCCAGTGTATTCCTAGTTGAGTCACAGGTCCAAATGACATTAACAAATTCATGTAAAACCTTTGAACCTATGCATCACATAAACATCTTAGTGTTACGTGGATTTAGCAGTGCAATACAGACGGATCCCGAATTTAGGTCTCCATCCTTAGGACATGTAAAATGGTTAATAAGACGGTCTTATCTTAGATCCGCCACGTAATATAGCTATGATAATAAAACATGTTGTACAATAAGTTGTTTTTAATCTTATCTCTAATAACCAAATATTCAAAATATGTGTTGAGGAAATATTTGCTAACATATCATTTCTTAACTAAGAGAAGACACACCTTTTTTCCTCGTTTTCTCTCATCCAACTCAACAATTATCCTACGTGGCATTGCTAATATATGACCATTATACGTATGCCCTTATCCACTCTGAGTACCAACCTTGGTACGACTAGACACGGGGCCAAGGAGAGCCCAATGCCTCTTTAATTGACGTAGTTTGCCTACACTCATACGATATGTACCTTCGATTATTTGATAGCTTCATGTCTACTCAGCAAGAGATTTGGATGAAAATGACCAATATTTGTAATTATGTTTCTTTTTAAAGGGAAGGAGGAGGTTGGTCTACTTTTCGGTCGTCAAGCACCCCCAACAATTGCTTTTCTTACAAGAGGTGTTTTTGCGCATAGTGGATTGGAAAACTCAACCCTCGTCTTTTTTGCAATTTAGGTGTCGTTAATTTGTACTCCCTTGACCCATCTTGCCACAAAATATAGTATATATGAGATTTTCTCACGTAAAACTCTGTAAACTTTAACCATGTTTATAGAAAAAATGGCAATAGCTAGAATACCAAACCAATGCCATTGGATTCATTATGAAGTATAATTTATATGGTATACATTTGGTATTGTATATATAGATAATTCTCATCAAACTAATATGCGCTATTCATCAAGTTTGAATTTCGTGAAAAACCAATATGCACTATATTATATTATGACAAGGAGGGGGTATAACAAGCTTCCAAAACAAGAAACGTACAGTAGGTCTCAAGACTACCACATCGATAACTTTTAGTCATTTCAACAAAGTTCGTCACCTTTCAAAAAAAACTACATTGAATTTAGTTGGATAAAAAAATTCCACTTTTAGTAGATTTTGGAATTTTCAACTTACAAATTATCCAGAGTTGCTTCAATTTTGTTACATTCAACTAGACTTTAGGTGAAGTTTCAAATGGTTCGAGGTGGAATCCCCAAATGCATCAGAGCTCTTATCTAGAAATTAGAATGTAATCGTGGGATAGAAAACCCAGTCCTCGTTTTGTTTAACAAGTTAGGTGCCTCGCTTTTAGTTAGTCCAAAGAAGCTTCCAAAACAAGAAACGTAGGTTTCAAAACTAACACATCGATGATTTTCATTGACATTCGACAAAATTCATTGACTTTCAACAAAACTTATTTCGATTTGAACGGGTTATAAGAAATCCTAGTTTTAGTAGGCTTTGGATTTTCCAACTTCCAAAGTCATGAGGGTTACTTCCGATTAAGCAATTAGTTTCAGTGCCACTTCAATAAATCTTAGCGTTACTTTGAAAAACTTGTACCGATCAAAGTTCAACCAGATTTTAGGTGGGGTTTCAAATGATTCGAGGTGGAATTTCAAATCCATCAGAGCTCTCATCTAGTAGAATTAAGAGTGTAACAAATATAACTGGAGGAACTTTTTTCTGACAGCCAAATCTACCGTTTCTATTTCTTGTCCTGGTCAAAATCTACCACCACAGTCCAAATAAAAGCAACGCTGCCACCTCAGCTCGTCGTCGTTTTCTCCCCCGCTCGTCATGTGCCGCCGCGTCGGCATCCGGCGACCGCGAGGCGCCTCGGCATCGTGAGAATCACGATCCACCACCCGGGCCCAAAACCGCTGACGTGCCGGCCGGCGCGACAAACACCCACTCTCTGTTGTCTGACGGCCGAACCACCGAGCGCGATCCGAACGGTGGCGCCACGGCAGGCAGGCACCTCCGCAACAACCACTCCCACGCGGCCTCTACACCCTTCCCACTCTCCAAGCTCCAGCGCCCACGCGACGCCAGCCGAACTGAGCGCCCCCCGAAGCAGGACGCGTGTCGCGCAGCACAGCACAGCCGAGCTAGGCGGCGGCAGATGGCGGCGGCGGCGGAGGGGGTCGGGGAGGTGAGGAGGGACATGTGGGGGCAGGAGTACCGGACGGCGTCGGCCGACTGCGCGGAGGCGCTGGACGACTACTACGAGCAGACCATCGCGTTCGGGCGCCACCGCGGCCGCGCCGTGCTCCGCGCCGCCGCCGCCGACCCGTCCTGCGCGCTCGCCTCCGCGCTCGCAGCGCACTTCGTCGCCCCGCGCGACAACGCCAGGGCCGCCGCCTTCCTCGCCGCCGCGGCCGACAGCCTCGTAAGCCCTGCTTAGCCCCCTCCTCGTCTGCTCGATTCTCCTCGCTCTGTTTCGCTTCCAAAAATCCCCCCTTGACTTGCTGCTTGTGCCTGCGCCGTGTGTTCGTTTGCTTCAAGGACAAAGCGACGGAGTACGAGAGGGCGGTGTTCCGGGCGCTCTCCGCGCTGGTGGGCGAGGAGAGGGATGTGGAGGTGGCGATCGAGCGGCACTTTGAGGTTTGCGGCGGCCGAATTTGGAAACTGAACTGTCTGCTGTTGAATTTCGCAATTGCCGAAGCAAGTAGCGATTGACCGATGAGTAGCGTGCTTGTATGTGACAGTTGCTCAAGGACTTCCCTAGGGATATGATGTCTCTCAAGAGAGCGCAGCTCATCTGCTTCTATGTGGGACGCCCGGATACGTCCCTCAAATTTGTCCAACAAGTAAGCTGAGTATAAGAGGTGTGGTTTTATGCTTTTAGTTTTCAGTTTTAACCCAGCAATAGAAATGCTGTTTCATTGGGTGCACTTGTGTTAAAAAAAAATTAACAATATCCAACAGCAGCTTTGGGTGAAAGTAAAAATTAATTGAAGGAGTAGAATGCCATACTCAGTGACACTGTAATAGCATTTTACTTACCATATTCATTAGAAATTGTCTGGTTGTGCTGATAACCCAATGCACAACTTCTTAAATCAAAGCAGTTAATCGTATAAAAATACTACTGTACTAAGTATTATTCCTTACTAATTTATGTCGCTCGTTGCTGATCAGGTTTTGCCAGAGAATCAAGATCAGAATTATATATACGGCATGCTTGCTTTCCCTTTGCTAGAGCTCGGAAGAATGGATGAAGCTGAGGTGGCTGCACGGAAAGGCTTGGCTATAAACAAGAACGACTTCTGGTCACAACATAATGTATGCCGATGATTTTTTATTTGGGTATATTTAGCTTTAGTTATCACATCTAGTTGATGACTTGTCAGTAGTATGAACCTTACATACCTGGTTACATAGATGTTTAGTAAATCGGCCAACTGTTTTTCTTTGTTGATATTACGTAGGTGTGTAAATGAATGTCCACACAGGTTAGCTATAGCTTTCCTCTTATGAGTATTTTGAGGTATCGAATCTAGAGAGAAGCATCCCTGCAAAAAAAAAAAATCTATAGACAAGCAATTGTTGAGAACAAGTCAGCACTAACAGAAATAGCGATTTTTAAGAACTTTAGGATTTACATAAATTATTAACCATAAACTAAACTAGAATATGTAAGATAAAACTGTGCTAATCAACACGTTAAAGATCCTCTCCTAGGGCAGGGTTGCTTAGTCCGATTTCAACTAATTGAATCCAATAGCAGTTAACTCCTGTACTGCCACTTTAATGCTTTTTTCTTGCAGGATCTGTGCATATTTCCAATATTTCTTAGACTGATCTATTGAAGTTTGGAAAAATATGACACAGTCAGTTTCATGTAGCTTAGTCAGTTAGTTCATTCAGATGCCTATAACCTAATTTATCGAAATTTGTATTTAACGTCCTTACATTTTCATTTCTTTGCAAGAATTTCATAGTAAAGACTTCCCTTGTGAAAGAGAAGTCATGTTAATTTTCCTGTTATGGTGATGTCTACATGGTCTTTCTCCATTCTATCTTGTAGACATCATAAGATAACATACCTTATCATAAGAGTTCCACTAGCTGATCTGTGCATATAACAGCAATGAAATGCTCTTTAATATAAGCTACATTCTCCATTCTTCTATCTTGCAGATGTGCCATGTTTTTCAGCAGGAATGTCGCTTCAGAGAAGCTACTGAATTCATGGAATCATGTTCTCCTTCATGGACATCATGCTCATCATTTATGTATGCAGTTCTCCACTGCATACCCTTTCTAGTGTTTCAAGTAAAAAAGCACGGACATGATTTCTTAGAAAACTATTTCCTTCTCCCTTGTAGGTTTACCCACAACTGGTGGCATGTCGCGGTCTGTTACTTGGAAGGTGAATCCCCTATTAGGAAAGTTCTGGAGGTATATGATCAAAACATCATGAAGGAACTCGATAGAAGTGATTCTGAGGCAGCAGAGGTATTATCGGTGGTCATTTTTCCTAGACATTGACGTCTGAGATACTTAATAAATTATCATGCCTTCAGGTGTATTTGAATGCTCTCGGTTTGCTACTTCGCTTGTATGTACGTGGTGAGATAGTTCCGGCCAAAGAGAGGTTAACGAGATTGCTAGATGAGCTTAAGAATGAGGTACTATCTCAAACTGGAAACTGTTTTGATATCCATTAGAAGATGTAGATTTAACTGGTTGGCCTATACTATTATCAAGAGCATTTTACAGATATAAAGTAAAACTATAAGAGATTCATTCTACTGACCGTTCCAGTTTGAACTTTGTGCAGTCCATTTGGCATGCAGAATGGCTCCTTGATTTACTTATATTATGGGCATTATCAAGTATGAATGAAATTAAAGCCGCAGAAAATCTGCTGGACTCACTGCGATCAAGGTCAGATATCTGAATGGTTCTCTTTTGCTGGAAACACAAGACTGTCTTGTCATAAGGGTTCTCAATGTTGGATTTTATTTCTTGCAGAGTCTCTTCAATGGAAGCAAAGAGACAGCAAGTGATGCACAGGGCAATTCAGGTGTGCTAAATTATTTTTGCAACGTCAAATGCTATTGGAGAGATACCACATGTAGTGTAATACCTAAGAGAAAATTGACAGTATGAATCAAAAAAAGTAGTAGTGTTTTTTCAAAGGTGCAGTGATTAGTTTTGGTTCCTGAATATCACTGATTCACTGGCACACAGTAATATGTCCATTTGTGATGGACTGATATCGGATATGTTGCTTTCCAGTATCTCTTACTATTTTGTAATTTCCTTCACTTCTGCATGCCCTATGCCATCATTCATTCTCAGTGATAAAATCACAAATTGTCACTGGGGAAGTTGATTGACCTTGCTGCTGTTTGTTATTGATACAGCTAGCAGATGCTGTTTCTAAATATGGAAAAGGAGAGCACAAGGAGGTGTTTGATATTCTAGGTCCAGACTTCGATGGGCTTAGTTATAAAGTAGGACCACTGAACCTAGTGTTTCCAGACAAGTGATTATGAACTTTCTTTTACTAAACAAAACAAATGGTACAATTAGATGATTGGTGCATCGGATGAACAAGTGGACATCTTCAATGAAGTTTGGTATACTGTCCTAATAAATGCTGGAGAAACTTCTACAGGTATTTGGTCTTCCACTGTTCAAATTTTTGAACTAGTGTTTTGTTGCCCTTTATATGAGGAGCTAACACAATTCGGATGGCACACAGCAATCAAGGTACTCATCAAACAAATTAGCAAACGAGAGGGTGCACCTTTCTTGTGGCGCTTGCTGGTACAGTGCTTCTACAACCATATAGCTTTCATTCCATTTTTATGTTATATTCTTGCCGTTATCTCTTATCTGAGTTTGTAAAGATTTGAAAAGTCTCAACCAAAAGACAGTATCTATTGACTCAGCAGTTGATACTCGTACAGAAAATAAGGCACGCACCAAATACATCAGTTTTTATGCAACCTGTTTAAGACTTTCATCTGGAATTTGGTACTCATTAGACTCATAGTATAAGTCCTTCTGTCTTGAGATAACACTTTGACCACTAATTTCTATGAAAACAGGTTGACTCGCATAAAAAAAATACATTATGAAGTTGTATTTCATAATGAATCTAGTAACATAAATAATCCACTCATACCAGGCCCTTTTCCGAATTTAGCCGCGTTCACCATTTATGCAGCTCAACTTATTCACTTAAGTTCTGATCATTAGACAAAGGACACTCCTTTTTTTTGCGAATTGACAGAGGACACTCCTTAGATGCACTCTTTTTATGTATTCTTATAACTCTGAAACTATGAAGTAACTGGATCTCTGTTTTGTGTTTTGCAGGAGAAAGCATACTCAGCGGAGGGCAGAGGTGTAGATGCTTCGGTGGCTTCCGAAAAGGCAAATGTTCTACAAGCTGCTTATTTTAATTAGCATCGAGTTCCAGCTTGCTTGTGTGTACTTGTTGATATATGGTGTTACCGTCATGAAAATTTACCTAATAAATGACAAGAAGTTTCCGAAAACAAAGAGATAAGAATACTGAGTGAGCTTCTCAAAGCTTGAGCCTGTCTACGGGATCACTATGCATTGCCAAAAATTATCTGCTGATATCACTGTTACTGCTGCTCTTTTCGTAGATAATACGGCCTAACTGGTGCTCATGCTATCGCAGAATACAAAAGGATTTAGATGTAAAGTAGGACACCGGTTAGAGTAACTCTATGTAGGCATCCACCGGCGTTTTGCCATGCATATCTCGTGCTGCCATAAAAAGGACTTGTCAGGCAAAATGGTCATGGAGACGGTCATTAACAATTACAGGCGATGCTTGATCCCCGTCCGTTCCAGTGGTTTGCGGGGGGGGGGGGGGGGGGGGTGTGGGGAGGTATTTCAATATTTCTTCATGCTTCGAGAGCAGTTCTTCAGAAGGGAAACTATCAATTGCGTCAGGACCTCACATTTTGATTTCAACTAGGAAAAATTGCGCGGCGACACGCCGCGCCCGTGCGGTAAAATTCAAATCTGGAAATGTCCTTATTTTAAAAGTGTGGTAATTTGAAAATCATCGAAATGCAAAGAGAGCGTACGTTCGAAAAATTGTTCAGATTTCGGGAAATGTCGTGTGGTAAAATTCAAATTTGGAAATGTCCATTTTTAGAAATTATGGAAATTTGGGAAATTATTGAACTTGTGTTAGATGTCTAATTTAGCTCAATAATTTGAGGAAATACATTATATTAGAATTTGTTAAATTTAATTTAAATCCAAACCATAATTGGGGGATATGAATTTGTATTCTCTGCAATTATTGATGTAATCAATTATTTGTGAAAAAATTTACCTTCGTATATTTAGAGGAAGTGCATTTGGATTTTTTTTTTTGATATATTGACCCTTTTTGGAATTTGAAAACATGTTTGTTTTTTGCCATAAATAGCAAGTATTTATTTCTTCTGATCGGTCGGATATGTTATTCATATTTTTCAGGGGGATAGATTCAAAAATATTGTTTTTTGAATACTTTTTATTTTATGCAAATTGCAACTTGTGAGTTGTCAAGTATATTTGTTTTTTTTTTTTTTGTGCATTTCGTGTGTATGAGTGGAATTGTTGTAATTAGCAAATTAAAAGTCTTTAATTCTTGTGTATTTTTGAAATATATTTTGAAACTTAGAAAATAATCTAATATTTTTAGAGAGAAAGAATGCCATGGGAAAATACTTTTTTTTTGTAAAATTGTTTGAAATATTCAAATTTTTGAATTCAAATTTTGAAATGTCCACACTTTAAAGCAGCGCAGATTTAAAAATTATGGATGTTGTATTTCAAAAGTTGCAAAAAGTTTTTTAAAAAAGAAAAGCAGGGAAAAAAACAGAAGGAGTATTTATTTCTTCTGATCGGTCGGATATGTTATTCATATTTTTCATATTTTCAGGTGGATAGATTCAAAAATATTGTTTTTCTGAATACTTTTTATTTTATGCAAATTGTAACTTGTGAGTTGTCGAGTATTTTTTTTTTTTGTGCATTTCGTGTGTGTATGAGTGGAATTGTTGTAATTAGTAAATTAAAAGTCTTTAATTCTTGTGTATTTTTTAAATATATTTTGAAACTTAGAAAATAATCGAATATTTTTAGAGAGAAAGAATGTCATGGGAAAATACATTTTTTTTTTGTAAAATTGTTTGAAATGTTCAAAAAAATTAATTCAAATTTTGAAATGTCCACACTTTAAAGCAGTGCAGATTTGAAAATTATGGATGTTGTATTTCAAAAGTTGCAAAAAGTTTTTAAAAAAAGAAAAGCAGGGGAAAAAACAGAAGGAGAACGCAGCCAGGCCGGCCCACGTAGCGGCCCATGTGGCCAGACCAGGCCCGCGGGGACGTCGTCGTGATGTCACGGGCGGGCGGAGCTGCCGCGGCGGCGTGGAGCTCGCCGGAGGCGCGCGACGGCGAGCCAGGACGCGCGCCTGGGCGCGCTGCACGCGCCTGGTCGCGGGGTAGCCGTAGGCGGCGGCACCGCCCATTTTGGGTCGCCAGCGTGGCCGCGGCGGCGTGCGGACGCGGCGGAGGGCAGTGGGAGCGGCGTCGACGATTCCGGCGGCCAGGCGGCGTCCCGGCACGCAATCTTCGGCGAGGAGGTGGAGGCGGCGACGGCGGAGACCATGGTGAGCTTAGATATGTCTGGCGAGGCGCGGAGGAGCTGCGATGCGCGGCATCGCCGCCGGCGATTTCCGGCCGCGCGCGAGGGGGAGGGGGGAAGTGGTGATGCTTTTGCAGAAAGGCCCTTAGAGTTTGACCAAATTACAGTCACGTCCCTCCTCACGGGAATTTGTGGACTGCGGGTTGATGTCTGGATTTGTGAGGGGCTTTTTTACAAAATGGTCACGAAGATGATGCTGTGGCCATAGGATGGAGGATCGACGGCGCGGAGCGCGGAACGCACTGTAGAAGTGCAACACTGTAGCTAGCATAGTGCCGCGCGCTGGGAGCGACGTGGCCGTCTCCTGGCCGTCGGATCGCGCGATCGGAGGGCACAGAAAAGCGGGTGACGTGGAGGGTTGGAGTGAAGCCCTAAACGGGTCAGGTTTGATATATTGATAGATTACGCAGGCATGCATGAGATTTTGAGAATTTCATTCCTTCTAAACCTTGCCTGAGGCGCAATGAATTAGCCACTGGAGAACATCGCGCCTAGGACCTCGGGATAGACAGATATTTTGTCCCGATGCCTCCCATCCTTATGCACACACCAACTGAAGTATAATACAAAATTGCTTGAAACCCTAGACCTACAATGCTAACAATCCTCACAAGACTTCCCTACCGATAGAAGTGATCTCTGGTTCCCTTCAACTTTCGTTTGTCCTATACATTCCTTCCTCTTCCTCATGTTGGGGGGTTTATATAAGATGGAGATGAACCAGAAAAGAAAGGACGTACGAGTTGAATATTGATCCCGATGGTACCAGTTCTACTTCATATAGCAGTTATAAATATCTCTCTTTGGTACCATTATGATATGTATCACCTAAAGTTGGCATGTGCACGATTTTGTTTTTAATGTAATTATTGAAAGTCCATACTAGAAATAGTTGTTTCAAGAAGACAATTCACTTACTTTGGCCAGTCGTAGAGAAATTCCAATATACGAGAAACTAGACCAGGTTCTTACTAGTGTGGAGTGAGAACAAGAATTTCCAAGTAAAGGTCGTGTGATAACTCGTAGGGGGTTAGATCACACGACGTTACTAATTTATTCTGCTGATTAGGCATATACCTTGGTAATAAAGCTTGGTTTTCATTTGAACTGTCCTTGTTATGGCAGGATGATTTTACAATTTAATTGCACTGGAATGGGCTTCGACCACGTCCTGAAAGACTCCTATTGAGAGATGGCAAAAAAAACAGTGTACATCATAGGTCTTTCTGAGAGGTTGCCCTCAAAACCCAAGCGGTGTATACAAGAAATAAAAACAAATGTTAATCCTTACGATAGATGGGTTTGATCTTAAAGTACTTCGTATCTATGTGTATCCGACTGGCATGCATTGATGGATTCTAATGATCGGTTAACCAAACTTAGACGCAACAAAGAGACCAAGTGGGCTCAACACGCCGAAGTTAAACATGTCCGGAAGAGGAGAACTATACTAACTATTTCGACCTAAAAACAAATTGTAAACGTCGTAAGAAAATATATTTCGGCTAAATCAAAAAAAAAGAGGACAACTATGAGTGAGGCAAAACTAATAGTGTGTATTATAAGATATTGTTTGGAGAAACTGCCTAGAACAATTCATCTATGTTAAAAGGTTCCAATGACAATATTTCGCACTCATCTCTTCAAGAGAATAGCATTCTAACAGCCAAATTCATAGACAAAAGTGTACGAAGTTATTTCTCAAATGGATATAATAAAAAGCTCCGGAACCAGACAGCCTCTCTACAGATTTTGACCAAAACAGTTAGGAGGTCATTAAGAAAGACTTGATGGATATGTTGTTCATATGCAAGCAGGGGAATTGTCTATGTTCTAACTTACTATGGTGTAATTACCTTATCACCCAAAAAGGTAAAAGCAATTCAGATTAACAAGTACTCCCTCCGTATAAAATATAAGATGTTTTACCATTTTTGTACCCACATGAACATGTCTAGATACATGTGGGTACAAAAATGTTAAAACATCTTATATTTTGATACGAAGGGAGTACAAACCTATCATCAGAAGTGAACATACACCAGGAAATCATGTTTACCAAAGTGTCTAGGAGAAAACCGCAACATTGCACGTCCATCGAACTATTTACTATAGCTTAACATTTTTTCAAAAATGTGAGTACAACCAGCCTCTGCATTAATCGATACACACGGCCATTTTACGAATTCATCATTCAGTTACTACAAGTCAAGTATCAACTGACAGTAATTCATGAGATTTGAGAATGTCATTCCTTCTGAACCTTACCTGAAGCACAATGAATTAGCGACTGCAGAGCAACGCAGGACCATTTTATTCCTATTTTCCTAGAGAAGACCACGAGTTACTGATGTTGGTACCACAGGCTTCAATGGAATAAAATCTAAAGGTTCCTCGCGTCTTCAATCATCCAGGGAAATTCAGTTTCTGCCCTACCTCTGGTAGTGGACTGATAGTACAATAATCCCCCTTTTCCATATAACTATATATATTAAACTGCTAATGATGGCAGCTTAAGTCAACTGGTAAGCCACCTATCAGAAGTCACTGTTATTCCTATGCAGCAAAGGATATACTCTCTTAAGGACATCTGAACCTGTCACACAGTGTAAGATTGCTGAATGGTGTCGATGTCCAGGCCCTTCAGCTTCACGACCGACTCTACATGCCCCTTCAGAGTGTGAAGCTCCCTGAGCCTGCCATGCACCATCAGTAAGCACAAAGTTAGACGCATATCATCGTCACGGAACATGGCAGATCATGGAAAACACCATATATGGGGTTCTGTGCAAGTGGCTATTGAGGATTTGTTCCTACATACCTTGCAATCTCAGCTCTCCGTTTCGCCTCTTCGGCCATCTGATTCAGCTCGCTGTAGCTCGTCTTCTCGGGGAACAGCTTGCCATCCGGTGGCTGCAGACCATGAAGTGTCCTCTGTGCATGTGCCCACTTGAGTTCCCTCTCTTCCTTGCCAAAGTGCTTCTTCCTTGTAAACGCGACCTATGAAAATCGAATGGACCATTATTCAGACTACAATTCCATGTAGTGGGTATTGGAAAAACGTCATCCATGTAGTGTGAGTTCGTAGCGAAAAAATGAAAAACAAATAGTGTGCAATAATACCCTTTGGTCAATGACAAGATCCCACGCTTTCCCGCTCAGAGCATATCGGATGAGGAACTTGATGATATCAAGTGGGAAGTAAAAGACAAGGTTGTAGAGCCATACAATTCCAGCCCAGCCCCATCCAATGCCTTTGATTGAAGTGAATCCCCAATCAGCATATACAGCTATTAGTGTAGCTATCTGCATTTGGAAGCGGGAAAATTGCTCACAGGAACTTGGCTTCTATAAAATACATGTAAGGCAAGAGATGGCGGGACTGTGAGAGGGTACCAGCTGTGCAACCAAGAAAGCGAAGACCAGTAGAAAGCCAGGGCGCTCGACAAACGACCAGCTCCGAGACCTCGTGACAAAGATGAGAGCTTGGCTGATGGTGCTTACTTGAAGATAGACAGCAGAGGCAAGCATTTGGAAGTCATCTTGAGCTGTCTTCTCAAGGCTTCTGACATGAAAGATCCTCTGAAAATTTCATTGAACAGCAAGTGTCAACACAGGTCTGAGGATCAGATCACAAAATTAATGATTTGGAAGACGATTCATATAGGTTAATTATCTGAAATCAATGTTTTGTCAACAAAAACAATTAATATGCCTTGTCATTTCGGTGCCCTTACAGGGAAAAAGTTAGTTTTATATGCAGCCCAGAAGAAAATGACAGTCATCATTGCCAAGTATCCGCCAAGCACCACCCCAGTTGTGAAAATTTCAGCCAACTTCCAGCTGTCAGGCAGTGGAGAAGGCTTTACTCGATCCTTTGATATAGTCATTATGGTACCTGTTCATGCAACAAAATAGTTAAAGAGTGAAAATTGTAACGATAGTTATTTACTTTATACTGCGGTATTGTGAGGCACAGGAGGAATGGAAGGAAAAGAAGGTAATGTACCATCATTCAGAATTGCTATGATCAGGACCATGAATGGCGGGAAATCAAACTCCCATATGAGTGCAAGTAGCATAAATCCAAGCTGTTGGAATAAGGAGGAGTCAGATGCATAATCACAAAAGAACAAAATGTAAGTTTCTTGAACATAATTTTACATATCTTCATACATTGGAACATCGGTGTTAACAGGATATTAAGTTCATTAAATGAATAGTTATAATTGAACTGGAAAATAATCACAAACACCTAAGAGCATAATCAACTTTGTAAACAAATCATGGGTGCACTCTTGCAAACATATAGTTCTAGACTCCTAGTAAGAGTCGAGCAACATACCACAATACGTACTGTGATTGAGACCGCGTAAATCTGCAAACATGAAGGTGGATTAGCATATGAGCTATATAACAAAAGCATAAATGGACAAGAACTTATTCAAATTAAACGGGAAAAAAGTTCGATGTAACGTACAGTGTAGTTCTTCATCCGCTGAAAAATTGCCCGACTGGTAAGGACAGCACTAATGATCACACTTAGACCAGGTTCTGTGAGTACGATATCAGAAGCACTCCTTGCTGCATCTGTTGCGTCAGCAACTGCTATACCAATATCAGCTTTCTTTAGGGCTGGTGCATCATTTACACCATCACCAGTCATTCCACAAATGTGCTTCCGTGCTTGCAGGCGTTTCACAATCTCATATTTGTGCTCTGAGCAAAGGAAAATGTTTCAGTTGCAGAATTATTTTCCACTTTCAAGCTTTGATCATCTAACTGATAACAATACATACCTGGGAATACACCAGCGAAACCATCAGCTTTCTCAATAAGATCATCAACTGGTAAATCAGCAATGGTCTCATCCTTGTTCTGCCCCAGCAAAGCAGATGAAGGGTACATGTTTGTACCCATTCCTAAACGACGCCCTGTTTCCTTCCCTATCGCTAGCTGGTCACCTTAGGAAAGAAAAGAACTCATAATCAGATGTACTAACAAATTTATTGAAAAATTGTAATTATAAAAGATATGTTATATTTCAGTACAGCATTAGTGGTGCGCAGCTTTTTTAAGGGATACTTCCAGCAAGAATAAATTATAAGGAGCTGTAAACATCAGATTGGAAATGCAATGGATACACTTATGACATGATGAAGGTTTCTGGAATTGGAATCAGTCCATGGTATATTTGGCTAAATTTGAAGAAGACAAAAACTTAAAGATTTGATATTTGGAGTTTTTCAGTGGTCTGCCAGACTGCAAGTCACTGAATCTAGCCCAAAATATATATATACTCCGATGCATCATGCATGAAAAATATGACAACAATCTTACACCATAAAAAATAACCAGTGAAGATATATGTTTGCCCCTTTCTTCCAAAACATCAGTATGGTGTTGAACAAAATTGGAATGCTTAAGAATAGACAAAAAGATAGTAAGAACTCAATCGGTGATGTACCTGTGATCATCTTCACATTCACACCAAGGTTAAGTGCCCTTTGAATTGTTTCTGCACTATCGTGCCTTGGTGGATCAAAGAGTGGCAGCAGAGCAACAAAATGCCATGGACTACCTGGACCCTCTTTCCTCCCGTCTGGCACGTCCTACAAGGAAGAAAAGGATGACCACTTGCAGGCTTCAGCGGCACCATGAATGGGTATACCCAGAGTTTTGCTCACCTGATACGCTACACCAAGTGAGCGAAGTCCACGTTCTGCAAACTTGTCAATTACAGAATGGACTCTTCGTTCAATCTCTGACTTGTTATGGGCCAGGTTGAGAATCTGCAGGTCATATGTAGAATCATTAACAACATTATGCAAATGAAAATTTTGGGTAATGCTTTTGTAAAATATTTGCAGTAAAAATATTACACCTGCTCTGGTGCACCCTTGCTAACACGATACATCTTTCCATCACCATCAATGTATGTCAACGCAGTTCTCTTGTCCGTAGGATTGAATGGCAGGAAATGAACCTCTTGAATACCAGCACGCGCCTGCAGGAGATATTGCAAGAGGATCATTTTAGCAAATAAACATGACGACAAGTATATGTCTCATATTCAACGGACTAATATACCTCTTTTGGATCACCTAACATCCCAACTATTGCCGTATCAATGGCATCTTGATTTTCAACCCGGGAGGCTCTAGCAGCCATCAAAATTACTTGGTCCTGAGTTACTCCTTTTTCAAAAACCTGGACCAAGAAAACATATAAGTGCTTTAAGATTAGATATGATATCACAATGATAAGTGTTAAAATTCACCTCGATTAGGTTCTTGTCCACACTCAGCTTATTTAAAGTCAGGGTTCCAGTTTTATCACTGCAAAGAACATCCATGCCAGCCATCTCTTCAATTGCAGTCATTCTCTTTGTTATAGCTCCCTGCAGGAAGAAAACTCAGGAAATGATTATGTGGCACAAAAGTTCTAGTCTGGTCACAATATGGTTGACACCGTCCCTATATGATGCAAACCTGTTGAGACAAGCGATGAGACCCAATTGCCATGGTGACCGATAAGACTGTGGGCATCGCTATGGGAATGCCTCCAATGAGAAGCACTAAAAGGTTGTCAATCCCAGGACGGTATGACCTGTGTTGGATAGGGTACATGACAATGATCTCAATGAACATTCCCACAGCAATAGAGCAAATACAAAAGTTCCCGATGGCTGTCAAGACCTGTGTCAGGTTACATGATAATGAAAGCATGAGTGTCGTAATGATTCAAACTATTATAAAACTTATGCGAAACTTGTCAATCTTGCCTGTTGGAAATGGCCAACTTGATTGGTGGAGTCAACAAGATGTGCAGCCTTTCCAAAGAAAGTGTGCACACCAGTTGCTATGACAACAGCCTCGATCTCACCTTGCTTGACCGTCGAACCAGAGTAGACGCCATCACCAGAACCTTTGGTGGCTGGAAGTGATTCTCCAGTCAGGGCAGACTATAAATAAGATACGAAACAGTGAGATGAGGAAACATAAAATAACTTATTAAAAGAAAAGGTTAAGTTGATTGAATGTGAATGACCAAAAGAACCTGGTCAATCTTCAGAGGATCTCCGACTAGAAGGCGGGCATCTGCAGGAATTATATCCCCAAGTTTGATACTGATGATGTCCCCAGGCACAAGGACTGCTGCCTCCTCCTCGGTCCAATGACCATCACGGAGAACCTACCCAGCACTATAACAGTGAGTTCCAGAATTCAAATGGACTTCAGCAGTGTGATACATGCAGGTACATGGAAATGCCACAAATTAAGTGAATATGGACCTTGGCTTTTGGCGCAAGACGGGCCATAAGTGCAGCAGCAGCATTGCCAGCATTGTTTTCCTCGATGAAACTGATAGTAGAGTTTATAAGTAGCAGGGTGATGATACCGACAAAGTCTTGCCAATCTGGTGGCTTTCCCTGATGACAGAGTACATCCCACATATTGAGAAAAGAGCAGGACATACACATCACTCCTCACCGAACTAAAACATGACAACATATTTTGTGACGTGTTAGGTCATACTCATACCCCTCCATTCGCCAATGCGATGGCCATGATAGATGCAGCCTCCATAACCCATGACAGTGGGTTCCACATAAACCCCAAAAACTTGAGAAACTTGCTCTCCTGTAGCCAGAGACAATCCAACTTATCAAGGCACATAACATCAGAAGAACAGTATTGCTCTCAAGATCATGAAGGACAAAATCTTCCCGACGAATAAATGAGCCAAATGAACCTGACCTCCTTTTCCTCGAGCTTGTTCGGACCAAAGATTTGCAGGCGTTGCTGGGCCTGCTCGGAAGTAAGCCCCTCATGGCTGCATCGCAGGTTCTCAAACACTTCATCAATTGGGATGTGCTCCTGAAATTTTGTTGCAACAATCGCATTTAACAAACTAAACAAGTTCTATCAACATGAAAACAATGTGACAAGAAACATGCATATCTGAAACATGCAAGTATGATGTAGCGTACTGCAAGACTACCAAGGAACCGAGAAGCGAGAACAGATTTTTTTTGCAACGTATAAAGATCTGGCGTGAGATGGTTAAATAAAGAAATCAACATCTTTGTGCAACAAAATTAAAATGGGTCGGTATATTTCTCGGCCGAGACTTGCTTTTGGGTGTTGGGTTTTCATTCAACTGCTATACAAAAAATAAAAAGGTAAAGAAAGTTTTATTGCGAGTTGTTCTATTAAGTTTGGTGAGACCTGGAGAAAAAAAATATAGGTTTAACATTATAACCTAGACCAAAATTTTGCAGTGAACTGTTGCTGAAATCGGGCATGATTTGGGAGGGCGATTCAGGTCCGTGCAATATGCCAGGTAGAAAGAGCACGAATCATGAAAACAAAGAAAGAATCCGCATTCCAAGGATGTCTCCAAGAGTTCTGGGATTCATCACAAACAAAGAAACTGACGCGTGTTTTACCGCCGAGCAGAGCAGAGCAGAACAAGAGCTAGCAGCGCAATTCCGCCACCCTGCAACGCTAAAACCCCAGTAAACCCAATCCCCGTTCCGATTTCAAGCACGAAACTTCCACAAATCAGGGAAATGCCCCGCAAATCCATCCACATCCAAGAAACGAGACCACACGGGCCGACGGGCGCAACCTTATTTCTTCCAGGCGCTACGCTAGAAACCCCAGGAACCACCCCCAAGAGCAGCAGGACTTGTAATAATAAATTTTTACCAGGTCGACGGCCTCCTTGAGGACGGCGTCGAGGTTGCCCTCCTTGTCGGCCATGGAGCTACGCAGGCAGTGCACTCCCTCTCCTCCTCAGCTAGTCTCTAGATCCTACTCTGCTCTTCTTCTTCTTTCGGATTTATTTATATGTGAGAAAAATATGGTCTTTGTTTTCGTGCGAGGGAGGGAGGTTGGAGAGGGACAGCGAGTAACTGATGAATCATCGGATTCTGTAGGTAGAGAGGTGGTGGGGCTGTAGGAGAGGCAGCGGCTTTCCACGTGTCGTGCAAGAGCCAGCTGAAGACGAGAAGAGAAGAGAAGGTTGAAGAAATCACGAAACCAACACGGAAACGGAAAGAGAAAGTGAGGAAAAAACAGGCGAATGAAGAGGGTTGGTAAAACTTAAGAGCAACTCTACCTAAAGTGTTTTTTTTTCTCCATAGCACCCTGCACCCAGTCATCCTGGTAATTTAAAATTTTCAAAAAATATGGAAGAGTAGTATGTCTACGGATTTTGATAGGATAGGCGGTTTTCCAATTCAACACGTGGAAGTCCTATTCTTCTAGGAGTTGAACTGCATATTTTTATATGCGTATTGTAGATCGAAAGAAGAGAAAACAAGATGTAAATACCAATAGAATATGGAGCATCCAAACATTGCCAAAGCATAAAGTGTACCTATTTGATCACAAAAGAATCAATAAAAAAATTAAGGTATTGATTTCACGACAACTCGTTATAAGCGACTCAATCACTCTAGAGCTTTCCATTTGCTTACACCTATGATAGATAATCATTTACTCTAGAAACCTCTATACATTATTCATGAGATCATATACTTTGGACTCAATGCGAAGATATTCAAGTATACTGGAATGAACACAACATAAGCATATATTTAATATTTCTATATCGACGTGGATTTTCTACCCAGGGTGATACGCACGCGTTGCTTGCCGTTGGATCATGCACCAAGATTAGCATATCCAAACGTCCGTCACCAACTCACCGTTACCCTCAGCTGTCCTGTCCTATCCTGTCCTCGTCTTTTTTGCGCCTTGTTTCCGTACTCGTTGTTTATTTACGTGGAGTGCGGCATGGTTTATTTTATTCCCCGATCTTATTAGATAGTTCATCTAATTTGTGTGTTTTGCCCTTTTTATTTACAATTTTTTTCGGTCATGCCCATGTAATTTTGCTTGATTTCATTTTCTCTCATGGAGGCACGGATAGAAATAAGATCAGAAACTAAAGTGCTTCTTTCCCTGCTGCAAGAACACGATGTAGCCTGCACAGAGAGATCAATGTAGCATGTACCTCGCCAAATGCATGAAACGCGATGTGCTTCTTTCCCTGCTGCAAGCACACTTGGGCAGCAAAAAAAAAAAGAGAAAGGATAAAAAAGGCTGAGATCTTAAGCATCAAGTACGGTCTGAAATGTAAAAGAAAAAAGGGTACGGTCTGAATCACATTCCCATCCAAGATCACAAATATATACATCGTGTGTATCTAGATGAGCAACGTGATTTTGCATCTGGAACACAACAAAAAAAAAGGATCTAGAAAAAAAACGAGAATGCATGATCAAGAAAAAGGAGAACCTGTGTAAATCGCAAATCTTGGAGCACCTCGAACATGGAAGAAATTAAAACAAATCGAAGCAGCCATAACCAGATCGAAAAAAGAAGCAAATCTGCATGAGGAGTTGGGTCACGGGCTCCATACCGACGGCCGCCATGCCGACGGGGAATCGGGGGACATAGGATCTGGGGAGGATGCGTGACGGCGACCACGAAGCAGTGCGTGTGGAGAAGATCGACGGGGGTACCACGTCCTGCTCGCCGGGGAGCACCACCAGGCGGCGCCGGCTCCGCGTGATGCAGGGGGAGGCCGTCCTCCACCAGATCCCGCGCGGCGTCGGCGGTCCACATCGCCATCCACGACCTCCGGGTCGCGCCAGGGGTACGGGACGACGACCACACCGGAGGGAGGCCGCTGGAGCGGGGGTAGGAGCTGGGTCCAGCGCGCCTTTACTCGGCCGGCCGGAGGCGAAAGACGGCGGTGTGCTTCGGGTTGGGGAAGGAAATAGGGAGAGAGAGAGGCGTGCGTGGACGGGTGTGTTGCGGCAGTGCGGCTGTGGCCTAGTGAGTGCAGGCTGGGGGAAAAAACAAGATAACGGCGTTAATCTGATACGGTAGCAAAATGTGCTATAGGGTCGATCCAATGGCTAGCGTAGCTACCACCGTGGGCATCCCACTATTTCCCTACTCCCTCCGTTTCTTGATGTAAGGTGTATAGTTTTTTTTAACAAAAATTCATAATCTAAGGTGTATTTGCTATTTATGCACAATTTGACCCATAAAAAAATGGGTCCTAGTCTCAAAAGAGGGTTTTAACGGATTATATTCATTTTTTGACTATTAAGAACTCATCTCTCGCGATTTTTTCCGAAAAAAAAGAGTCCACTATATGCAAAATACCCATGTCTTAATATTTGTGCAGAAAACTATACACTCTACATTCAGAAACGGAGTGAGTATAATTCATCTAGTGGCACAACTTAATTCATGGAGGATTGTGCTTTGTCCATTTCTTTCACATGTCAGGGAATATTCGTCTTTTATGTAAATGAAAAGAACGAGTTCGTTTCAAATAAAGGTTTTCAAGTGGAAATGTATGACAATGAAATAAGTAATGTAACTTTCCTTGCAAAGTATGAGTTAAAGTTCGAGCAAGTACATCTGTAATGAAAGATGGTAAAAGTGTATGACAAGAAAATCTTATCTTAAATTTTAGGTTCACTTTTATGTGGTTTATTTTGCTAAGTGTAATAGATTTCTTTGTTAATATAGTATATTGATAGAATAAGTTATAAAAAAGTAAAAAATGTGATTAATTTTGTTAAGTGTAATAGAAAATTATATTAGGTAAAATAGTGCATTGACAGAATAAGTTATAAAGAAGTATAAAATGTAGTAAATTTTTCCTAGTGTAATAAATAATTTTACTAATTAAAAATTATCCTATATTGACTAAACGTGTTATGAACAAATGTGAAATATACTGAATTTTTCTTAGTGTAATAAAATATATATATTGCATAATATTTTAACAGAATGAGTTATAACCAAATAAAAATGTGGTTTATATTGCTAAGTGTAATATTTTTTTCTTCTTCTTATGGTCATATGTTAATATTCTGATTTATAAAGAAGGATTTTTTTTGTTAATTGTGTATAATCATGTTCACCTATGTTTCAGCCACCACAATTATGTATCTACTACTCTAGACACAAAAAATTGAGAATCTTATTGGCCTCTTTCTATGGAGACCACGCCTATCACCATGGATATAGAAGGCATCACAAGAAATGGAAGAAGAAATTACTCCATCTTCGGCACGCACTCACGGCTAGGGCACGGTGCCTCCGTGGCCGCTGAGAGGTCTTCTCATGCCTAACTCTAGGATCTGAAATTTTGGAATTGTTTCTCCAACGGCCTAGTCCTCTCCCCATTATCTCATTCAACTACGACAAAAAAATTGTGATTTCAATGTGTGGTCGTAATTTTCTTATCTATCTTCTTTGTTATCTTGTCTCGACTTGCATGTGTGTGGTGGATTTTGAGATCAATGTTTTGTGTGATATATGTCATACATATATAACTAACTAGTACGATACCCCGCGCGTTGCAGCGGGTATCTCTTAAGAAACATAGTAAAACATATAAACTTCTGAAGTTGACTATAGAAATGCGAAGTTTAGTTGATCATAACCGTTGAGAGACTAAATTTAATTTAATAGACATGAAATGTATGAGTATTTTATATTTTAAAGTTTGTTATGGTTCAGGGGTGTACCTGATTGATATTTATTGATGTAGATAAAGTGAAATCAGCGGGTTGAAGAAACTGATGATGTGGATGGCTTACATGAAGATGACATGCAAATTCCAAATTATGTGTCTGAAAAGTTTTAGATCGGTTACATGTAGAAGAGCACATAATTTCGAATAATAGTTCTACAATTTTCATATTGAAAATCTTGGCGCAAAATTCACTTGATTTTCATAACTGATTCCGGTGTTCCACTTGCACAATATTTAATTAAGGAATTACATATCGGGATGATGCGATTTTATTGTTTGAACGGTAAAAAAAGATGATATGATGTAGACAACTTGATGGTCAATGAAAAGGATGATGTGGATGCTTGCATGTAGATATAAACAATAAGTAATGATGTTAGTGGGATGATGTGTACAATTGATTGACTAAAATAGAAAATGATGTTGATGTCTTGCATGTTGAAATAGAAAAATATTAATTATACTTAGTGGGGTTTTGCTTTATAAGAAGTATAGATATTAGGTCCATAGATAATTAGCATCATCAACATTTGAGGAAGGAGCAACATTTTGTTTATTTGTGTACCTTAAGAACGATATAACAGATGGTTCCCATGTCCCACCATCTATGATGGTTGCTTATTATAGATGGTATGAACGAAATATATTATGCCATTTAATTTATGTATACTTGTTGTAAAGTATAAAAAGCACACTGTCACTGAAAACGTATTTAGCACTTTATCCTCTATATGGACTCATCATTTCAGATTATATGATGGAGGCCAAGGTTCGCTGGAATATGTGGACAAAAAAAGGTGAAAGAAAAGGCTGACACACAAGGATATTCCTTGTGAATATCCAGGTTTTTCATTATTTTTTCTATAAACATCATCGAGATAAATATAATCATAGCAGAGTGTATGGCTATTAATCTTTTGACGGCCTGAACCTGGTTAAAATCACTTGTGTTTGTTGTCGGCGACATCATCCCTCGGGCTCCTACCGACCTCCCTACTGTTTGCATGACTCCAACAAAGATCGCAACGCCGACAGTAGTATCATTCGTTCTTTTTTTTAAGGCCCATCATCACTCTAGGCTAACCCTTCGAATTTCTACATGTAGTGTCAGGTGTTTGATCTCAGGATCGGGCCAATGCCCTGTGTGTAATGTTCTGACAGTTTCAAGTGTTTCAACACTAAGGCTGATGCTTGTCAAATGTGCTTAATGCATATCAATAAAGTCATGAAGTGTCAAAAAAAAAACTAACATGGTAGGGAAAATTTCGAAGTTTGCTCGGGCCACACGCACCCTTTTAAAAAATAACTTGCATTCATCTAGAAAATCCGCAAAAATCCCACCTTGTAAATAATACATTAGTTTGAAGACTGTTTCCGCGAGAATCACAGTTCATTTGCGAGTTCTACAAAAATAACAAACCCAACCAGTTTTTCAAATCCATGAGCTATTCTAGCTCTCTTTTTTTCGCCCAGACCGCAAATCAACCATTTTTTTTCACAAAAACGTGCTAGCACATGACTCGCAATAATATGTACACACCGGTTTTACTTTTGATTTAAATAAACTCAGTTTAGAAGAACAAAAAGTTAAAGTAAAGATAACCACTCCACAGGGTAGACCCTCGATTAAGATTGTATGCTTCTTCAGACAAGTGTAACTTGATTTTCTACATTTTCCTTTTTCAAGCACCAAAGTATATATTGCGTCTCTCTGCTCACACTTTATTGTTAGGTGGTCATCCTTAAGTTGTACGTAATCATATACAGAAAACTTCGGATTTGATTCCATTTCTCTATACAGTTGTTAGACGTGGCACTCGCACTATCCGAAGTGGTCCAAATCATCATGGGATTATTTGACACCGAAGCAAGTGATACTGGTGTGTTCACTCTCATCTTTCGTTTTCTTTGATGCAACGAGATTTATCCAGATAAGGGTACTCTCCAGATAAAAAGGAATAAGACACTTGTATACAGGGACAAACAAACAGATTAGTGTGGCTTTTTGTACTGTGAGAATACGTGCACATACGTCGATAGTGAAATGTGGATGTCTGTCCTGTGGGACAGAGGGATACAAGGCCAAGTACTTGGCATCAAATGTCAAATGCTTCAAGCCGACAGTAGCCAGAATGCAAGGCTCCTCATTGGCAACTTAAGTGAAAGTTGCCCTCTGTCTCTTTCTTGCCCATGCATTGTGTAGAAGGCACTCACATATGTTCTTTACCTTTTCAAATAAATATGGTTCAGAATAATGAAATGGTCACCTCGACAGAATAATCAAATTGGAGAGCAAAACACTTGTCGCACGATTATGGGCTGGGCTACTTAAAATGGCAATAATAATAAAAACCTAGCAAGTTCCACAAGCTTTTCTGAACAAAACAGGACACAGTGGCCATGCCCCCACACACAAGTTCAGAACAATACAAACCAAAAGGGATAACCACCAATACGGCCTTACCTTACAGTGACTATATCATCAATCTTCAAGATCATTCTAACACACTCGCACGCCAGTGAGATGGCGCTGGTGCTCACCAGCAACGGCTGCACGACATTCTCCTCCAGGATGTTTGTGATCTGGCCTTTCCTCACATTGATGCCAGTGTTCTTCTCGCCCTTGGCATGACGGTTCCTAAGCTCGGTAACAATAGCAATTGGGTTGAGCCCTGCATTTTCTGCCAATGTGTAAGGGATTACCTCAAGTGCATCAGCAAACTCCTTGATGCAGTAACTTTCCATCCCATGGAGCTCCTTTGCCCAAGCAGCCAGCTGCATTGACATCTCTATCTCAGGCGCACCACCACCAGCAATCAGAAACCTCTTGTTCACCAAGCACCTGATGACACATAGGGCATCATGGAGACTGCGGTCAGCTTCATCAAGAACCAACTGGTTGGAGCCACGGACAAGCATGGTGGCAGTCCTCCCCATGTCCTTGATACCAGTGATCTTCACAATCTTGCCGTCTCCAGCAGACACTTCCTCAACAAGATCAGCATGCCCAAGTTTGTCCTCACGGAAATGCTCAATGTTGGCAATTGGCAGGCAGTTGAGAGTCTTGGTGATAAACTCAATCTCGTCTCTCTCCACATCCTTCACCACCAGAATCTTAGCCTTTGCGAGATAATGCAGCGACAGATCAGTCACCGCATCGCGCAGGATGCTCTTCTGAATGAGGAGGACATTGCATCCAGACGCCTTGATCTTCTTGACCATCCCAAGGATGTAGTTGCGCTCCTCGCGGAGGATGCGGTCCATCTGGGCATAGTCTGACACGATGACGCTCTGCTCGATATCAGTCTTGGGCGGAGAGATCTGAAACTGTATGACGGCGATCTTGGCATTCTCGATCCTAGATGGACCCCCCGCAGCATGGCTAGCCTTCTTGTCAAAGATGAGGCCGTGGATGAGCTCGGTGTCATCGACGGTGCCGCCAAGCTTCTTGATCAGGCGGATGTCGCGGAGATCCAGGAGCTCTGGGTGGGCGGGATCGACCACGGAGAGCGCGGCATCGACAGCTAGTGGGGCGAGGAGGGTGGAGTACTGGGAGACGACCTTAGAGTTGAGCGCCGTGGACGCAGACTGGACGAGGGAGTCCCGGTCGGTGAGCTCGATGGGGACGGCCATGCCTTCGAGGATCTCGACGGCGCGGGCGGCGAGGCGGTGGAGGGAGTCGGCGGCGGCGGTGGGGTGGGCGCCGGCGGCGAGGAGGGACTGCGCGCGGCGGAGCAGGGCTCCGGCGATGACGACGACGGTGGTGGTGCCGTCCCCCGCGGCGGCGTCCTGGGAGCGGGAGAGCTCGGCGAGCATGCGGGCGGCGGGCTGGAGGAGGGACATGCGGGAGAGGATGGTGGCGCCGTCGTTGGTGATGATGACCTCCTGGTCCCCCGAGGAGATCATCTTGTCCATGCCGCGGGGCCCGAGCGAGGTGCGCACCGCGTCGGCGACGGCGCGCGCCGCGGCGATGTTGGCGCCGCGGACGTCGTCGCGGCGCTTGGTGTCGGTGTAGGTTTCGCCCTTGCGGTACGGCGCGTTGGCGACGGCGGCGGCCATGGCGGCGGATCGCAGAGGATCTGGAGGAGTGGAGAGAGGTCCTAGTTAGGGTTTTGCAGATACTTTGGCCGGCGCGACGAGCTTCGCCAATCGCCAATCGGTGGAGTGAGTGTGAACCGTGAACGTGATTTATTCTCGTGGTGAATATTTCCAGCGTGTTTCTCTTTTCCAATGTGAAAGTGTGGATCAATTTAGAAGTTTGAAGGCATCATAATCACATATGGGGTGTCAATTATATTCATTAAATTCTCAATCTTTTTTTGTTTTGTTTATGTGTCGAGATGCACACTATGTGTCCTCGTGTTTACCCGGCTTATTCGTTTGGCCGGTCACTTTCGCCAAATCTTTGGCTCTCACGTACTCTCTCCGTCAAAAAATAAGTGTCTCAAGTTTGGCAAAAGGTGGATGTATCTGTACATGAAATATGTCTAGATACCTCCACTTTTGAGCAAATACACTTATATTTGGACGGAGGGAGTATGATATTATCAAAGAAAATATTTGGATGTTTAAACAACCCCACTTGCATTTTTTTATTCAGTTCCTTTATAAGGCAAGTCATTTCAGAACAAAAGTTCACTCGGTCATCCTATAAAGGTAGCAGAAACCAGAAACGGGTTTGAACGCCTAAGAGCATCTCCAACAGCATTCATATATCTTCCCTTAATTGTTATTTTACCAATTCTGACAAAAAACAGCTCCAACAGCGTCCCTCACAAAAAAAAATTAGAAAACCAAGCAAAACTTTGCTCCAACTTTACATATTTGAGAATCCAAAACCAACTTCCTATAATTTTAGGAAGCCTCTTAAAGTGGTCTTATGTGTATGTTGTGTGCACGCGTGTAATATTCACAGTGATCGCCCCTCTCGCCGGCCACCGCCCCGCCGCCTCCCCCATCGCCGGTCGGCCCGTGCACCGCCCCGGCGCATTCCACGAGCTTCCTCGCCACCCCGCCCCTACTTTTCCCGCTGGCACGAGCTTCCCTGCCGCTTAATCGAGCGCCATCCCACCGGCCGATTCAGACCACGAGAGGCCAACATCGGTGATTTGTGGTGCGGGTGAGCACCGACGAGCACCCTGATGCTTCCAGCCGTCCTTGGCCGCCCCGCCTACGCCCCTTCACCTCCACGCGTGGCCAGAGCAAGGCGGCTACCCGCGCCCCACGTCGATCTTAGTGCCACCTCTCCGAGCTTCCCACGCCACCATGTTGACTTCACACGCCCCCGGACGCACTCACGCTGACCGACGAGCTTGCATCGTCGATTTTGGTCACTGGCACCTCTCGTCTCTGACACGCCCTCAAGGTATTCGACAATTTGCCCACAAGGTCAAAACTTGGCATTTGTAGTTTTGGGTTGCTATTCTAGGAAGGCTAGGAAAGAAAAAAATTGGATTGCTAAATCTTCTCTCTCCTCTTCCTATCACTAGTTTTTAGTAATCCAATATATCAAGGCTGTCGGAGATACTCTTAAGGGGACAAGATTCATCCTGTCAAATCTTGTCCCCTTAGAGTATCAAAATATAAGACTTTGTGCATGTTGGGCCCAAATGTACCTAGACATGTTTTAGTGCAAAATTAATGTTGAATCTTGCACTAAAACATGTCATGGAGTAGAACGATGGATGTGCATGATTCAGTTCTGAACGATGGAACCAATGTACCAAAATTGTGCAAATGTTGTTTCTACCAAAAGTTAACAGAGAGGAATATTCACATCAACTTTTTTCCACCAAATTGCAGCTCTTTTCAGCTACTTGACATGAGCCGCACCCTTATGAAAAGGCCAGAAACTAGCAAGCCGCTCAAGCACCCCAGCGCCTTTGGAGAAGTATCCTAGGGCTTGTGGAGGTGCAGCCGGGGGAAAGTCCTCCGGGGGCATGGCGAATGGTCGCACCATCTTCTCAAACTTGTCCAGCGTCAGGCAAGAACCAACTTCCTGCAGTCTCTCGGGTCCCATTATCGGCAGCGTGTGCTCCTGGAGCAATGGAGAAGTTTCGCTGGTTTTGTCCTGGACAAGACATACGTTTAATTCCATCAGTAAGCTCAAACGCGTCAAGTAAGAAGCAGGGGCAGACTATTCTGCGCTTTGACAAGAAGATGTGGGTGAGTACCTCGAGAGGACTGAGATCAGCGCCACGACTGAACGTCATTTCGATCCGGAACCTTTTCTCATCTTCTAAAGGAACCTGCAAACAGTTAGATTGACTGGGTTACAGCAACCAGCTTATCACCAGACCAACATTATGAGAGTGTGGACTATGTATCCACGGTAACTATTGCAAAGAGCAAATATGTGCATACTTCACTGAAAATCGACATAAATTGTGATGTATGCACATGCTACAAAATTGGTTGAAAGTTACAGCCAACTTGTGATGTATGCATATTGAAAATCCCTACCTCTGTATTTTCAAACATTCTAAGCACGATATTGCTCATGTAGTCTAGCTCCCTGGTTCTATGTAGTCGGTCCAAAGTACTTTGGCAGACAAGGCTATCCTCTTCTTGTAGAGACTCGTCCAAATTGCAATACCGGAGGACATTCATCAATGAGTGTATATGGGATTCCTGTTGGAGAAATTGCGCATGTCATCACTTGGAAGTCCAAAATGATGATAAGAACAAAGAACAGAAGGACTCTGACATACCGATGTGAAATAAAGCCTTGTGCGGACATGTCGGTCAGGTGTCTTCACGTTGGCATACCTGAAATTAAGTATATTACAACCATAAACTTTGCATGCAACTCAGTATATTAAATGTCATGGTGATCATAAAAACTTGCACGTACTTAGGATCTAAGCGGTATTTAGTTTCTCTATCATCTTCATCTTCTTGGTCCATTGACTTTTCACTCGTGGTGCTAGATCTTCTTCCGTCCTCATTTCTAACTTGATACTTTTGTTGGTGTTCTAGTTCTTTTGTTGGTAGCAACATAGCTTCATCTTCAGTAACGTTCGGATCAGCGACACAGATAGCTTCTTCACGAGTGTTCCGTAAATCAATCAGAACTTTTCCCATTAACCGGCGTGCTATCTAAAAAAAGGCAACAGAAGTAAAAGATGCATAAATAAATAATCGCTTGGCAATATATATGCATACAATGTTCCAAAACAACGAAAAATACAATGAAATCTAGCCTGAGAACAAACCTTTGAGCCGATTTTTAGTTTTTGTCTTGGGTTGATCCCGTACTCATTTGGAATAACACCATCAGCAAGAAGCTACAAGAATCAGTGTCAGATAAGGTCTGACGAACATGTCAAATATTCCAGAGTGCTAATCAATGTCAAAAATAATCAGCTAGTTTGAAACAACAACACTGGTATATGGATGTAAAAGGAACTTTTGAAATAATAAAAATACTGTTAAGTGTTATAGTTAGCTGTGTGTTTTCTCCCTGCTGTAGGGTTCTTCTTGCATGTTGTACAAGTGTATATTCTCGGCTTTATGGCCCAATAGCAATACAAGGTACATTACTCTAACAGATATAGCTGGCTTAATCGACTCACTCACTTATGTGTTTCTAAGATTATACAAAGGGGAACTGGAATTATACATCCTCCCACGAAATATAAGAAAGAGAAAACTGTTGAAACATACTAATAGAGCCTACTTCCCAAATCACTTCAAATTCAGAATTGTATAATATGTTAACTTGAAATTGCGAAAACCTAAAATGGAGCCCGGGCTACATGGTGCCCGTTTTTCAACATTTTTAAGTTTCCAAAAATTGAGAAAAAATCCCGGATGTAGACATTGTCAAGATCTACAATCGTACAAATTTTCAACTCCAAATTCTTTGTATTTTTGGGCTGCACAAAAAAGACAAATGGGTGGATCTGGGTGGTGAACAATACACAGTTTCAAAATTTTGAAATTTTCCTCGATTTGTCTTTTTTGTACAGCCCAAAATACAACGAATTTTAAGGTAAATGTTGCACTCTTGTAAATCTCGACACTATCTACATTTGTGATTTTTTTCGCGATTTTGGAAACTCAAAATTTTCGTTTTCGATTTTTCAAAAAAAAGGGGCCCATGTAGCCCGGGGAAATTGTGCTTGCATAGAACAGCATACAGAAACATTCCTATTGTCCTATGATCATGGTTACATTTAAGATTCACCACAAGTGCTTCTAGTCAGCATGCAAGGCTCTATCGAAACACAAGGTATAAGTATATAACAGCTCAACTTTCCCAAACTTGTGACTAAAAAATCTAGGAATTCGTTGTTCTTGTGAAAACGGTATCCCTAAAGCATCGATTGTCATACGTACTCAGTTATTTCTACGAAAACAATGTGGCTATATGATGTAAATGCAAAATCTGTTCTTAATCAATATAACTTTGAAATGACTCAATAGGACAGACTACAGTGGAGTTAAAAAAAAAAGACAGACCAACATTGTGCTTAGCGCACTACACCGTGCTTAATGCATAATCAGCTGTAAACATTCAGGATTAACTTCCATATAAAATCAAAAGAAACGTCAAATAAAAGTACAATTTGAACTTGCTTACTTGAGCAACTTTGTAAAGCTCTTCCAAACCCTCAAGATTGAGATGAGCATTATGCACCAGGTCATATCTGCCATGTCATTCAGTAGTTCAGGTGTAAGGCTTATGAGTTATGCAAATTACAGATGGTTGTATCAGGACGATGGTGTAAGTAATTTCGGGGGGGAAATAAGCATAGCACAAACACACATCATATTTTCTAAATTTCTGAACTTTGCTGCGCTAGTTTTCTTTCAATATTTTGGAACTTCAAACAATGGATAGCTTCATGTCATATTAAGCATTTGTACACTCAGAAGAATAAATATTATTTCAAATGGATGGAAGGAATTAGAATGCATGTTATATGGGAAAAAAGGTTAATTTTCCCTCCTTAAATAAGGAGAAACTTACTTGCACGAGTCATAGACATCTGGAATCTGTGTAATGTCAAATCGGCTGCATTACGAGGCAACAGAGGCAACATGAGTGAAATAAGACCAAAAGTAAACTCAACTATCAATAAAATTGATTGACAAAAAATCAAGAAAATGAGTGAAGAAATACTTTACTCACTCCTTTCTTTCATTATATAAATCTCTCTCAAGTTTTTTCCATCGAGCAAACATCAAGAGGAAGCTTTCACTGCCACAAGGTAACCCAGCAGCAATACGAGCAACATCAATTGTTGTTTTCCCAAGGGCCTTTGCTTGGTCATATCTAGAAAATGAGCTTGTCAGCGCAAGCTTCTCATCTTCACCTTCAGCAAGCAGCTTGACTTGTGCAGTAACTTGTTTCGTCAACTTCGCCTAATCAATGTACAATTTGTAAAATTATATAATCATTAGTTTGATAGTAAAACAGTATTCATCTTAGAAATTCCAGAAATCTAGCACTAAACCTAACATTATTTGTTCTGAAACCTTTCAGGAATTGACTAAGCACACACATGAAGGCAGGAACTAACAAATTTAATTGTGTGCATGATTCTTTAAGATAATATGTGTCATATCATTGCAATTACCGAATTACGGCAGAAGTTGTGCGTGCATCCCTAACTCCCTATGACCTCACACCCTGCACTTATAATGCTAAAATTACAATCAAACCCTTATACAAGACTCTCATTAGGCAACAGACTCTGACACTAGACTCGACTGCAAACTCACCAGCAGAAATCCATTACATAGTGCATTGTCACAAATTTTCTACCAACACTCACTTGGCTTTGACTGGTTAGTTTCATGATCCCACCAAAAAGTTGACGCAGCTGATGCGATTAATGTATAGTATTGACATTTTGGTGTCCCCAAACAAATTTCTTCAAACTATTCTGCACGGCAAACACCTCTGCAGACTTTTCGATTTAATTTTGAGAAAGTTTATTAAATATTGTATGCATTATAATGACTTGAAGGCAGTAGATGTGCATTCAGAAAAGTGAGACAAACAGAATTCTATCATGAATGAACCAAAACCAGTAAATGGAAGTACATCATTGACAAAATATTGTGGCTAATGCTACGTATGTAAGATATGTTTAAAATTAAAAGTCTATCTTAGATCTGTTCGATGTAGTATACCATCTTAGGGAGAAGTTGAGAAGCATCTGCAGGCAAACCTGCACCATCAACCATCCACGGAAGCTCCACCGATCCATTGGTATTCTTTGCCTTAGCATTTGAATTGATGATTTCATGCAATCTAGCCTGAAAAAGGAAATCCAGTTATTAAACTTTAGCTGACAAGACTAAATCCATATGATATTCACACAAAATCCATACTAGAGACCCACATTATATATGTTCAAGGCAAGATCTAAACAATGCAGACATGTTTGGCATGGTGGGATTTGGCTCGAGCTAAAGCCAAAGTGACATAAGTGCATTCACATGGTTTCTCCAAAGGAACGTCAGATAACCACTCGAACCCAGGTAAAAAGAATACATCAGAATATGAAAACAAACCTTTGCTTCATCCATCTCAATGCTAGCATCTTCCAGTCCATCTAGCATAGATGAGTCTTTACTTACAAGGGAGACCTGAAGAAGTTGTACAAAAGATAAATTTGAGAGAGAGGCAGAATTAAGCAACAAAAGGATCCGCAAAAAAAAAAGGATCAGCTAGAAAACAAGCGACCCACCAGTATGGGAGTTAGTTGTCCTTCCAAATCAAGAAGACCTTTCGCAAACGCTGCAGCAGACATCTGACATGTCCATCATCAGAAACATATGAATCAGGATTGACTTTCAACATACCAGAAAAATTACACGTGCCAATATGTATTTTAAAATGAGTTTCAGAAACCCAAGTCCTAAGTTACACTTTTAACTAAGGAAACGAAAGATAATATGGACAAATGAAAAGAAAAATAGCAATCCTCTCAGTCTTCCTCCTGCCTTCGACACCCTAGTATTTTCTGCCAACACCCCAACCAACAGGGCCACATAGCCTAAAACATGCCTAATGTCATCATGGTCATACTACCGTGAATGTTACTGATAGTACCATCACTAGCAAAACAAACAAAAAATGAAGGTATTGCTCTCTTCGCTCTCCTTCACCAGTGAAAACATCCCCCTTCACACGCAGAACGTTATGCTCAAGGCGCACTTACTCCAGGAGAGCGACCCAACAGGTCCAAAGCCCCTTTTCTAGATACCCGACTGTTAAAGTCTCACCTTGAGGTTTAAAATAAGACCATCCAGGGACTCACGCTGTTAAACAACCGAGCGACGTCGGATCTCCATGTTACTTTGGTGTTTGACACATAAGCGGATACGGGGCTAGTTACCACAGCACGATTATTTGATTCCTAACCAATCACCACTACCCATCAACAAGTATGAAGTTTTTAAAATTGTTACAACCTATGTAAAGAAAAAACTAGAATGACTTGAAAGCTACTACATGTTGAAAAGGACAGTTGAAAGTATTACCTGAACACGTCCTTCATCTGAACTGTAAATTTTTAAATCGTGTCTGTATGTGCTATGAAGGCGAAGCAAACCTGTGCCTTCCCCTGATTCAGGATTCCGTGTGAGAAAAACATTTTCAAGTAGAAGGAATGTAATTCAAGTGCAAGACAAAAGAAGTTTCACAAGTATTCAAACAAGTTGTAAATATATAAAGCGGATATAGGTTTATGATTTTTTTTATCAGTTCTACAACCATCATAAGCTGAATGACATCTAATGACTGCAACCTGCAATAATAACATATACTTCCCCGGTTACACTTTAGCACATATATCTAAACTTACATGCCATGTTAGAAGATCTCAAAATTAAAAATCTTGGAGCTATCTAAGTGGTATGAGGCAGCTCCCAATGCATTGGCTCTTACCACACTATCCTATTCCTAGTGGTGGTAGATTTTAAGAGACAACTACCCCAATGCATTGTCTCTTAACTACTGTATCTAAGTGATCTTGCATTTTAATTGATTTTGCCATCATGCTTGCACGAGTTTGGGGAAGTAATTTTCCTTTGCCCATGATCGCGTGCAAGAGCTGTACGCTACACAACATACACCATTTGTCTCTTCCGTCCTCCACTACAGTGCCACCTTAACAGGTTGCCTATGATACCAGGCTATGGGCCAGGCATTGGGAGTGGCCTGAGTTAAAGATTAGTAATCCATCGTGGTCATTGGTGATTTTGAAGTTTAGTGAGTAAACAGCTACTCAGCTATCGCCACCACTGCTCAAATTCCTGGATGTTCAACACGGTTTTCTCTTGAGAACATCGTACACAGATATAATCGCAAAATTGTACAACAGCAACAGCTAAGCCTTTTCTCCCAAGCAAGTTGGGGTAGGCTAGATATGAAACCCACTAATCGCAAAACTGAAACAAAACAAATATTTTCCAATCAAGAAGTCTAATATTTAGCTTTTTTTAACAAGATATTAGAAACAAGAATGTGAACAATAACCTGGATAAATGTTATTTCTGAAAAACCTTCCCAATTCTTCTGCCTGAATAAGAAGCATCAAAAATTTATTACAATAGATGTATGCTGATTATTATCTAATACGATTGGATGAAATTTGTTCTTCCATCATATCCAAATTTGGCAAGTAGCTAGGCTCACTAAACATATATATTTGAACATTGGAATGACAGAAAATGGTCGTTGATGAGAGTAAAGTTATTAGTAAAATCCAGGTTACATACACTATTGACTATTATAGTGATTGCCGAAGTCCACAAAAATAGTCTCTTTGTGCTAGTTGCTCTCTGAGTCCCTACTGTACTCATTTTTCGCAGCCTTATCTACCACGCAAGAAACTGTGGACCCAAAATGTACTGCTTTTGTATAACAGTGAAAGAGCTTCCCTAACCCATAGATTACAATCATTACATAGATCTACAAAGAAATGCAGACTATGATTGCATGTGCTAACTTGTGATTACTGACAGGTAGGTGTTGAAGTCATTTCCAAGAGCTTTATCATTCTGGGACGTTGTCATATTTGCTTGCAAAGGATCAAGTGTATGTGTATCGTTGATAAAGTACCTCCTAAATAAGCACTGTGAAGAAGACTTCGTCTGAACCATAAGACTCTTTTTAAGGACAGTCCCAGGTAAAATATTGCAAACTCTAAATTTCAGGCTTCGGGATAACTCCAACAGAAAACATCTTGTGAAGCAAAACTGTGAATAATTATTTTATGTAGGTTAGATTTGTTGGTCCTTGTATTAAGCTTCTCTGTTTAGTGATCTTGTAGCCTTTTATACAGTTTCGCCTTTTTGTGTTAATATAGATAGTTCTTATTCAGTAGGGTCCACCCCTATTGTTCTACTCAAATAATAGTGACTGCGGACCACAATAACAGAGGAAAATAGTTGCCAATGTAGTATTCCTCTAAAACATCTGTACTGAATGACCAAGCATTCATGTGCTAGTTATGAATTAACTTATGCTTATGGAAATGAATAGCTCGATTAAATTATCAGCAAATTTCACATGACAATATATAATAAGAAAGTCAGAGTTACAAGCAGAAACCTGCTTTCTCCCAGCATGAGTGAGTACACCACCATATTTCAGAATCATGAGGGCTTCTATTGGTCGCTCCTCTTCACCATCACCATTGTGCTTTGGAACTTTAATCCATTTAAGTGGCTTTAGCTGCACTTTCCGATAAATACCAGAGAAATGCCCACCCTAGAATTGCAGAAGATAGTAAAAGTACTAAGATGTCAGCACTCATTACAAAATTGAGTAACCTTTCAATTGAATATGTCAGCATCCATTAGACTTGAGTGGATATATATAGTACAATTGTTTGTGTTCTTTTTTCATTAAGTTTCTTCTTGTATTAGACGGAGATGTCAAAGATAATTTATAAGTTTGTATTCTTCCATTTACAACAGGAAAGAATAGGTGAATAAATTGGCAGGTTTAGTTCTAATAACAGTGTGTCTAGAGACAGAAAGGAAGAAATGATCAAAACATTCGACAACTTTGTAGATAAAAATATTACAAGGAGCAACCGTAAATAGCATTCATGCATGGCAGTTCAAGTGAAATCCTGAACTGGCAGCAAAGACTACTGCTGTACTGCTGCAATAGCTAGCAGGAAAGCACGCTGAACATATGCATGCGCTAGTATCATACCAATGAAAACCATCTTGAGGGGCATATCTAGTCCAAACCAGTAGCTAGGAACAACAAATTACTTCGGTTAAGGACGCAAATCAGACCTCAATGAATTGCTAACAATTTGACAAGCTAGTCCAAAAGCCAATGAGCCAATCGTTAATCTTCATATTTAAGCAAAGTCTAAGAAAAAGAAAAGGTAGTGAAGTTCGGTGGAAGTAGTGGCTTCCATGTTTCAATTTTAGTCCTTAGTTACTCGGAAATTTCTCTATGTTTGTCCTAGCACGTTTTAAATTTGAACTTGAATATCATATGGATGTACACAAATTGAAGGGAATAACATTTTATTAAGAATTTGGAGAATTTGTTGTGCTTATTTTTACCAAAGTAAAGTGATTTGCATGGTTACAATAGTGGAGATATATCCAAGATTTAACATGTCATATGACCATAGAAAATGTGATAAGACATGCAGAAATCACCTCCTCCAGTACTGCTTTGACTTGGCGAAGCTTTTCAATATGCTCTAAATCCTCGGCATCACTATCGCTCTCCTGACCTGACCTAACGATACACATAAACAACATTGATTCAAAGATTCTGACATACAAGTATGGTTGAACAAACAAAAAGATCAAACTAGAGTTTGGTAGCACATTTGATTTAAATAATTTGGACATCCCGACTTCTCCAGCACAAGATACCTAGTTGGAGGTACAAGTTGTCTTGTGGCATCTAGCAAGTCTTGTAATTGTACGGCACTTTTCAGTTTTGTCTGCCAGGAAAGCACAAAACTGTTATTCAATTTGAGCACACACAGATTAATTACACCTTTGGATTTAAAAAAGAGGATACCTCAGCTCTTGACTTTCCACCATTGTACTTCAACATCAAATTCAGGAGCTTTTCCTCTGTAACTTTCAGTTTCACTTTCTGCTTTGGTGTCCGATCACCACTGTACAGATACGTCATGTAAGTATGAAGCACTAACTCGATAGCTGCAATTATTATTCATAACAGTAAAACAGAAGTAAAACCCTTACTGGCGTATCACAACAATGACGCAGCGTAGTTCTTCTGACTGGCCAAATGTACCAATAATCCCACTTCCCTGTCGTGTAAGACTGCCTTCAGTAGACTGATCTGGTTCTTTGGATTTCCAAGGAAGGGTAGGAGGAATAGTTGATGAAAGATGAGGAGCTTTTGCATCAAGAAATATTTTTCGCAAGATGCATGCAGCATCATCATAATACCTGGATAACACAAATGTTAGTTTAAACGTTTCAGCACTCCCTAAGCCTCATACGCTTTTTTGAAAGTAAGGATAATGAGCATTAAGAAAACTACTTGTAAGAGTTCTTCACAAAGCTCCATCCATTAACATCACAAACATATGATCTTCCGTCGCACCTTAAGAGATCAAAACCACAAACCTGTAGACAAAGAAAATGAAGAAATAATATGATGGTGTGAATGGATTATAAGAAGCATCTGCGGTACTTGGAAAACATTTAATGTATATATATGGGCACCATCTACTGACTTTCCAAGAGATGGCATGTAAGTTTTGCAGCTCTGTAACCAATGGAAGAGAGCTTTTACTTTCCAAGAGATGGCATGTAAATGTGTATATAAGGGCATTATCTATTGTCTCCCATCTAAATGTTCAAAAGAGCAAACAGGTCCCTGTTTAGGTTAGGCTTAGCCATAATTTTCTCACGCAAAATGTACACTTTTCAACCCTGGACTCTGGCAAAAGTTTGATTTTGAACACTAAACCACTAAAAACATTTGAGATGTAACACTGAACTATTTAAAGAGTGGATTCACAAGTGATTTAGATGGCGTGGATGCCATGTGCCAGCAATCTTATTGTCATGTCGTTGACATGTCATGAAATGTCTTTTTTTTCCTCTGGTTTGGCCTTTCCTTCCATAACTAGTAAGTTTTTATGTGAATGGTGCAGTTTGCTTTAGATCGCTTGTTCTCATAGTGTTTGTTCGTCCGTGGCAGGGTGGGCAAAATAACCGTGAAACCAAAACCAAACTAACCAAAATTGCAAGAATTTGGTTGACATATGTAAAAGTACAAATTTCTTCAGGTATTTTCGGTTGTATACACCAGTTAACCGAACAAACCGCATTAAGACAAACAAATGTAAAAACATACGACTACCAAAAGTGCCACGCACCAAGGCCTAAACCACCAGTCTACCAAGACCTAGCTCGTGGGCAAGCAAGCCCAATTAGGCATGCAAGCAGCAGGCTGCTTATTAGCAAGCCCAAAAGTATGAGAGTCCCAGATCCCAATCCGCAAAACACTACCACTCAGACCAAAACAGAAACCGAAACTTCAGCGGAATATTTTTTGGTTTGAACTTTAGTGATTATCTTGACTGTTATTTAATAATAACCGAATTAGTATAAACCTGAAAGTATTATGAAACTGAAATCAAGTCTCAGGGCTCAGGCTCTACACGCCTACGCAGTATATGATTATCCTTTTCTAAAGAGATAAATGAAGTGTACAACTCGAGTTATATAGTCATGTAATTGGATTGTCAAGTTCTTGGCTAGTAGTATTGCGAAAAAAATATTAGGAGACTCGTTTCAATAATTTACCATTAGATAAAATAAAATAGCTTCTTGGGACAAACAGAAATAACGAGAAACAAGTAAGGAGTGTTTACCATCTGTCTAAAAGCACTGGAGACGTCTCTAGCCATTTGTTTCTCCGTAGGTGTCAAAAGAACAGGATAGCGTACCTTCAAGTAATAAATAAAAATTAAAACTAAAAAAGTAAAACAAGGATATCATGAAGCTGGATAGTAAGGGGCCATGGTCCATGGGATAGAAAAAGATGATGACAGAAAAGGTCAACTAATGGTTAACATATAGTACCCAATAAACAGACACAAAAGTACACTTTTCAAGATAGATCAATAAACAAGATATTAATATGATCTTTTTTCCCTCGTTCCACTGAGTTAAAATCGTTTTACATACCATGCAGCAACCGAAAATTAATCCGTTGTGGGCTTTTTGGAGGCATATATGACTCACAAGACAATCACCTGCACACTATGATACTACAAAAACCTAGACCTGCGAGGAGAGGAGCCCTCATGGCTGTTTATGGTAAGAAGAAACAACCTAAGCCACAACGCCGAGACAAGACCTTGAACACGGGTATGCACTCATACAACTAACCAGCCAAGATGCTCTGTTTTCTGCAGACTCTGATACTAGTGCGGCCAGTTTATGTTTAATAAGCTTGTGATAACCGTCAGAAGTGTGTAATCTCTTACTTCTTTCCCATCAGGATTCCTCATAACAACACCATCAACAACTGGTGATTTGCGTGCCTCAGCATGTGCATATCCTGTGCCAACTGTATAAACCTGAAAAACATGTCATACATTTAGCTAGATTAAGGAACAATTTGTAGAGCAGAAGTTATGTCGGGGGAGTATCCCCGGGTAGGGTCAAGGCTTGGCATAAGGTGGTGTTCGAAGTTGTGCCGAGGTACGGAAAGGGCCGACCTGTTTGGGCCTGGGAAGTCCGAGCTTCATCTTGACCTGGAGAGTACAGGCCGACCTATTTTGGCCCAGAGGGGTCCGAGGTATACTGTTGGCCAGGGCCGAGGTTCACTGTCCGAGCTATGTTCTGCCGACCTAACTACCTCAGTGCGGTTTGTGTTGTGAGTGCAGGAGAAGCTGTGGGAGGAAGTAAGATCCGACCTGGTAAAGGAGATTAAGCGCAAGACCCGAGGTACGGAGCCCGTCACATCCGTGCCGAGCTAACCGAGGTGATGGGCTGTAGGTCGGGCAGGAGTCAATGCTCCTGTCACTTCCAGCCGGGTACAGAGCGCCTGACACGGGAGCGTCTGTCAAGGAGCATGGCAGAGGCGTGCTCCGGGTTCGGCGGGCCTGCACGTCTCTGATCGCTGACTACGCGAGGTCTGGGAAAAGGCTACGAGGTAGCTCTGCCAGGCCACGTCCTGTCTCGGTCAGAGGGGACATGCTAGTTCTGCCGTTAGGCTACAGGAGATGGGCAAGCCACGTCTTGTCCCTGACCGAGGTACGGTGGTACGGTGGTGACCGTTGCAGAGGCATGGCAACAGTGTTCTGCGAGGGGCACAATGGTAACCCGGCTGGCCTATATAGTGGGCTTCACCCCCTCCTGCTGAGACGGACGGATCGATCAACAGAGGAAGAGAAAGAGATAGAGAGAAAGAGGAAGGAACCTCGGAAACCCCGGAAACACCTCGGATCAGCTCGGAGTGCCTTCTCCTCCCGTTAGCTCCATCTTTTACCTCAAGTTCTCACCATTGTATCATCATACAGCTCGAGGAGCAGCTTGTACTTGTCACTGAGCTATACACTGACTAGGATAGTGCTGCAGTAGGGGTGTTACCTCCGCAAGAGGGCCCCGAAGCAGGGTACATCGTGGTGTGCTTTGTGTTCTTGCTTTCTTGGTTCTTCGTTCGTGTTCTTGCGTGTTCTTGCGTGTGCACTTCTTGAGTGCATAAACCCTCCCCGGATTCCCCCAACGACCATTCGGCCCCATCTTAGCCATACCTATGGCATCTGCCGTGATCCCACCACGACAGTTGGCGCCCACCGTGGGGCAGATTGAGGCGTTGGAGGGAGTTTTCATCCGGACGGGCTCAGGCGAGCGTGTTCTTTCCGGGCTTGTCGCCAAGATCGGAGAGTTCACCTTCATCAGCGACAACGCGGGGTGTTTCGCCGGCAAGCCTTTCCCCGAGGACGGCTTCACCATGATGCTCGGCAGCTTCGTCACGTACGTTGCTGTCGAGGTTGTTCGCGGGTACCCGGAGCAGGTGCTCGTGGACGACGAAACTCCTCTCCTCGCGGCTTTAGGTCGGCGTATCACTCGCCCCGAGAGCTGCGTAGAGGTGATGATGACAGGCCCGGTTGACGCCGCTGGCAAAGTAGATGCCAGCCAGTCCAAGGCAGCCGAGGTTGCTAAGGTGAGATCTGCAAAGCCCAGGCTAGAGAAGGACTTGCCTGGCACCCCAGAGCTGCGGGGCCGAGGTGCGACCCTGGTAGAGATAGTGGATACACTGGCAGACCCAGTAAATCCAGGAGTGGACATAGTAGTGACTGTGGCCGACCTAGAGGCAAAGCGTGTCCTGTTGCAGAAGGAGGCTGTAGCAATGATAACAGCTAGAGATGAGTTCAATAGAGATCTGCGCGAGTACAATGCAGCGAATGGCTTCACCCCGGTAGCGGTTGATACACATAGGGGAGCCGAGGTGCGGCAGAGAGGCAAGGGGCTCAACGATGAGATAAACAGGGAGGCTCGACCTACCACCTCGGCTAGGAGTGGGAGTCGCGTGTCAACTGGAAGGCCGGTGTATAGTTCCCCTGCTAAGAACCTCAGAGCTGCCGAGGCAGGCAGGGCCGAGCTATCCGGATTATCTGGAGATGCATGGCGTGCGCAGCAGAAGCGAGTCAATGAGTTAGTATATGTGGCTAACCAGCAGAATGAGGCTCTCCGCAGAGCATATGCCGGGGCTGGTGATTCAGAGATGGTTTATTCAGCTAGGCCAGTCAGTCAGGTGTCCAAGGGGCAAGCCTCGTCTCCACTCGTCGGAGGAGCCGATCGAGCCCGGAGTGTCACCTCGGGTCAGAACCAGCAGCTGCAGATGTATGATCCAGTCCTAGCAGCAAAGCAGAAGGTGGGCCAGGGCAATGCTAGCCGAGCTAAGGGAAACCCCGGCCCAGGCAATGCGAGCCGGCTAAGGGTAACTCCGGTCAGGGAAATCAGAACGGCGGTCAAGCAGCATCGGCTGGCCGAGGTAAACCACCTCCGCCCCCGAGGTATCAGCAACAACCTCGGCAGCAGGGGCAATATCAGCGAGAGCCGGAGTATGTTCAGCAACCTCAGAACGTCGGTCAAGGCGATGACCGATATGATGATGGAGACTCGGCCATGGCACGAGCTGGATACCACAGAGTGGATGGGGCGTTGGGACCTCGGATAGGAGGTCGGATGTTAGCTCCAGGCGATGTCCGTAACAAGCTGGATAGAATCTACTTGTCTGAGCAACTGGAGGAGGAAGGCCCTCCTGGTCCGGCGTGTTTTGGACCTCGGATCATGAAGGAGCCACCACCACCAGTATCTCAGTTCCAGTTAGGTCGGAACACCAAGCCATACAATGGGAGCACCAAGCCACAAGATTGGCTGACAGATTATGTATCCTCGGTGCACATTGCGGGGGGCAATCGCCGATGGGCGGTCCGGTATCTCCCGCACATGTTGGAAGGTCCAGCTCGGATCTGGCTGAATAATTTGCCGGAGTATAGTATCAACTCCTGGATAGACTTGGAGCTGGCGTTTAACAGCAACTTTGCTAGTACATACAAGAGGCCAAACCGACCTCAGCTCCTGGCGGCATGTAAGCAAGATGATCATGAAACTGACCGAGAATTCTTAACTCGGTGGAGCAATGTTCGGAATTCCTGTGAAGGAGTGGTAGAGGCACAGGCCATTTCCTGGTTTGCAGATGGCTGTCGACATGGCAGCATGCTGTGGCAGAGGCTCCAGAGAGATATGCCGAGATCCCTAGCAGAAACAATCCGGGTTGCAGATTCTTATGCCCTGGGTGATCCGATGCAGCCAGCAGCAGAGGCAGGAGCACGTAACAGAAGGAGGGAGCCAATAAACAACCGGCTCGGACCAAGGTGTAATGACCGTCAGGAGTTCGGACAGAAGAGGAGGGAGCCGGACTATCCATACCCTCCAACCAAGTTGCAGCGGTGAACCCGGATCAGCCCGGAGCTGGAGGTGTCCAGAGGCCAAAAATCAATGGTCCGGCATTTAGTCCGAACCGGAGCCACCCATGACCTATGAATCAATGATAGATGGTCCGTGCTGTTACCATACGACTGACCCGCGCAAGCCAGCCAACCATTCAACCCGGCAGTGCAGCTGGAACCGCAGAATCAGAGAAGAGGGGGCAAGGGCCGGAGGAATCAGAACAGGACCACCACCTCAGAGATTTCAGCCGAGGTCCCACCCTAATCTGTCCGGAGCAAATGTTACCCCGATAACCACTGCACCTCTTCCGAGGCCTGCAGCAGCAAGACCCGTGAATGTTGTGAATGTCCGAGGTAATAACAACAACAATGGTGCCGGACCAAGTCAGCAGTATGAATACCCCGGAAATGACTATAGAGAGGTTCATGCGAGCTATGTGGTCTTTGTGACCGAGCCACTGACAAGAAGAGCGTGCAGAGGCGTGCCATGGAGGTGAATGCAGTAATGCCGGTGGTGCCGACCTATATGAACTGGTCTGAGCAGGAGATCACTTGGAGCAGAAAGGACACACCTCGGATCATGCCGAGCCCTGGAAAGTATGCCCTGGTGGTAGATCCAACGTTGTGTGGGCCTACCAACAATGTGAGGTTCACCCGAGTTCTGGTGGACAATGGCAGTGCCATCAACATCATGTACCGAGACACAATGGTGAAATTGGGCATCTCGCCTAATCAGTTGATGCCAAGCAGTTGTACTTTTCATGGGATTGTGCCCGGCGTTTCCTGTGCACCCATGGGCAAGATATGGGTGGATGTAGCATTTGGAACCAAGGAAAATTGCCGAGTTGAGAGTATCGAGTTCGAGGTGGTGGACTTGGAGAGTGCATACCATGCACTGCTTGGAAGGCCGGCTTTGGCCAAGTTCATGATTTCCACCCATGTTGCATACCTGAAGATGAAAATGCCAGGGCCTAATGGATCATATCCATCTCGGGTGACTACAAGCGAGCAATTCAGTGTGCCTCGGCGGGATCTAACCTAGCCGAGTCTTTGGTGATCGCAGCCGAGAAGAAGAAGCTGCATCAAGTGGTGGCAATGGCGCAGTCAACACAGCTCGGCCTGTCCGGACTGATGAGCCCGGACTCAACTGCGGCGTTCGAGGTACCCAAGGAGACCAAGAAAATCCCCATTGACCCGGAGCACCCAGAGCATGTGGCCATCATTGGGACCGGGCTAGGCGAGAAATAGGAAGGCGAGCTCTGTCACTTCCTCCGTGAGAATCGGGATATCTTTGCATGGTCGGCTAAGGACCTGCCAGGTGTTCCGAGGGAGTTGGCAGAGCACTCTTTATTTGTTAGGCCAGAGGTGAAACCGGTGAGGCAACCGACCCGTCGTCTCTCAGACGACCGGAGACAAGTGGTGCTGGACGAGCTGGCTAAGTTGCTTGCAGCCGGGTTCATAATGGAGGTACTGCATCCGGACTGGATATCCAATCCGGTCTGGTGGAAAAGAAGAAAGACGAGCCAGCCGTGGTCAAGGTGTGGCGCATGTGCATTGACTTCACTAACCTCAACAAGGCGTGCCCAAAAGATCCGTTTCCATTACCTCGGATTGATCAAGTGATCGATTCCACTGCTGGTTGTGAACTGTTATCTTTTATCGATGCGTACTCTGGTTTTCACCAGATACCACTGAACCCAAAGGATCAAATAAAGACGCTTTTATTACCCCGTATGGGGCGTATTGCTATCGTGTCATGTGTTTTGGTCTGAGAAATGCCGGGGCAACTTATCAGAGGTGTATGCAGAAATGCCTGCACTCTCAGATGGGCAAAAATGTGCAAGTGTATGTCGACGATATTGTCATCAAAACTAAGGAAAACATACTCTCCTCGAGGATCTCGAGGAGACATTTGTGAATTTGAGAAAGTATCGGTTGAAGCTTAACCCGGACAAGTGCACCTTTGGTGTCCCGGCTGGAAAGTTGCTCGGATTCCTGGTGTCTAGCCGAGGTATCGAGGTTAACCCGGCCAAAATCCGAGCTATTGAGAGCATGAAGTTACCGAAGTGTTTGAAAGATGTGCAGAAGTTCACAGGGTGCCTAGCCTCGTTGAGCCGATTTGTAGCTCGGCTAGGAGAAAAAGCCTTACCTTTGTACCAGCTCATGAAGAAAAGTACCGGGTTTACATGGACCCCGCAGGCCGACGTGGCGTTTGGTGAGCTGAAAAAGATGTTGTCCACTGCCCCGGTGTTAGCGTCACCATTGCACAATGAGCCGATGTTACTTTACATTGCGGCCACAAACCGAGTTGTAAGTGTGGCAGTGGTGGTGGAGCGCGAAGAAGGTGGCAGGTCGGTGCAGAGACCGGTGTATTACTTGAGCGAGGTGATCTCTACCTCGAAGCAGAACTATCCTCACTACCAGAAGATGACGTATGGTGTTTACCTGGCGGTCAAGAAGTTGAAGCATTATTTCCAGGAGCATCCCATGACGGTGGTGTGCGAAGCTCCAATCTCGGAGATCATCGGGTGCAAAGATGCAACTGGCCGAGTTGCCAAATGGGCGATTGAGGTGTCTCCATATGCACCACATTATGAGAGAAGAGACGCAATTAAATCCCAGGCGTTGCCGGACTTCTTTTGTGATTGGGCCGAGATGCAGTATGAGCCACCCAGGCCGGACTATAATTATTGGAAAATGCATTTTGATGGGTCCAAAACAAAGATCGGGCTGGGGGCTGGAATAGTCCTCACCTCGCCAAAGCAAGATCAGCTGAAGTACGTGCTGCAGATTCATTTCTCAGCATCAAACAATGTGGCGGAGTATGAGGCCTTAATCCATGGCCTCAAGGTGGCAAAGGAGATCGGTATCCGGCGTGTAGAGTGCTTCGGCGATTCCGACCTGGTGGTGCAACAATCTTCTGGAACTTGGGATGCTCTGGATGCCAACATGGCGTTATATCGGTTCCATGTGCAAAAGATATCCGGGTTCTTTGAAGGGTGTGAGTACAGGCATATACCTCGGGCAGAAAATGATGCTGCCGACGTGTTGTCAAAGCTCGGTTCATCAAAAGAGGCAGTACCACCAGGGGTAGCCCTGAATCACTTGAGAACTCCTTCAATCAAACCTTCTCCTGAATCCGAATCTATTTTCATCCCGGCGGAGCAAGAGCCCGGACCTGTTCCAATGGAGGTAGACGTCGGATGCGTTTGGTCGGACCCGGGGACTGCGTGGCAGAGCTCGGGGACTGCACACCAAACCTCGGGGACTGCTCATCCAGACTCGGGGACTGGTCGCAGGATGGTGGAGGAAATAATGGAGGAGATTATGGTGGCCGAGCCAATGGAGGTGGATGAGGAACTTTTTCCTTTGCACCCGGTGCCGGAGTGGGCGGAGCAAATTATGAAGTTCATAACGGAGGGAAGCACGCCAAGTGACACAACCGAGGCTAGGAGGATTCAAAGGAGGGCCAAGGCGTACACCATCATCAACAAGGAGCTCTATAAAAGAAGCGTAACCGAGGTGTTGCAACGGTGTGTTGAGCCAGCTGAAGGCAAGGAGATGCTTTTGGAGATCCACCAAGGAGAATGTGGTCATCATTGCAGCACAAGAGCTCTGGTGGCCAAGGTGTTTAGGCATGGGTTCTATTGGCCCACTGCTCTTGCTGATGCAGAGGCCATAGTCCGGAGATGTGAAGGATGCCAAAGGTTTGCCAAGCAAACGCATATGCCAGCTCGGCGCTCAAAACAATTCCTATCACTTGGCCGTTTGCGGTATGGTGTTTGGATATGGTGGGAGAGTTCAAACCAGCCCGAGGTAACATGACACACATATTGGTGATGGTGGACAAGTTCACCAAGTGGATCGAGGTGAAACCAATCCGGAAGTTGGATGGTCATTCAGCAGTGACTTTCTTGAAGGAGATTATTCTGCGATATGGCTACCCCCATAGCATTATCTCGGACAACGGCACTAACTTTGCTGTTGGAGAGTTCGCTCGGTTTTGCATGAACAAGGGAATCCGGCTGGACATAGCCTCGGTGGCACACCCGGAGTCTAATGGACAGTGGAAAGATCAAATGCTCTAGTGTTGGCCGGCATCAAGGCTCGGCTCATTGAACCACTGCTGAAAACGCCGGGGTGTTGGATAGATGAGATACCAGCAGTACTGTGGGGTCTAAGGACCACGCCAAATCGATCAACTGGCTATACGCCATTTTTTATGGTCTATGGGGCAGAAGCTATGCTACCCACTGACATCGAATATGATGCGCCCAGAGTGGCAATGTACACTGAAGCCGAGGCAAAAGAGGCTCGGGAGGATGCAGTAGATCTGCTTGAGGAAGCGAGAGAATTGGCCTCATCTCGGTCAGCAATTTACCAGCAAGGTCTCCGACGTTATCATAGCCGGAGTATCAACCCTCGTGTGTTTCACGAGGGAGATTTGGTGCTGAGGTTGGTGCAGCGCAAGAAAGGCCGGCACAAGTTGTCACCTCCATGGGAGGGACCGTTCGTTGTGAGCCGAGCTCTGCTCAATGATTCCTACTATCTTATAGATGCGCAGGAACCAAGGGAAGATGGGCTGGACAACCCCGGGTCAGAGGTCAGGCGACCATGGAACGTAGCTCTACTCCGACCTTTCTACTCATGAAAGGCGCAATGTATGTACCTCGGTTAATCCTTAATAAAAATGTCGGCACTCCGAGGTTAAAGCTCGGGGACTGCCTCGCTCTTGTGCTTATGTTTTATCTCTGTTTGTCAGTTTCGTTCATATGCCGAACTATTTTGAACCTCGTCTCAAACTTCAAGTAATGTGTGCTATGAAACTAATCTTGTGACTCGACTGGCATCTGCCTAAAAGGTAGTCAAGAGCAAAGAGGAAAAAACGTGGGAGACATGAAAATGAACTCGGGGACTCGGTCCAAAATATAGTTCGGCATGTGTCGTTTACTAACCCCTGTCTTTACCTTTCGTTTATGTCGGATGACTTTGAAACATACCTCGGAATTTACCAAGTACTGTATGCTATGAACAACAATCTTGTGACTCGACTGTCAACGCCAAAGGTAGTCAAGAGCAAAGAATGCCAAACATAGTAAACACGAAAGTAAACTCGAGCAATCATTCAAAAGGATTCGACGTAAAGCTTAGAAAAGCATGGTTCGATAAGCATGATAGTAACAGAGGTAGCAAAAGGAACTACTTAAGTTTGATTACATCTGCGTCCCGGCATACCGGGGATTTAATGAAGTTTTTTGGCCAAGCATAAGTTCAGGTCGAGGCATCAGGAATTACGTCGGCAGCAGCCGATGCAGCAGGGATTTCGTCCGGAGCCGAGGTAGCCTGGGAGGTGCTGGCAACGTCGGCAGTAACCTCGGCACCAGGTTGTGGAGAAGCCTCGGTTTCTGCTTCGCGGGTGTCACCATCGTCACCTTGCTCGGCTTCGACGTCGGATTCTGTTTCGTATTCATCCTCTTCTGGCTCGTCATCTTCGGCGTCGGAGTAGGTGTCTCCCTCGCTCAAGTTCTTGGTGTTGGCATATCCAGCGAAGAAGGCAGCCATCTTTTCGCGCCGCTGGATGAGAATTGGGTCCGTGGACCAGGGCGAGCCTCGGCGAAGAGTGTCCATCTTTTCGAGGTCGATCTTCTCGCACCAAGTCATGATGAATTTGAGAGCGGCATCAGCTCCAGCGCGAGCGAAGATGAGCGCCACTCTCGAAGTCTTTGTTCGGCTTCACGAAGCTTGGCGGCGAGCTCAGGCGTAGTATTGGGAGCATCGGCAAGAGGCCACAAGGCTCGGAAAGCAGACACACCTGCATCGAGGAGTTCGGACCCAATGGTTTTCAAGGGATGGATCCGAGCTTTGATGGCCACGATGTGGTCCTCAATGGTCCAGACGGGGTTCGTCTCGTTACGCCTCTTCCTGTGCTGATCAGTGATATTGCGAGCCGAGATTTGGGTGTAGGTGAAGTGCTCTGCAGAAGGATAGCCTGTTAATAATGAAAGAAACAGTTCGGCAAAGAGCCAGTACTGTTGAGGACAAAGCAAGGATAAGGGGGGCAAGAAGCTTACCGTCCATTTCTTGTTGATGCGTTCCAGCGTCGGGAGGAGCTGGTTAACCGAAGCTTGAAGGGCTTCATAAGCCTCGGTGGCCGAGGTGGCGCGGGCCTCGGCTAACTGGAGCGCATTCTCATGTTCCTTGGCGGCATCCTCCCGAAGTTTCTTCTCTGTTTCAACAACACTGGCCTTTTCCGCCTGCAGCTGCTCTTTTTCCGACGTCCGCAGCTCAGTGATGCGCTTCAGTTCCTTTACCAGACGAGCTACTTCGGCTTTCTCTTGTTGGAGCTTCTCGTCCAAAGAGTTCTTTTCTGCAAGGACGGCCTTGTGCTCGTCGTGGAGTTTCTTGTGGTCAAACAAGAGGGTGTGAAAGATGTCCGTGCGGACGTTCATAGTATTCTGCAAGGAAGAAAAACATAGCTCGGTTAGAAAGGCTATACCTCGACAAGAGTCTCGGGGACTCGGAGTCAAATCATTGGGAAAATGTTGCCGGGGTATGCCTCGACAGGAGTCTCGGGGACTCGTACCCGAGGTGCATGCTAAAGTAAGGTAAAATGGTTTGGATACGTCGGATGAAAATTGAAAGTTGAGATTCAAGCCAAACAATTTTAACTCCGGCGGAGCGTCAATAGTTTACCTCGAATCTCGGGGACTGGGAATGGTGGATATTAGATGAGATACTGCATGAAAGTAAAGAGAATAGGACTTACGTCGATGTTTTGAGCAGCACGCAGGGCAGCGACTTGTAGGTCGTGTACGCTTCGGCCGCAGGCGCTGTTTCCCGCAGGATGCTCAGCCACCGGAGCAGCTAGGGAGGCCGAGGAGACCTCGTCTGCAGAATTCCAGTCTGCATTGTAGTGTTCCAAGGAGCCGAGGCTCTGGTCACTGTCAGTGCGCAGAGGAGGATATCCCCACGGTCCGCCCTGCTCGATGCCCCTAACCGAGGCCTCCAAGGCCAAAGCAGCCTCGGAGCTTGAAGCAGGCCGGTTATCCAATATAAGAGATGCCCTCCGAGCATATTCTTCGGCCGGAGGAGCAGTCTCATCAACGGGTGCGGCGAATGGAGGAATTCGGCGTGTCACCGGGGGAGGAGACCTCGGTTGCATCCTTGAAGGAGAAGAGATAGTCAGGGTGCCAGACCCAGATGTTGGTTTGGGGGTGACCTTAGACTTCACCGTCTCTTTCTCTTTCTCCTTGCCTTTCTCCAACGGCAAGGTAGTCTGGCGAACTGGTTTTTGGGGCTGTTGCTTGGGCTGCTGCTTGGGCTGTTGCTTCTGCTGATGCTTCTGCTGTTGCTGCTGTTGGTTGCGGGCAGTCTGGCTGCGGGGGGAGAGTCGAGGCTCCGGCAAGGCGGTAGCCGGAGTTCTGGCGCGATTGGTCCCCGCATCCGTTTGAGGACGCGGAGAAGTCTGACCTCGGGTGGGGGCAGATTTCTCCAAGGCCGGGCCAGACCTCGGTGGAGGAGATACGGGGCGAGAGTTCGTCGGGGTGGTCGTGGCTTCAGAGGCACCAACGGGTGCAGTCATGGAGGATACCTCCTGATCCACGTCTATGGGGTCACTGCAACGAAGGGAAGATGGTTAAGTGTTAATACCGAGGTAATAGTTTAAGCAACAAACATGTTGGCTATAGAAGCAAAGCATTACCCATCCGAGTAGGAAACCTCTTGCCCCCTCGGGCATGAGGAGGATTTCCGGACTTCTTCAGCCGACGTCTCTTGACCGGAGCCTCAGTGGGTCCGGAGGCTCCAGTGGCGGATGGTTCGGCGGCCGAAGTTGCGGCACCAGCGCGTTTCCGGCTGGTTGCTGGAGTAAAGTTCGGAAGGTGAGGAAGGCAGGAGATAGGTACCGCGTTTATTGGTTCCATGACGAGAAATCCCTCCTCGTCATCCGAAATCTCTTGAACTGAAGCTTGTGCTTGAGGCTTACCCGCGGTGGTGACGCGGGCCGAGGCAATGGGCATGTAATCCTCGTTGTCAGGATCCACGTTGGATGGTGGGTCCTCGACAGGAGATCCTTGCCGAAGTGGTCCGCAGGATGGACTCCATCCTCGGCGGTCTGGCGGGAGAACAGCTATATGGCAGACATATGAAAAGGAGTTAGGAAGAAAATGGTCAAGATGAACGTCGGTAGCAAGACCTCGGTGGTAAAGGAGTACCGAAGAAAACGTCGGAACAGCGTACCTGTTTTGGTGGCTTGGTCCTGTAGTGGGGTTCCCTTCCCCATGTCCAAGCGTCAGAGATCTTGGACTTGGTGATAGCTCGGACTCGCCGAGCTACCGCGGCGTTGTCCAGTGCAACGTGCGTATGGCGGGTTGGATCATAAAGACCGCTCATGTGGCAGATCTTGTGAGTCCTCGCCTGGAGAGGGGAGACCCTGCGCTTCACGAATGTGCAGGCCAGATCGTCAGCCGTCAGGACTTTCCCGTCGTTCGCAGGGTCCTCCGGGTCCTGCCATTTCGCAACATACCCATGGATGGACTTGATTTCGCTGGTGAGAGGGGAGTGTAGTCCCAGTTGAGCGGTTCTGTAGGAGGGCTGAGGTTAAACGCCGGCAGTTGAGGAAGTCCTCTTCGCCGGAGTTCTTCACGTAAAACCACGTCCGGAGCCACTTGCGAACGGTGTCCGGAGTAGCGATACGTGGGAAGATGGAGTTTCGGCGAGGAGCTACGATGGCTGCTCCGCAGGCGGTTAGTAGCTTGGGCAGATCCTTGTTTTTCGGATCCGGGATCACTTGCCGCTTAAGTTGGAAGTAGCGAGAAAAGAGGTCTACCGTGGCTTTGAGGCCGAGGTATCCCTCAGAGAAGGAAACGATGCAGGAGAGAGTGGTGATGGCGTTGGCGGGGAGGTGATGAACCTGGAGTCGAACTTGTCGAGGAAGCTCCGGAAGAAATCACTAACGGGCAGTCCGAAGCCGCGCTGGAAGTGCGCGACGAAGACCACCCGTTCCCCTTCCTTGACTTGAGGCTCGAGTTCGCCCTCTGGCAGGCGACACTCTACCCCGGCGGGAATCCGCCGAGTCGCCCTGAGCCACTGGATTTCGTCCGGAGTTACATCCGAACCTTCCCAGCCGGCTCGTTCTCCGACCTCCAGTTCGAGGTCTGGAACCTCGGTTTGTTCCGAAGTCTCAGGAGGAGACATCTCGGCAGAATCAATCTGCAGAGAATGCACAGAAGTTTAGCAAAGAAAAAGTAAATCTGGAATCTAAGGCTATATCTGGCTAACTCAGGAGGAGTTGGACGGCTATCTAATGTACATAGAGGCACATCTATGCTAGGCGACATCAGTCCGAGGTATGAAACTCATTACTACCCAAAAAAGTATGCAAGTAAGATCTACCGGAGGAGGTAAATAGAGTTTTATTCAAGAACATATGAAGAACCAAAGCGCAAAGAGGAAGAAACCTAGGGCAATGCCTAGGGTATCAAGAAAGGGAGTACATACCGTGAAAACGAGGTGCTGAAGGGCGGCGCCGGTGACGCGGTCGCAGCGGCGACGAAGGAGCTGCTCGTCGGCGGCGGCGGGAACGCGTTTCTTCTCAACCGGAAGCGGCGGCACTGGTTGCGATGGAGGCGAGAGGCGAGTGAAGGAGGAAGAAGATGGCGAAGTTGCCCGTGGGGCCCTACTTATAGCCGCGTGCGGTAACTGCCCGCATTAACTGCACCACTACCGCGCGGTTATCGGGAGGCGCGGGATCGTGTGCGAGTGGGCGCACGGTTACGCGGTCTGCGGCCGCACGATCGGCCACATCGTGGGCCGCAGAGTGGCAACCGCCCACCCCGGATTTCCTGCGCTGGTCAGCACAAGAATCGAGGGGTCGTGGGCGGTCAAGTACTTGAGTGCGCAGGTGCGCTGTTCGGTGGGTCCGGCTGACGAGGGCGGCGTGTGGTCAGAATCTGCTTGGCAGAGGTCCGGATTCCGAAGCCCGGGCAGAGATTCTTCGCCACGTACCTCGGAAAATCTTGAGGCAAGATGGTGCTGAGTCAGATAGCTCGGAGAGTTCAGTTCGCATATCTACCTCGGATTGGATGGTGGTGTATGGGAGGTACCTCGGCGTGACTATGTTGGAGGTCGGTTTAGGAGGTGGTGTAATGCTTGTTTTGAACCTGCTACGGCCCTCCTTCCGAGGTCGTAGGACCGCACCAGCTTCGGGGACTAATGTCGGGGGAGTATCCCCGGGTAGGGTCAAGGCTTGGCATAAGGTGGTGTTCGAAGTTGTGCCGAGGTACGGAAAGGGCCGACCTGTTTGGGCCTGGGAAGGTCCGAGCTTCATCTTGACCTGGAGAGTACAGGCCGACCTATTTTGGCCCAGAGGGGTCCGAGGTATACTGTTGGCCAGGGCCGAGGTTCACTGTCCGAGCTATGTTCTGCCGACCTAACTACCTCAGTGCGGTGGTTTGTGTTGTGGTGCAGGAGAAGCTGTGGGAGGAAGTAAGATCCGACCTGGTAAAGATATTAAGCGCAAGACCCGAGGTACGGAGCCCGTCACATCCGTGCCGAGCTAACCGAGGTGTGGGCTGTAGGTCGGGCAGGAGTCAATGCTCCTGTCACTTCCAGCCGGGTACAGAGCGCCTGACACGGGAGCGTCTGTCAAGGAGCATGGCAGAGGCGTGCTCCGGGTTCGGCGGGCCTGCACGTCTCTGATCGCTGGCTACGCGAGGTCTGGGAAAAGGCTACGAGGTAGCTCTGCCAGGCCACGTCCTGTCTCGGTCAGAGGGGACATGCTAGTTCTGCCGTTAGGCTACAGGAGATGGGCAAGCCACGTCTTGTCCCCGACCGAGGTACGGTGGTACGGTGGTGACCGTTGCAGAGGCATGGCAACAGTGTTCTGCGAGGGGCACAATGGTAACCCGGCTGGCCTATATAGTGGGCTTCACCCCCTCCTGCTGAGAGAGGACGGATCGATCAACAGAGAAGAGAAAGAGATAGAGAGAAAGAGGAAGGAACCTCGGAAACCCCGGAAACACCTCGGATCTAGCTCGGAGTGCCTTCTCCTCCCGTATAGCTCCATCTTTTACCTCAAGTTCTCACCATTGTATCATCATACAGCTCGAGGAGCAGCTTGTACTTGTCACTCTGAGCTATACACTGGCTAGGATAGTGCTGCAGTAGGGGTGTTACCTCCACAAGAGGGCCCCGAAGCAGGGTACATCGTGGTGTGCTTTGTGTTCTTGCTTTCTTGGTTCTTCGTTCGTGTTCTTGCGTGTTCTTGCGTGTGCACTTCTTGAGTGCATAAACCCTCCCCGGATTCCCCCAACGACCATTCGGCCCCATCTTAGCCATACCTATGGCATCTGCCGTGATCCCACCACGACACGA
>CAMZMU010000117.1:87386417-87832124 GCA_947311845.1 Poa pratensis | reverse complement strand
CCCGGGTAGGGTCAAGGCTTGTAAGGTGGTGTTCGAAGTTGTGCCGAGGTACGGAAAGGGCCGACCTGTTTGGGCCTGGGAAGTCGAGCTTCATCTTGACCTGGAGAGTACAGGCCGACCTATTTTGGCCCAGAGGGTCCGAGGTATACTGTTGGCCAGGGCCGAGGTTCACTGTCCGAGCTATGTTCAGCCGACCTAACTACTCAGTGCAGTGGTTTGTGTTGTGAGTGCAGGAGAAGCTGTGGGAGGAAGTAAGATCCGACCTGGTAAAGGAGATTAAGCGCAAGACCCGAGGTAGGAGCCCGTCACATCCGTGCCGAGCTAACCGAGGTGATGGGCTGTAGGTCGGGCAGGAGTCAATGCTCCTGTCACTTCCAGCCGGGTAGAGCGCCTGACACGGGAGCGTCTGTCAAGGAGCATGGCAGAGGCGTGCTCCGGGTTCGGCGGGCCTGCACGTCTCTGATCGCTGACTACGCGAGGTCTGGGAAAAGGCTACGAGGTAGCTCTGCCAGGCCACGTCCTGTCTCGGTCAGAGGGGACATGCTAGTTCTGCCGTTAGGCTACAGGAGATGGGCAAGCCACGTCTTGTCCCGACCGAGGTACGGTGGTACGGTGGTGACCGTTGCAGAGGCATGGCAACAGTGTTCTGCGAGGGGCACAATGGTAACCCGGCTGGCCTATATAGTGGGCTTCACCCCCTCCTGTGGGGACGGACGGATCGATCAAAGAGGAGAGAAAGAGAGAGAGAGAAGAGGAAGGAAGCTCGGAAACCCGGAAACACCTCGGATCAGCTCGGAGTGCCTTTTCCCTCGTAGCTCCATCTTTTACCTCAAGTTCTCACCATTGTATCATCATACAGCTCGAGGAGCAGCTTGTACTTGTCACTTGAGCTATACACTGACTAGGATAGTGCTGCAGTAGGGGTGTTACCTCCGCAAGAGGGCCCCGAAGCAGGGTACATCGTGGTGTGTTTGTGTTCTTGCTTTCTTGGTTCTTGTTCGTGTTCTTGCGTGTTCTTGCGTGTGCACTTCTTGAGTGCATAAACCCTCCCCGGATTCCCCCAACGACCATTCGGCCCCATCTTAGCCATACCTATGGCATCTGCCGTGATCCCACCACGACAGTTGGCGCCCACCGTGGGGCAGATTGAGGCGTTGGAGGGAGTTTTCATCCGGACGGGCTCAGGCGAGCGTGTTCTTTCCGGGCTTGTCGCCAAGATCGGAGAGTTCACCTTCATCAGCGACAACGCGGGGTGTTTCGCCGGCAAGCCTTCCCCGGGACGGCTTCACCATGATGCTCGGCAGCTTCGTCACGTACGTTGCTGTCGAGGTTGTTCGGGTACCCGGAGCAGGTGCTCGTGGACGACGAAACTCCTCTCCTCGCGGCTTTAGGTCGGCGTATCACTCGCCCCGAGAGCTGCGTAGAGGTGATGATGACAGGCCCGGTTGACGCCGTTGGCAAAGTAGATGCCAGCCAGTCCAAGGCAGCCGAGGTTGCTAGGTGAGATCTGCAAAGCCCAGGCTAGAGAAGGACTTGCCTGGCACCCCAGAGCTGCGGGCCGAGGTGCGACCCTGGTAGAGATAGTGGATACACTGGCAGACCCAGTAAATCCAGGAGTGGACATAGTAGTGACTGTGGCCGACCTAGAGGCAAAGCGTGTCCTGTTGCAGAAGGAGGCTGTAGCAATGATAACAGCTAGAGATGAGTTCAATAGAGATCTGCGCGAGTACAATGCAGCGAATGGCTTCACCCCGGTAGCGGTTGATACACATAGGGGAGCCGAGGTGCGGCAGAGAGGCAAGGGGCTCAACGATGAGATAAACAGGGAGGCTCGACCTACCACCTCGGCTAGGAGTGGGAGTCGCGTGTCAACTGGAAGGCCGGTGTATAGTTCCCCTGCTAAGAACCTCAGAGCTGCCGAGGCAGGCAGGGCCGAGCTATCCGGATTATCTGGAGATGTGGCGTGCGCAGCAGAAGCGAGTCAATGAGTTAGTATATGTGGCTAACCAGCAGAATGAGGCTCTCCGCAGAGCAATGCCGGGGCTGGTGATTCAGAGATGGTTTATTCAGCTAGGCCAGTCAGTCAGGTGTCCAAGGGGCAAGCCTCGTCTCCACTCGTCGGAGGAGCCGATCGAGCCCGGAGTGTCACCTCGGGTCAGAACCAGCAGCTGCAGATGTATGATCCAGTCCTAGCAGCAAAGCAGAAGGTGGGCCAGGGCAATGCTAGCCGAGCTAAGGGAAACCCCGGCCCAGGCAATGCGAGCCGGGCTAAGGGTAACTCCGGTCAGGGAAATCAGAACGGCGGTCAAGCAGCATCGGCTGGCCGAGGTAAACCACCTCCGCCCCCGAGGTATCAGCAACAACCTCGGCAGCAGGGGCAATATCAGCGAGAGCCGGAGTATGTTCAGCAACCTCAGAACGTCGGTCAAGGCGATGACCGATATGATGATGGAGACTCGGCCATGGCACGAGCTGGATACCACAGAGTGGATGGGGCGTTGGGACCTCGGATAGGAGGTCGGATGTTAGCTCCAGGCGATGTCCGTAACAAGCTGGATAATCTACTTGTCTGAGCAACTGGAGGAGGAAGGCCCTCCTGGTCCGGCGTGTTTTGGACCTCGGATCATGAAGGAGCCACCACCACCAGTATCTCAGTTCCAGTTAGGTCGGAACACCAAGCCATACAATGGGAGCACCAAGCCACAAGATTGGCTGACAGATTATGTATCCTCGGTGCACATTGCGGGGGGCAATCGCCGATGGGCGGTCCGGTATCTCCCGCACATGTTGGAAGGTCCAGCTCGGATCTGGCTGAATAATTTGCCGGAGTATAGTATCAACTCCTGGATAGACTTGGAGCTGGCGTTTAACAGCAACTTTGCTAGTACATACAAGAGGCCAAACCGACCTCAGCTCCTGGCGGCATGTAAGCAAGATGATCATGAAACTGACCGAGAATTCTTAACTCGGTGGAGCAATGTTCGGAATTCCTGTGAAGGAGTGGTAGAGGCAGGCCATTTCCTGGTTTGCAGATGGCTGTCGACATGGCAGCATGCTGTGGCAGAGGCTCCAGAGAGATATGCCGAGATCCCTAGCAGAAACAATCCGGGTTGCAGATTCTTATGCCCTGGGTGATCCGATGCAGCCAGCAGCAGAGGCAGGAGCACGTAACAGAAGGAGGGAGCCAATAAACAACCGGCTCGGACCAAGGTGTAATGACCGTCAGGAGTTCGGACAGAAGAGGAGGGAGCCGGACTATCCATACCCTCCAACCAAGTTGCAGCGGTGAACCCGGATCAGCCCGGAGCTGGAGGTGTCCAGAGGCCAAAAATCAATGGTCCGGCATTTAGTCCGAACCGGAGCCACCCATGACCTATGAATCAATGATAGATGGTCCGTGCTGTTACCATACGACTGACCCGCGCAAGCCAGCCAACCATTCAACCCGGCAGTGCAGCTGGAACCGCAGAATCAGAGAAGAGGGGGCAAGGGCCGGAGGAATCAGAACAGGACCACCACCTCAGAGATTTCAGCCGAGGTCCCACCCTAATCTGTCCGGAGCAAATGTTACCCCGGTAACCACTGCACCTCTTCCGAGGCCTGCAGCAGCAAGACCCGTGAATGTTGTGAATGTCCGAGGTAATAACAACAACAATGGTGCCGGACCAAGTCAGCAGTATGAATACCCCGGAAATGACTATAGAGAGGTTCATGCGAGCTATGTGGTCTTTGTGACCGAGCCAACTGACAAGAAGAGCGTGCAGAGGCGTGCCATGGAGGTGAATGCAGTAATGCCGGTGGTGCCGACCTATATGAACTGGTCTGAGCAGGAGATCACTTGGAGCAGAAAGGACACACCTCGGATCATGCCGAGCCCTGGAAAGTATGCCCTGGTGGTAGATCCAACGTTGTGTGGGCCTACCAACAATGTGAGGTTCACCCGAGTTCTGGTGGACAATGGCAGTGCCATCAACATCATGTACCGAGACACAATGGTGAAATTGGGCATCTCGCCTAATCAGTTGATGCCAAGCAGTTGTACTTTTCATGGGATTGTGCCCGGCGTTTCCTGTGCACCCATGGGCAAGATATGGGTGGATGTAGCATTTGGAACCAAGGAAAATTGCCGAGTTGAGAGTATCGAGTTCGAGGTGGTGGACTTGGAGAGTGCATACCATGCACTGCTTGGAAGGCCGGCTTTGGCCAAGTTCATGATTTCCACCCATGTTGCATACCTGAAGATGAAAATGCCAGGGCCTAATGGATCATATCCATCTCGGGTGACTACAAGCGAGCAATTCAGTGTGCCTCGGCGGGATCTAACCTAGCCGAGTCTTTGGTGATCGCAGCCGAGAAGAAGAAGCTGCATCAAGTGGTGGCAATGGCGCAGTCAACACAGCTCGGCCTGTCCGGACTGATGAGCCCGGACTCAACTGCGGCGTTCGAGGTACCCAAGGAGACCAAGAAATCCCCATTGACCCGGAGCACCCAGAGCATGTGGCCATCATTGGGACCGGGCTAGGCGAGAAATAGGAAGGCGAGCTCTGTCACTTCCTCCGTGAGAATCGGGATATCTTTGCATGGTCGGCTAAGGACCTGCCAGGTGTTCCGAGGGAGTTGGCAGAGCACTCTTTATTTGTTAGGCCAGAGGTGAAACCGGTGAGGCAACCGACCCGTCGTCTCTCAGACGACCGGAGACAAGTGGTGCTGGACGAGCTGGCTAAGTTGCTTGCAGCCGGGTTCATAATGGAGGTACTGCATCCGGACTGGATATCCAATCCGGTCTGGTGGAAAAGAAGAAAGACGAGCCAGCCGTGGTCAAGGTGTGGCGCATGTGCATTGACTTCACTAACCTCAACAAGGCGTGCCCAAAAGATCCGTTTCCATTACCTCGGATTGATCAGTGATCGATTCCACTGCTGGTTGTGAACTGTTATCTTTCATCGATGCGTACTCTGGTTTTCACCAGATACCACTGAACCCAAAGGATCAAATAAAGACGCTTTTATTACCCCGTATGGGGCGTATTGCTATCGTGTCATGTGTTTTGGTCTGAGAAATGCCGGGGCAACTTATCAGAGGTGTATGCAGAAATGCCTGCACTCTCAGATGGGCAAAAATGTGCAAGTGTATGTCGACGATATTGTCATCAAAACTAAGGAGAAACATACTCTCCTCGAGGATCTCGAGGAGACATTTGTGAATTTGAGAAAGTATCGGTTGAAGCTTAACCCGGACAAGTGCACCTTTGGTGTCCCGGCTGGAAAGTTGCTCGGATTCCTGGTGTCTAGCCGAGGTATCGAGGTTAACCCGGCCAAAATCCGAGCTATTGAGAGCATGAAGTTACCGAAGTGTTTGAAAGATGTGCAGAAGTTCACAGGGTGCCTAGCCTCGTTGAGCCGATTTGTAGCTCGGCTAGGAGAAAAAGCCTTACCTTTGTACCAGCTCATGAAGAAAAGTACCGGGTTTACATGGACCCCGCAGGCCGACGTGGCGTTTGGTGAGCTGAAAAAGATGTTGTCCACTGCCCCGGTGTTAGCGTCACCATTGCACAATGAGCCGATGTTACTTTACATTGCGGCCACAAACCGAGTTGTAAGTGTGGCAGTGGTGGTGGAGCGCGAAGAAGGTGGCAGGTCGGTGCAGAGACCGGTGTATTACTTGAGCGAGGTGATCTCTACCTCGAAGCAGAACTATCCTCACTACCAGAAGATGACGTATGGTGTTTACCTGGCGGTCAAGAAGTTGAAGCATTATTTCCAGGAGCATCCCATGACGGTGGTGTGCGAAGCTCCAATCTCGGAGATCATCGGGTGCAAAGATGCAACTGGCCGAGTTGCCAAATGGGCGATTGAGGTGTCTCCATATGCACCACATTATGAGAGAAGAGACGCAATTAAATCCCAGGCGTTGCCGGACTTCTTTTGTGATTGGGCCGAGATGCAGTATGAGCCACCCAGGCCGGACTATAATTATTGGAAAATGCATTTTGATGGGTCCAAAACAAAGATCGGGCTGGGGGCTGGAATAGTCCTCACCTCGCCAAAGCAAGATCAGCTGAAGTACGTGCTGCAGATTCATTTCTCAGCATCAAACAATGTGGCGGAGTATGAGGCCTTAATCCATGGCCTCAAGGTGGCAAAGGAGATCGGTATCCGGCGTGTAGAGTGCTTCGGCGATTCCGACCTGGTGGTGCAACAATCTTCTGGAACTTGGGATGCTCTGGATGCCAACATGGCGTTATATCGGTTCCATGTGCAAAAGATATCCGGGTTCTTTGAAGGGTGTGAGTACAGGCATATACCTCGGGCAGAAAATGATGCTGCCGACGTGTTGTCAAAGCTCGGTTCATCAAAGAGGCAGTACCACCAGGGGTAGCCCTGAATCACTTGAGAACTCCTTCAATCAAACCTTCTCCTGAATCCGAATCTATTTTCATCCCGGCGGAGCAAGAGCCCGGACCTGTTCCAATGGAGGTAGACGTCGGATGCGTTTGGTCGGACCCGGGGACTGCGTGGCAGAGCTCGGGGACTGCACACCAAACCTCGGGGACTGCTCATCCAGACTCGGGGACTGGTCGCAGGATGGTGGAGGAAATAATGGAGGAGATTATGGTGGCCGAGCCAATGGAGGTGGATGAGGAACTTTTTCCTTTGCACCCGGTGCCGGAGTGGGCGGAGCAAATTATGAAGTTCATAACGGAGGGAAGCACGCCAAGTGACACAACCGAGGCTAGGAGGATTCAAAGGAGGGCCAAGGCGTACACCATCATCAACAAGGAGCTCTATAAAAGAAGCGTAACCGAGGTGTTGCAACGGTGTGTTGAGCCAGCTGAAGGCAAGGAGATGCTTTTGGAGATCCACCAAGGAGAATGTGGTCATCATTGCAGCACAAGAGCTCTGGTGGCCAAGGTGTTTAGGCATGGGTTCTATTGGCCCACTGCTCTTGCTGATGCAGAGGCCATAGTCCGGAGATGTGAAGGATGCCAAAGGTTTGCCAAGCAAACGCATATGCCAGCTTCGGCGCTCAAAACAATTCCTATCACTTGGCCGTTTGCGGTATGGTGTTTGGATATGGTGGGAGAGTTCAAACCAGCCCGAGGTAACATGACACACATATTGGTGATGGTGGACAATTCACCAAGTGGATCGAGGTGAAACCAATCCGGAAGTTGGATGGTCATTCAGCAGTGACTTTCTTGAAGGAGATTATTCTGCGATATGGCTACCCCCATAGCATTATCTCGGACAACGGCACTAACTTTGCTGTTGGAGAGTTCGCTCGGTTTTGCATGAACAAGGGAATCCGGCTGGACATAGCCTCGGTGGCACACCCGGAGTCTAATGGACAGGTGGAAAGATCAAATGCTCTAGTGTTGGCCGGCATCAAGGCTCGGCTCATTGAACCACTGCTGAAAACGCCGGGGTGTTGGATAGATGAGATACCAGCAGTACTGTGGGGTCTAAGGACCACGCCAAATCGATCGACTGGCTATACGCCATTTTTTATGGTCTATGGGGCAGAAGCTATGCTACCCACTGACATCGAATATGATGCGCCCAGAGTGGCAATGTACACTGAAGCCGAGGCAAAAGAGGCTCGGGAGGATGCAGTAGATCTGCTTGAGGAAGCGAGAGAATTGGCCTCATCTCGGTCAGCAATTTACCAGCAAGGTCTCCGACGTTATCATAGCCGGAGTATCAACCCTCGTGTGTTTCACGAGGGAGATTTGGTGCTGAGGTTGGTGCAGCGCAAGAAAGGCCGGCACAAGTTGTCACCTCCATGGGAGGGACCGTTCGTTGTGAGCCGAGCTCTGCTCAATGATTCCTACTATCTTATAGATGCGCAGGAACCAAGGGAAGATGGGCTGGACAACCCCGGTCAGAGGTCAGGCGACCATGGAACGTAGCTCTACTCCGACCTTTCTACTCATGAAAGGCGCAATGTATGTACCTCGGTTAATCCTTAATAAAAATGTCGGCACTCCGAGGTTAAAGCTCGGGGACTGCCTCGCTCTTGTGCTTATGTTTTATCTCTGTTTGTCAGTTTGTTCATATGCCGAACTATTTTGAACCTCGTCTCAAACTTCAAGTAATGTGTGCTATGAAACTAATCTTGTGACTCGACTGGCATCTGCCTAAAAGGTAGTCAAGAGCAAAGAGGAAAAAACGTGGGAGACATGAAAATGAACTCGGGGACTCGGTCCAAAATTATAGTTCGGCATGTGTCGTTTACTAACCCCTGTCTTTACCTTTCGTTTATGTCGGATGACTTTGAAACATACCTCGGAATTTACCAAGTACTGTATGCTATGAACAACAATCTTGTGACTCGACTGGCATCTGCCAAGGTAGTCAAGAGCAAAGAATGCCAAACATAGTAAACACGAAAGTAAACTCGAGCAATCATTCAAAAGGATTCGACGTAAAGCTTAGAAAAGCATGGTTCGGATAAGCATGATAGTAACAGAGGTAGCAAAAGGAACTACTTAAGTTTGATTACATCTGCGTCCCGGCATACCGGGGATTTAATGAAGTTTTTTGGCCAAGCATAAGTTCAGGTCGAGGCATCAGGAATTACGTCGGCAGCAGCCGATGCAGCAGGGATTTCGTCGGAGCCGAGGTAGCCTGGGAGGTGCTGGCAACGTCGGCAGTAACCTCGGCACCAGGTTGTGGAGAAGCCTCGGTTTCTGCTTCGCGGGTGTCACCATCGTCACCTTGCTCGGCTTCGACGTCGGATTCTGTTTCGTATTCATCCTCTTCTGGCTCGTCATCTTCGGCGTCGGAGTAGGTGTCTCCCTCGCTCAAGTTCTTGGTGTTGGCATATCCAGCGAAGAAGGCAGCCATCTTTTCGCGCCGCTGGATGAGAATTGGGTCCGTGGACCAGGGCGAGCCTCGGCGAAGAGTGTCCATCTTTTCGAGGTCGAGCTTCTCGCACCAAGTCATGATGAATTTGAGAGCGGCATCAGCTCCAGCGCGAGCCGAGATGAGCGCCACTCTCGAAGTCTTTGTTCGGCTTCACGAAGCTTGGCGGCGAGCTCAGGCGTAGTATTGGGAGCATCGGCAAGAGGCCACAAGGCTCGGAAAGCAGACACACCTGCATCGAGGAGTTCGGACCCAATGGTTTTCAAGGGATGGATCCGAGCTTTGATGGCCACGATGTGGTCCTCAATGGTCCAGGCGGGGTTCGTCTCGTTACGCCTCTTCCTGTGCTGATCAGTGATATTGCGAGCCGAATTTGGGTGTAGGTGAAGTGCTCTGCAGAAGGATAGCCTGTTAATAATGAAAGAAACAGTTCGGCAAAGAGCCAGTACTGTTGAGGACAAAGCAAGGATAAGGGGGGCAAGAAGCTTACCGTCCATTTCTTTGTTGATGCGTTCCAGCGTCGGGAGGAGCTGGTTAACCGAAGCTTGAAGGGCTTCATAAGCCTCGGTGGCCGAGGTGGCGCGGGCCTCGGCTAACTGGAGCGCATTCTCATGTTCCTTGGCGGCATCCTCCCGAAGTTTCTTCTCTGTTTCAACAACACTGGCCTTTTCCGCCTGCAGCTGCTCTTTTTCCGACGTCCGCAGCTCAGTGATGCGCTTCAGTTCCTTTACCAGACGAGCTACTTCGGCTTTCTCTTGTTGGAGCTTTCGTCCAAAGAGTTCTTTTCTGCAAGGACGGCCTTGTGCTCGTCGTGGAGTTTCTTGTGGTCAAACAGAGGGTGTGAAGATGTCCGTGCGGACGTTCATAGTATTCTGCAAGGAAGAAAAACATAGCTCGGTTAGAAAGGCTATACCTCGACAAGAGTCTCGGGGACTCGGAGTCAAATCATTGGGAAAATGTTGCCGGGGTATGCCTCGACAGGAGTCTCGGGGACTCGTACCCGAGGTGCATGCTAAAGTAAGGTAAAATGGTTTGGATACGTCGGATGAAAATTGAAAGTTGAGATTCAAGCCAAACAATTTTAACTCCGGCGGAGCGTCAATAGTTTACCTCGAATCTCGGGGACTGGGAATGGTGGATATTAGATGAGATACTGCATGAAAGTAAAGAGAATAGGACTTACGTCGATGTTTTGAGCAGCACGCAGGGCAGCGACTTGTAGGTCGTGTACGCTTCGGCCGCAGGCGCTGTTTCCCGCAGGATGCTCACCACCGGAGCAGCTAGGGAGGCCGAGGAGACCTCGTCTGCAGAATTCCAGTCTGCATTGTAGTGTTCCAAGGAGCCGAGGCTCTGGTCACTGTCAGTGCGCAGAGGAGGATATCCCCACGGTCCGCCCTGCTCGATGCCCCTAACCGAGGCCTCCAAGGCCAAGCAGCCTCGGAGCTTGAAGCAGGCCGGTTATCCATATAAGAGATGCCCTCCGAGCATATTCGTCGGCCGGAGGAGCAGTCTCATCAACGGGTGCGGCGAATGGAGGAATTCGGCGTGTCACCGGGGGAGGAGACCTCGGTTGCATCCTTGAAGGAGAAGAGATAGTCAGGGTGCCAGACCCAGATGTTGGTTTGGGGGTGACCTTAGACTTCACCGTCTCTTTCTCTTTCTCCTTGCCTTTCTCCAACGGCAAGGTAGTCTGGCGAACTGGTTTTTGGGGCTGCTGCTTGGGCTGCTGCTTGGGCTGTTGCTTCTGCTGAAGCTTCTGCTGTTGCTGTTGTTGGTTGCGGGCAGTCTGGCTGCGGGGGGAGAGTCGAGGCTCCGGCAAGGCGGTAGCCGGAGTTCTGGCGCGATTGGTCCCCGCATCCGTTTGAGGACGCGGAGAAGTCTGACCTCGGGTGGGGGCAGATTTCTCCAAGGCCGGGCCAGACCTCGGTGGAGGAGATACGGGGCGAGAGTTCGTCGGGGTGGTCGTGGCTTCAGAGGCACCAACGGGTGCAGTCATGGAGGATACCTCCTGATCCACGTCTATGGGGTCACTGCAACGAAGGGAAGATGGTAAGTGTTATATACCGAGGTAAGTTTAAGCAACAAATTGTTGGCTATAGAAGCAAAGCATTACCCATCCGAAGTAGGAAACTCTTGCCCCCTCGGGCATGAGGAGGATTTCCGGACTTCTTCAGCCGACGTCTCTTGACCGGAGCCGCAGTGGGTCCGGAGGCTCCAGTGGCGGATGGTTCGGCGGCCGAAGTTGCGGCACCAGCGCGTTTCCGGCTGGTTGCTGGAGTAAAGTTCGGAAGGTGAGGAAGGCAGGAGATAGGTACCGCGTTTATTGGTTCCATGACGAGAAATCCCTCCTCGTCATCCGAAATCTCTTGAACTGAAGCTTGTGCTTGAGGCTTACCCGCGGTGGTGACGCGGGCCGAGGCAATGGGCATGTAATCCTCGTTGTCAGGGTCCTCGTTGGATGGTGGGTCCTCGACAGGAAGATCCTTGCCGAAGTGGTCCGCAGGATGGACTCCATCCTCGGCGGTCTGGCGGGAGAACAGCTATATGGCAGACATATGAAAAGGAGTTAGGAAGAAAATGGTCAAGATGAACGTCGGTAGCAAGACCTCGGTGGTAAAGGAGTACCGAAGAAAACGTCGGAACAGCGTACCTGTTTTGGTGGCTTGGTCCTGTAGTGGGGTTCCCTTCCCCATGTCCAAGCGTCAGAGATCTTGGACTTGGTGATAGCTCGGACTCGCCGAGCTACCGCGGCGTTGTCCAGTGCAACGTGCGTATGGCGGGTTGGATCATAAAGACCGCTCATGTGGCAGATCTTGTGAGTCCTCGCCTGGAGAGGGGAGACCCTGCGCTTCACGAATGTGCAGGCCAGATCGTCAGCCGTCAGGACTTTCCCGTCGTTCGCAGGGTCCTCCGGGTCCTGCCATTTCGCAACATACCCATGGATGGACTTGATTTCGCTGGTGAGGGGGAGTGTAGTCCCAGTTGAGCGGTTCTGTAGGAGGGCTGAGGTTAAACGCGGCAGATTGAGGAAGTCCTCTTCGCCGGAGTTCTTCACGTAAAACCACGTCCGGAGCCACTTGCGAACGGTGTCCGGAGTAGCGATACGTGGGAAGATGGAGTTTCGGCGAGGAGCTACGATGGCTGCTCCGCAGGCGGTTAGTAGCTTGGGCAGATCCTTGTTTTTCGGATCCGGGATCACTTGCCGCTTAAGTTGGAAGTAGCGAGAAAAGAGGTCTACCGTGGCTTTGAGGCCGAGGTATCCCTCAGAGAAGGAAACGATGCAGGAGAGAGTGGTGATGGCGTTGGCGGGGAGGTGATGAACCTGGAGTCGAACTTGTCGAGGAAGCTCCGGAAGAAATCACTAACGGGCAGTCCGAAGCCGCGCTGGAAGTGCGCGACGAAGACCACCCGTTCCCCTTCCTTGACTTGAGGCTCGAGTTCGCCCTCTGGCAGGCGACACTCTACCCCGGCGGGAATCCGCCGAGTCGCCCTGAGCCACTGGATTTCGTCCGGAGTTACATCCGAACCTTCCCAGCCGGCTCGTTCTCCGACCTCCAGTTCGAGGTCTGGAACCTCGGTTTGTTCCGAAGTCTCAGGAGGAGACATCTCGGCAGAATCAATCTGCAGAGAATGCACAGAAGTTTAGCAAAGGAAAAAGTAAATCTGGAATCTAAGGCTATATCTGGCTAACTCAGGAGGAGTTGGACGGCTATCTAATGTACATAGAGGCATATCTATGCTAGGCGAGCATCTATCCGAGGTATGAAACTCGTTACTACCCAAAAAAGTATGCAAGTAAGATCTACCGGAGGAGGTAAATAGAGTTTTATTCAAGAACATATGAAGAACCAAAGCGCAAAGAGGAAGAAACCTAGGGCAATGCCTAGGGTATCAAGAAAGGGAGTACATACCGTGAAAACGAGGTGCTGAAGGGCGGCGCCGGTGACGCGGTCGCAGCGGCGACGAAGGAGCTGCTCGTCGGCGGCGGCGGGAACGCGTTTCTTCTCAACCGGAAGCGGCGGCACTGGTGCGATGGAGGCGAGGGCGAGTGAAGGAGGAAGAAGATGGCGAAGTTGCCCGTGGGGCCCTACTTATAGCCGCGTGCGGTAACTGCCCGCATTAACTGCCACTACCGCGCGGTTATCGGGAGGCGCGGGATCGTGTGCGAGTGGGCGCACGGTTACGCGGTCTGCGGCCGCACGATCGGCCACATCGTGGGCCGCAGAGTGGCAACCGCCCACCCCGGATTTCCTGCGCTGGTCAGCACAAGAATCGAGGGGTCGTGGGCGGTCAAGTACTTGAGTGCGCAGGTGCGCTGTTCGGTGGGTCCGGCTGACGAGGGCGGCGTGTGGTCAGAATCTGCTTGGCAGAGGTCCGGATTCCGAAGCCCGGGCAGAGATTCTTCGCCACGTACCTCGGAAAATCTTGAGGCAAGATGGTGCTGAGTCAGATAGCTCGGAGAGTTCAGTTCGCATATCTACCTCGGATTGGATGGTGGTGTATGGGAGGTACCTCGGCGTGACTATGTTGGAGGTCGGTTTAGGAGGTGGTGTAATGCTTGTTTTGAACCTGCTACGGCCCTCCTTCCGAGGTCGTAGGACCGCACCAGCTTCGGGGACTAATGTCGGGGGAGTATCCCCGGGTAGGGTCAAGGCTTGGCATAAGGTGGTGTTCGAAGTTGTGCCGAGGTACGGAAAGGGCCGACCTGTTTGGGCCTGGGAAGGTCCGAGCTTCATCTTGACCTGGAGAGTACAGGCCGACCTATTTTGGCCCAGAGGGGTCCGAGGTATACTGTTGGCCAGGGCCGAGGTTCACTGTCCGAGCTATGTTCTGCCGACCTAACTACCTCAGTGCGGTGGTTTGTGTTGTGGTGCAGGAGAAGCTGTGGGAGGAAGTAAGATCCGACCTGGTAAAGAGATTAAGCGCAAGACCCGAGGTACGGAGCCCGTCACATCCGTGCCGAGCTAACCGAGGTGATGGGCTGTAGGTCGGGCAGGAGTCAATGCTCCTGTCACTTCCAGCCGGGTACTAGAGCGCCTGACACGGGAGCGTCTGTCAAGGAGCATGGCAGAGGCGTGCTCCGGGTTCGGCGGGCCTGCACGTCTCTGATCGCTGACTACGCGAGGTCTGGGAAAAGGCTACGAGGTAGCTCTGCCAGGCCACGTCCTGTCTCGGTCAGAGGGGACATGCTAGTTCTGCCGTTAGGCTACAGGAGATGGGCAAGCCACGTCTTGTCCCGACCGAGGTACGGTGGTACGGTGGTGACCGTTGCAGAGGCATGGCAACAGTGTTCTGCGAGGGGCACAATGGTAACCCGGCTGGCCTATATAGTGGGCTTCACCCCCCTCCTGCTGGGACGGACGGATCGATCAACAGAGGAAGAGAAAGAGAGAGAGAAGAGGAGGAACCTCGGAAACCCCGGAAACACCTCGGATCTAGCTCGGAGTGCCTTCTCCTCCCGTATAGCTCCATCTTTTACCTCAAGTTCTCACCATTGTATCATCATACAGCTCGAGGAGCAGCTTGTACTTGTCACTTGAGCTATACACTGACTAGGATAGTGCTGCAGTAGGGGTGTTACCTCCGCAAGAGGGCCCCGAAGCAGGGTACATCGTGGTGTGCTTTGTGTTCTTGCTTTCTTGGTTCTTTGTTCGTGTTCTTGCGTGTTCTTGCGTGTGCACTTCTTGAGTGCATAAACCCTCCCCGGATTCCCCCAACGACCATTCGGCCCCATCTTAGCCATACCTATGGCATCTGCCGTGATCCCACCACGACAAGTTACATGATATGAATTACTTCATGAGACACAATATCTTGCAACTACTGGATGGGTCAAATCAAAGCAGGCCAGGCATACAATATAAAAGAGTCAGGTATATTGTGCCTTTGATTTTAATATTTGTATAAAAGAGATCAACAAGATGTTTTATGTATTTAGTGAGAAGCTTCTCGGCCATAAAGATATAACCGATAGAAAGGATATGGAACGATTTCACATCAGGTTCTTCAAACTGAGGACTACAAAAAGATTTATCGAACCTTTGAGAACCATTAAAACAAACTACGCTGTGACAGGACACGTCATTAGACTATGCATCAGTAGACACGAGAAACTCCAGAAAGGCATCTTACTTTAACATCTGTACCACCGGTAGGCATGAACTCCTCATAAATGTAAGATCCTTCACGCCTAACTCTCTGACATCAGGATGAAATTCACTAGAACGGTTACCAACCTACATTATTCAGTAACATAAATATATTTACTTTTTCATCCAAATGAAGGAAACAAATATAAAGAATATATGTAACATTTGAATTAAAAGTTTACATTCAAGATTCATTTAGTAAGCCAATAGAGTTAAATGATCTACAGGCAAACAGATCATTTAGTAAGCCAGCTACATTCAAAAAAAAATTGAATTAAAAGTTTACCTTTCGGAATAGTTCCTTCATTCCGCCCCCAGCAGAATTAGGATAATAAATCATTATTCTATGGTCATCACCTGGATTAAACACAAAATAAAGGACTCAAGTGGCATTTAAGTAATCACTATAAGTGAAATATAACCGCATATATGTACTATGTACTACAACCAAGATCTTAAGGGCTTAAAAATATTGAAACATTACCATTGGCAGGTTTCTCCACAAAGGGCTTTAAAAATCGTTTTCGTGGATCTCAACAAAATCTTCTTGCTCAATGAAGTGGTCTAGCTCTTGGTATGGAAACTCTCTATTGACAAGAGCATAACTGGGTACAGGAATCCCATACTTCTCAAGATGCTTAAGCATGAAAGTGATTATAGTTAGGTCACTTGAGATTTGTATCAAAGAAAACACAGAAGAGTAAATAACAAACCAGCAAAATATTGAAAATTACTGTGACTCAACGAGGGTGGTGTCTGATAAACAAGATTTCATATCTATACAAACATACGACATTTTCAATGCTACAGTATGGTCAGTAGCTATCAAAATTAAGCCGCTATTACATAGCCAAGCTGAAATTACTTTAGGTCAAAAATTTCAACCAAAACAACGTTCACTATTGCTCTTCATGCTTCAACACATGCATATGCATGTGCTCCAAATGTAACAAAGAAAAGCTTTTGCATCACTGTACCATTACATAGATGAATATCTACCGAGAAAGTCTGATAGAAACATAACGCAAAGAGGGAACACAAATGTTCCCAACAAAATTGCGTGTGTTTACCAAAACTACTTTTTCGCAAGATAGCGGGCACTCCGAAGCTTCATTTATTAACACCAGACATTTGATTCCTAGACTACCTAATTACCTATTGCTCGTACTCTGGTGAAATCAACTTTAAGAGACAAGCACATGAATATGGTTCACAATAATGATAAACTGGAAATCTGAATACTGTTAGTACTACTCGAATTTATCCAGAAAATGGAGTCTTTATGTCACTGACATGTGGAGACCATATCTACTTTATTTACAAACAAAAGAAGGATCTTTATGCTACATCGTGCACACTGCAAGCTTGATGGTTTTGGAAAATTTTAGCAAGTTAAGATCCTATAAGAGAACATGACCATAATCAGAACACAAAATGCAGCTATTCACAAACTATAATGAAGATCTGACTTGATAACATGCAAAAAAATCACTGTTGACCACAAGGATAATGTACAGATAGAAAACATAAGGTGTGCTGGCGTTTATTTGATTAGAGAATAAAGAATGTCATCTACTGAGTGCCGAAGAAGGTATCGAATGAATTCTCCAGTGTCAATACCTCGTATACTTTTCTGCGGTCATGAAGGAGGTATTGTTGATCCAGTTCATTCACTAAAAATGGCCTGGCAACCAAAAAAAAACAGTGTTAGAGAATACAAGTTAACTGGACGATACGAACAAACTAACCTCAAAAGTTTAACAGAGAAGGTAGTCTCTGACCACTTAAGAAATAAGGTTCTACGGTACTTATTTAAGTTCTGTTTTGGTAACTTAGTGGCAAGAAAGTGCAGTGACCAGTGATCACGCAAATAAGAAAATGTCCCACTTTATTTTTTCCAGAACACACAACAGGATTGTGTTTTATTCCATCAAGAGAAAGTCCCAGATCAGCTCATATTCACTGAGCATGGTAATGACTGGTAGTCTGATCTACAGAGATCAATCTAACTGTTTGCTGTGTATGTGACTGACAATATCTACATACATATAGAAATTTTAATAATACTTTGGAAGACACAGCATTATTGAAGATAGATCAGCAAAACTTTAAACATAAGCCCTTCACTTAAGTATGTACACATGTATAAACATAAAGCAGAACATAAGGTTAAGAACTAAGAAATGAGCAAACTGCCTAATAGTTTGAGTATACCCTACCCCTTTCATTACACTACATGTAAACTGAGACTGGTCTTCAGACAAGTTATCTTGGAAAAAAAAATGTTCATCTAATAAAACATGAAGATGTGCCTGATCTACAAGACAAGCGTATACAGAAATTTCCAACCATACCTTCGTAAAGCAGCATAAGCCTGAGCCTTTTGAAGAGGAAAACCAGACGAACAGAAGGCAATCAAGCAGTCACATTTTGGCCAACTGAAAATAAAATTGTAGCTAAGTGAGATTTTACTCCTCAACATACAGACGTGCAACATTATGTTTACGTCCTTCAGTGAAAAGGCGCACTGAAGGAATTTGGATAGACCTCTACTATAAAAGAAATTTGATTAAGTTATCAATAACCTGGGATCCCATTACATACATCTCAATAGGATCCTCGAGAATAACCTTATCTCCAAATATTATGATCTGCAAATTCAGAATGACACGTTGTGAGAAAAACTCTAATAACTAGCAAGGTTACCATAGCAGAATTTTGCACAAGGAAAAGATAAATAAATAAGTGAAGTTCACTGAAATTAATTACAACAGAATATACAGCGACTCGTAGCACTAGATGAAATTAGCAGAAAAAAAATACAATGTAGATTAATCGACAAGTTTGATAAAATTATTCAAGTAAATCTGCGAAGTATCAACATGAAGAGCTCCACATAAGTTCTAGTAGTAAGTATGGACCTCTCCTAGATAGACTCATAGACATGAGCTATCAGGTGGACCTGTGAAAGCATGGACGAACGAGAAAACCATGTGCTGCTGCTTGAATTATAGTAACGAGGCATGGAACATGAAGAATAATTCCTTGGATTAAACTAAGGTCAATGCCATGGTCCCCCGCTAGAAAGTTCAGAGAAACAATGTACCAAATGGACTAATATAAGCATGAAGTAGACCAAATCTGACCAAAGTTGAAATTCCCATTGCCTTCCGAGCATTATTTATTGGTAATGAATCTTAGGCCATATCCAGCCATAAGTCGATAGCTTATTCTAGTACTCCCGTATACCGAGTAACCATTTGGTGTATAATAACTACTCCCTCCGGTAAGAAATGGTTGACACAGATTTATCTATATATGGATATATCTACACACTAAAATACATCTAGATACATCCGTATTTAGACGAATCTGTGTCAATCATTTCCCATGGGAGGGAGTATAAGAATCCTGAGCACTCAAGAGCGAATCTTCAGTTTTGTGGGCAACAGCGCTTAGAGTGGCAGCAAAGACACCGAAAAACATTTATCAAAAATCTGCAGTGATCATTCATATCAAGTGCATATTTCAGGGACCTAGTTGCCATTAAGCCCGGACTTCTAGGTACAAAACAGCAAAGGCAACCCCACCACGTGATGGAGACCGCACCGCACGTATTATATTCAAAAAGAAGATGCAGAATAAATTGGTATCCACAAAGATTCACGGATGTCTCGCAATAAAATATCTCGAAAAAGCTTTTCGCCCAGTAGAAGAAGAATATCACATGCAATTCTACGCCGTCCACTCGTCCCCTTGCTTCGCTTCAATCGCAGTACACTCGCTTCGCTTTTGCAAATTGATAGGGGAGGGAAGAAAACTAATCTCCAGACGTACCTCGAATTCTCCAAACGCGCGGAGCCTCTCGAGAATCTGCTCCATTGGGGAGCAGTAGACCTGGGGACGATAAATCGAGGAAACCATCAGCACACAAGGAATACTCTGGAACTGTCCCTCGGATCATCGAAAACAAGGGGAGACGGAGACGGAGGTAGAAGAGGATAAAATCAAGAACATGTGTATGTCTGGAGATCACGTGAAACCCCAGAACAAACAAACATAGAAACCATGGAGGGAAGGGGGAGATCCCGACCTTCTTCTCCATGACGCAGACGCCAATGGTGACCCTGTCGGCGGCCCCATTATCCTCCGCCGCCATTGCCTCCTCCTCCTCCTTTCCGATCTGTCCACGAGGCGTGCAGGCGAATCCGGAGGGTTCCGCGGCCGGGAGAGGACTAGGAGGCGTGCTCGTCTCCGCCAGATTTGAATTTATCTGTTTTGGGGACGGAGAGTCCTCTGCGGCTGCGAGGCTCGTCGCGGGCGGTGGCGGCTTCCGCTTTGTTGTAGGGACGACGGGACCGGAAGGGAGGAGCTCTTATCTATCGGTTTTGCACACTCAGGGTGTGGTGCCCAGCCTAGTTGTGTTTTGTGTGATGATGCTGTGATCACCCTGTTATGCTTATGCACACACAAAGGGCACGAGAGCCGTTTTCCCTTTTTTTTTTTTGACTAATTCTGGTCGAATGAGAACTAGCCCATGTTGCAACTCATAATTAGCATGAAATTAGAAAGTAAAGATAACGGCCTGGTCAATTTTCTCAGTTATAAATCCAGTTGCAGCTGAAAAATCTCGGTTGTAACCCAAATTGCAACTCATAGGGAGCATGAATCGCGATGTAAATTCGATGGAGTAGGACTCGACTGACCACTAAGTTAATTCTCGGCGGCGAGTTGAGAATTAGCAATTATGTTTCTTTATAAGCATATGTGTTAGGGGTAAGCTGGTCCAAATTCGTAACGATATGTCGCCTCCATAGCCATCTGGTCCACTTAAAAATGTGAATCAAGCACTCCATATGAGAGGAGATGATAAGGGACTCCGTGCGATAAAAGGAGGAGAGAACACGAGAGAAGGGGACAAGACAAAATACAGAAGGAGTACGTGTTCTTTCGCTAGCAAGGCGACTGTGTTTTTCTTTTATTTTGTTGCTCGTCTAGTGGCCTAGTTTAAATCACTTACCCTTGTTTTCTCACCAATTATAAAATTGTGGATATTCATTTTTGTTTTCTCTAAACAGGTGACAGAGTTGACTACGAAGGCTAATCATGTTAACCTATTAGGGAGTAATCTTTGTTTTATCCATAGAAAATAACAAGACTGAGATAGTTTCCCATACCAGTTTTAAAATATAAAAGGATTCACACCATTACATGTGGGTTTGATGCATGAAGCCCCAAGCACAAAACACGCGATAGAAATTCAAAATATAATTGTTGGTAAAATTTTAAAATGTAAATATGATTTGTATAGTTTTGCAGATATATATATTTATACGTATGATATGACGTGGAATGATTGTATCGATGCAAAGCAAGCAGATGTGCCACACATCATGCGGTCATGCGCCAACTCTGCACCAACTAGGATGGCAGCTAAAGCAGCTTGTATCACACGGTTTTGTTTGACTGTTTCCACCCCGGCTTTAATTGGTTCATAGCAAACTAATTGAAGTAACCCTAACGTATGCTGTCAAGCATCACTACATTAGGCTAAACTATCATATGAGAAATATTCCTAACTAAGCTTGTTTGTTTGGACACGACATGGATGAAAAGACTAATTGACCTGATTGCACTATAGTCAAATCTTACGTGAGAACACTCATCGTTAGCCAACCATCAGCTTGCTTTAAGCCAAGTCTGGATTAGTCTAATCGGTCTTATCCACAACTCATAACCCATAGCCAACCAGCTGTAACCGAGCAAATCATGCAGCAATGCGCCGCTTGAATCACCTCAAAGGAAAACTGAAAACAGAGCTCGGAAAGAAAATTAGGTAATTAGTTTAATCTGTATGCCACGGGAAATAAGTGAGAGCATCTAATTAGCGTGTGAAAGAAATCTTTTCTTTTTTTATACCGCCCCATCACCTTTACTAGAAATTAAACAGAGTTCTTACAATCGTTCACAGCCAATATTTGACATTAAATCCACGGCTTATGTACCCAAGCAGAGTCTATATCAAAGTATCAAACTTCCGGTGAAGTGAACATATGTTTATGTTGCAACATTTGGACGGTAGTATGCATGTGTTCAGATTTCAGAGCTTGATGTTTCAAAGTAATAGGGAAAATCCTAATCGACCTTTCCTTTACATGATTATCCCAAACTTCAATCCAAATAATTAAAACAAGGTATAACTTATAAGCTAAAGTATGGACCGATAACATCTTTATACCAGAGTATTGTATTACGTTAAACAAAGATGTATTAATATGTTTCTAGTATTATTCTTGCATTCTGTTATGCTAGAGATTTCTTGAGTTTTGTCTTTGTCAAAATAAAGGTGGTTGCATACTCTTGTATATTCATTCAAACCACCTTATACTCCCTCCGTTCCAAATTAATTGACTCACATTTGTCAAAACATGAATGTATATAGACACTAAATAAGTACAAATACATCTGTATTTAGACAAATGCAAGTCAACTAATTTGGAACGGAGAGAGTAGATGACTATATAGAATCAACATGTGGCACTAATGATGGCGACGAGTGAACCTTTTTCTGGCACATGATTTATGATGATACACACATCACGCCTCACGCGTATAACGTACATGAGATATTTAAGGTGGATCATCAATATTCTTAGAGTGACATTTCTTTGACTTTGCTAGCTCTATTGCGCATTTATAACTTTTTAGCAACGAACAAAAGATTCCAATGGATTTGATTCTCAAGAGCCAGTTAACATCAAGATGTGTCACTGCTGTTGGAGCGTAAAGAAAATTGTGTACCTGCCCATCGTGACCCTTGGGGCCCTCTAGCAGTTCAGCCATGGAAACTCGGATTTTTTTTTTTTTGACGGGGAAACTCGGATTTTTATTAGACGGCAAAACGAGAAGCCGCGAAGGCCACGTGAACGCCAGAGATCTAGGAATCTGACCCTAGTCCGTGAAGAACCAGTCGTCGCCATGTGGGACCGAGAATCTGTTCCATGGATGGGTCCATCACTGACAAAAAAAACAGCACCGCCGATGTTCCCATGCTTCAGCCGAGGCGTTCGGTCTGTTCGGTTTGCTCGGTCCGGTCTATTCGGTCTTTGACAATTTCGATCATCCAGAGATGCTACCCATATTATCTTCGGTCTTTCTGTATTCGGTCTTTGGTCTTTTCGGTCCAGTCTTCAGTCATGACCAAATAGACCAAATTAAGAAATGGCAGCGCAAGTATATACATTGGCAGCACACAAAAATCTCTTAATTCTTTGATTCATTATCCATTCCCAACCGAAACCTACCCACAAATTCATCATTCTCATTTCTCAACACCGAATAACCAAATCACTAGCAGAACTAGCACACTAATCGGTAATCACTAGCAGAACTAGCACTAGAAGAGCACTAGCAGAATCGATGCACTAGAGACAGCACATGCGCACAACAGTAGGCCAACAGCACAGGCTGCCGTTCACCATGTCGCTAGCGGCGGCGGCAGCCCAGGTCGGAGAAACAGCGGCGGCCAGGCTCGGAGATGCTCAGAATCAGATATGGCTTGGACGGAGATGGCGTGGTCGACCGTGAGGAACTGAGGATGGCCTCGAGGTGGTGTGGAGGCGGGCGCGAAGATCTGTCAGCGGCCGGGGTTGGAGATGAGACGGCGGCGCGGCGCCCGTCCCCTTCTGAGATGGGGAATAGAAGAGGAGAGATACTGCAGAAGGGAAGGCGAAGGAAGTGAGATAGGCCAGGATGGGCTATACGCGCTGGAGTAGACAAGTTGGACTGAATTTCTGGTTCGCATCCCACGCATTCGGTCACTTCGGTCGCTTCGGTCTACTGCTCCTGACAACCGAACAGCTTATTATTATTTCGGTCAGCTGATTCTCAGGACCGACGAGGTAACCGAAGACCGAATTTCTGGGTATTTCGGGTTCGGTCCCGGTCTTTTCGGGTTCGGTCTTCGATTTCGTTTTTTATGCCCGGGGTGACCCATGCTCGTCCTTGTGTTTTTAACCACTCAGTGGTACTACAGTCAAGAAAACACCATCATTTAGAGAGTCAGTACGGTTTCACTTATGATTATTTTCTTTTTCTTTTGTACTCCCTCCGATTGAAAAAGATTGTCGCGTACCATCTTGTGAGAAAGACGTATGGGCGTATTGCATGCCTCATGCGGGTAATCCACGTAAGCAATTTGTGTAGACATTTTAAAGTTTACTAAGAATGAAGCAATAGAAAATATCATAGAACGAGATGTCATTGTTCGCATAAAAAGGGGAGGGGTGACCTGACGAGGTCGGCAGAGGGATGGTTACCGAAAGTCCGAAACTAATGGGGAGTGGCAGTGAGGCAGGGAGAGGGTGCATGTCGTCGCAGGGGACGGTGGGAGGTATATAGCTTGAGAGGGTCGGATGAGAGTCCATTTTTTTCATTTTCTCGATCAACCACGATTCGGGCATGTGGGTAGGATTTTTTTTTACTTTCGTAGTTGAAAAAACTTACATATGTCATGATGATTTTGAATATTTTTATAAAATTAATATTTTCTGCATATTTTTATTTAGTATATAAAAATTTAATCATGCTGGTCATCCTATGATGGAGTACATCAGAGGAAATATTTTGTCCGATCCTGAACAGGTGTATATTTTGCTTCGTATGATGATATATATTTTATGTTGTATCATTATCTGAAGACTATCTCTGATTACTACTTGAATTTAGATTCAAATGACACATTTTATAACAAAATTAGCTATCATTTTAGTCGACTCACAATTGAATGACGATGATATATAAGAAATCGAGAGTTGGCAGATGACAAGACCAACATGAATCCCAATGATTATATAAGAAATCGCTAGCTGCCGAACTGAAGCACGACTGCATGCATCCAGGAGGAGAGAGGCCACGCCGGTCGCCGGCGCGGAGAAGGCAGACGGTTTGGCGCGCGCCGGCCATACCAGCATGCCACCGTGACATGGGCGGTGCACTCCCAGGTCGATGCCAGCCACGGCGGGAAACGAACAGCCTTGATATTTTCCTTTTGGCGGGATCGAACGGATAAGCCATGGATCCTTTTCATCCACTGGAATCCTGGCCCATGGACACGGTGGCCGGCGATCGACAGCTCACGACCTCACGTACGTACACACTTTCCATGACGTGAGTGCACAGTCGGAACTGAAGAAGGTGAAAATCATCACGTCAGTCCGGCGGCCGAGCAACCAACGACGGCTTTAAGGTTTTTTTTTTTTTGCAAAATTAGCGTCGCGACAGTTATTTCGGGACGGAGTGAGTATCAGGTTTTCCCACCACGGCTCCACTCCGACAGAACCGGCGGCCTGAGCCGATGGCGGGAACACCGTAACATGCCATGCTGCGCTTAAATGGCCTTTATTTGTTCATGAGATTTGCCTCGATAGCATATTTTCCCCTGGTAATTATAATTCAAAACAATTGTCGTTATTGTCGAAAGCATACAACTCATCACGAAATAAAGAAGTAGGAACATCGTTTGGTTTTCTGCCGAGAACAAAAAGAGTAAGAACTTCATACTTAATATATATACACAATTACAGTATACAATACGAATCAACTGTTGTGGTCTCTATGTTTGCATAACACCAAATAGAACGAGACCCACATGCGAACATGTTAAAATGGAAATAGGACTTTAAAAATTGATACCACAGCTTGGTTTTCATTAAATTTATTATATATGTATGCTTTACGGTGTACATTGGCTGGATGATATACTCGGGTATAGCTCTAATTAAGTTCCATGTTTGTTGTAGCCATTTTCAGGCAAGCAAATAAAGAGACAACACACATTTACTGTGGATAGTGCGGTAAAAAAAGCACGAGCTTACCCACCGCACGAGAGTAGTGGGACGATGTATCATATTTTTTTTTTGCGAAAAGGACCCTCGTATTATTAAAAGAAACATCGAACCGTACAAAACACCTCAACAAAAACGAAAATTACAACGAGAATCTTGAGATGCCCTTCGTCTTCAACATCCAGACCGTGTCGACGGCGCGCCGCCGCTGCCGCTCCTCCCTGAGCCGGCCTGACATTGTTGGTTGCGGACGGGAAGTCGCCGAACGGGTCAATAAAACCACATCCGTCTCGGTGCCGAAGAAGAAGGATAAACCGCCGATGAAGCTCCACGACGATCCAGAGATCGTCACCGCGAGAAGAAGCCCTTGAAAAACACACCACTCCCACAAGCTTCTCGACGTTGCCGCCGAGATGAGGCTGAAGCCGGGGAGACCTTATTGAAAGAGACGCCGCCGCCGCCATCAAAGCGTCGCCCCAACAAACCATAACACGAAAACCAGGAAACGGAGCCCTCCCGTCGACGAGGGCCGAGATCCACCGCGCCTTCATGGCCCGAAGGCCACAGAGGCGGAGCAGATCGTCGGTGGCGGCGACGGGAGGCCGAGAAAACCTAGATCACCTCTAGGATCGCCTGGCTGGCTGCGTACCGGTTCGTGACTCGTAGAAATCTTGATAAAACGAACCTAGGTCGATGTATCATTGCATGGTGGTCTTCCTAATATAGCATATTAGGCCAAGCGAATGCAAAACAAAATTCAAATTTTGTTCACAATATATCATTGTTCAGTTAGGTTCGGGGGAGGGGGCAATTGCCCCCCTCCTTATGTCTAATATGATATGCAAGGTTTAGTTGACCACGGTGGTTAAAGCTACTTGCTTATCTAGATCTATCCACTATGATAGGCCGCTTCTCGCGGTTGTGTGCGCCGATTAAGCAAGTGGATTTTCCCTTGTCGGTGTCCCTCCACATCTGTCGCGTCCAAGAACACCTCATCGCCAGCCCAAAACCAGCTCAGCCGCCACGCTAGATCCTCGAGGTCGTGGTAGTAGCCTCACGCGCGTTCACTCTGCATCGAGGATCGTCGATCACCCGATCGTGTCAACTGGTCCATCCACCATCATGGCAGAAAAAAAATCTCAGGGGCATCCATCAGCAGTTCATCGTGTTGCAATGGTACACTATGGAAACTTCCATTGACTTAAAACGCAGATCCCCGTGATAGATAGAAACTACGTACGGTACTCTTCGTGGTTATACCAGAAACGTAAATGGGTTTTGGTATCGTGCAGTGGACCTAGCTTACAATAGTTCTGGTATCGTCGCTGTCACCTCTCGGAGACTGCCAAACATGTCGAGCTCAACGGCGGACTCTCATGAATTGTCACGTTCCCCGGCGAAAGGAACCAGTGCCGGATTCCACAGCACATGAATACGATGGAATTGCCTGCGTCCGTATGCGTATAGGCACGATCGAGCGCGACATAATTTCCTTGAGGAATCATCAAAATAATGAGATCAGTGCCGCTGCTCTGACCACACCCCAGTTCTATTCAGCATACTGTTGCTCTGCAAACAGCAAAATGAATTTTCAGATGCAAAAATCACTGGTGCCTCATTCCCAAACTAGTAGAGATAACTAAGCTGGAATTAACCAGAGTTACCAGAGATATGGCAATTGCTACCAAGCTCAACTACAGTTAGAGCTGCCACCAGAGAGTGGTGCAGAAGGCAGCAGTCACAGGCCGGTCACCATGCTATCCAACAATAAAGTTGACATACAACACTTTGATGCCGTTGAGGAGTGGAGTAGGACACTCACTGACCTGGAATCCCATCTCCGAAAACATTGTACAGCTAGCCAAATTCAATCAGCTCACTATGTTCAATCCACAAAAATGGACGAGTTGAGCGAAGATTAAATGGTGTCGGCTTGGGATGAAAACACATTCTTTGTTTTCATACAATGTGTACCTACGGATTCAGAAAAATAAACAAGATGGATTCTTAAGACACAACCAACAGGAGTTCTTTTCTGATTAGAACGAGCTGCACATTGCCACGCAATTCTACAGACAGTTGTTTACTGAAGATCGACAGTGGGCAGTAAATATCAATCTGCACGTCTTATATCAAAAGCATCAGACACATTCTATCATCGCTTGCCAATCCTTTTACATGAACTGAAAATACTAAAGCTGCAATTACTGGTGCACCCAAGGATTGAAGTCCGGGGCCTGATGGTTTCATTCGTGAGTTCTGCAAGACCTTCTCTCAAGATCTATAGCCTGATTTGCTGCAGCTATTTCAAGACCTGCTCAACAACTCCCTCGACCCAACAGGCATAAATTCTGTTTACTGAACACAAGATACTTGCCATCATCAGTGAACATGTTAAAAGAATAATCTGGGCAACCAATTCTCATAGAATTATCTGACAGGGTTAACCGATCAACGATGGAAAAGGCAAGTAGCCAAGTACAACAAAAGACCACTTGGATCTTCTTAAGTTGCAAGAGAAAAAGTATAGACATTGCTGCCATCACAACTAAGTTCCAAATTGAAGAGTATGCTAGAACATCAAATCATGTGAGTTCCCATAGCTATTACACAAAGACAACACATATTGTGATCCACAAGCATACAACAAACGTGAATCAAATAGAATGATATGAACCAATATTCCTGAACTTTTAACTCCATAAAGTTACATTCCCAACCTTAGGTCATAATATTTTTATCTAAAAGTAAGTATTGCCACAACATCAAATATGCAGTATGTTTCATCTATGCTAAATTTAGCGGGCTTCAATATTCACACCCTGTTAACTTTTCAAACTTCAACGCTAACCAGGGAAACGAATCAATAAGTTTGCTGATCCATTTCCGGATTCCCAGGACAATCATCGATAAAGGCAGTAACCACAGTTTGCCAACTAACCCCCTGTCGTCAGGAGAGAGATGAGATATTCCGAATCTTTCTTGCTATCATAGCCAAAAAAAACTCACTCTTTGATCTTCATTGATCATGACAAGGTAAGTTCATGGCCTCAGGCTTTCATGAGTAACATTCTAGAGAAGGTACATATACATCACAATGAAATATGTTCAAAAGAAAAACGTTGGATCTATTGCATGTTTACCTTCACTAAGTCAAGATCAAGCAAGCCCTTTTTTTGCAAATCACCGTGGTGATTAATGCCAATCTAGCACATTAAGGTACAATTGATGAGAATAAATGTTATGGAGAGTTCAACACAAAAGTTGAGTTAAGAAAGTGTACCTGGTACATGATTTAGCTGAACAAAGTGTGCTCATGTAGATGTAGGTCCAACAATTCATCAACATAATCATTCATCCAGCATTCCGGTATACAGAAGATGATGCAAATCAATGAATAGCTTCCTCCAATACATGAATGGACAATGGAACATCACCAATAGTCACCACAGGAGCATGTTCCCTCCTTAAAATGATGAAAGCGATTGATGTCCCTCACAACAATTTCCTGTTTGACTATTTTGGATATCACCTTAAATGTGGCATGGCAGTCCAAGCAGGAGCGCAAATTCTTCATTATTCGAATTGGCCGTCCAGGAGGTGTCATCAAAAGCCCATAAGCTAAAGCCAATCTCTCACTATGCACCCAGAGCATGCGAGCCTTTTGTTCCTCATCTACGTCCTGCAACACTACATTAGTATCAGGAACATGACCATCCCTAGTTGCTTTCAGATTTAGCCATTCTAACATAGCTTTTATCACTCGCATATCTGGATGGTCTTCTGACCCTACTGAAAAGGCATGAACTTCACCCTTGATCTCAACCCAACTGAGACCAGTCTCCTTCCTTACACCTATATTCCTCATTGACTTCCTCAAAAGAGCAACCTCATCCAAACTTCCAGCTGCAGAATACATATTTGATAGCAAGACATAAGTCGTCTCATCTTGTGGTTCAATCTCAAGTACCTTCTCTGCAGAAAATCGCCCCAGATCCACATTTTTATGCACTATACAGGAGCTAAGCAATGCACGCCAAACCATAACAGATGGTGATGAAGGGATGTCTCCAATAAAGTTTAGAGCATCATGCAGACGGCCAGCACGTCCTAGAAGCCTAACAACGCAAGTGTAATGCTCCATGGATGGCTTGATGGCATGATCAAGTTTCATAGAATCAAACAGGGAGAGTCCTTCACTCACTAAGCCCGTGCCACCATAGACAGAAAGGAGAGCAACAAACGTGATATCGTTAGCTTTAATACTGCTCCGGTTCATCCTGTCAAAGAGTTCTCGGGCTTGTGCAGCATGTCCATGAACAGCATATCCTGAGATCATGGCATTCCATGAAATTAAATCAGGTTCTTTAAGAGTTTCAAATATCTTCCGAGCATCCCTGATGTATCCACACTTCGCATATGAGTCAATAAGTGAATTGCTTACGATGGTATCACAGTTGAATGTGGATTTCTCGATCAAGCAGTGAACCTGACCAACATGATTGATGGATGCTGTGCTCGCACAAGCCCGGAGCACACTTGAGTATGTAACTTGAGTCGAAGGCACCAACGCAGTACGCATCTCACGGAATACACTCAAAGCATCTTCACCAAAACCAAACAGGCTGTAACCAACAATGATTGTGTTCCAGCTCACCTCATTGGCATCCGGCAGCAATGAGAAGATCTTGAGTGAGCTTTCCATGTCACTGCACTTGGCATAGAGATCCATTAGTGCATTCCCAACAAATAACTCAGACTCGTGACCAACCTTTATGGCATTGTTATGAATTTGCTTGCCTAGATCCAAGAGGGGCATATTAGCACAAGCTTGCAGTACACTAGATAGACTAAATTCGTTAGGCTTCACAGAAGACCGCATCATTCTGATGAACAGCTCGAAGGCCTGGTTGTTCTGATTGCTCTGTGCATACAGGGATATCATAAAGCTCCAAAGTATCACATGATCATGGGGAACCATCTCGAAAGCTAAGCGGGCATCCTTGATATTCCCACATTTGGCATACATATCAAGCAACGCGCCACAAACATGAGGATCAGCATCACAAAGTGTTTTTACTGCACAGGCATGGATACCCTTGCCTAACACTACTGACGACAAGCAAACCGCGGCCTTGAGCACACTGGTCAGTGCAAAAGGATTCATCTTAGAAACCGCCATCCTCATATCCCGGAAAACCTGAAGCGTGTTCTCTGGGCAGTTATTCTCAGAATAGCAAGAAACCATAGCACTCCAGGCAACAGTATCCTTACCAACGATCCCATCAAACACGCGCCTTGCATCACCGACAACCCCACACATGGAGTAGGCATCAATCAGCGCAGAACCGACAAAGGCGTTCCGGTCATGGCCCAGCTTGCACGCACACGCATGGACGCCCCAGGCAAGGCCCAGAGCGTCCATGGCGACAACGAGCTTGAGCACCGTGGTGAGCACGAACTGGTTCACCTCGTGCCCCTCCAACCGCAGCCTACGGAACAGCGCCACCGCCGCATCAAACTGCCCACGCAGTGCGTAGCCCTGGACCAGCGTGACGAAAGACACCATGTTCCGCACCGGCAATCCGTCGAACACCCTGTGCGCGCTGGCGAAGGGCCCGAGCTTGGCGTACATGTTGAGCAGGACGTTGGCGCAGAAGAGGTCGAGCCGTGCAAGGCCGCCGCTCCGCACGACGTGCCCGTGCACGGCGCGGCCGCCGCGGGCGTCGCCGCGCGCGATGCAGCCCTGCAGGAGCCTGGTGCACGCGTACGAGTCGACCCCGGGCCCGGTCCCCGGTAGGGTGAGCGAGGTGAGCTCGTCGTCAAGCCACTGCAGCGCCGCGTTGGCCGCGATGTCGCGCCGGGTCGGGAGCGTGTTGTGGGAGAAGGTGGGGAGGAGGCGGCGGCTCAGTCGTCGGATCATCGGGCGGCCGCAGGATTGCACCGACTTGATTTTCGTTGGCAAAGCGGGTAAGCGGTATATGCTTCCACGAGACCATGACTGTTGTTACTTGTCAGGCTTGATGTTACTACTGAGATGAAGTGTATGCATTTGGTTGGTCCATGTCATAAAAACCAGATTATCCATGGTATTTTGTGTTCCTCGGCAGCTATCAATGCATGAAACCATCATTATCATTGTATTTTTGTGTTGTTTTATGTTTAACATCATGAGATTCAGCCGCAAAAGAAATGGTGCAAGAAGGTACACATTTTTTTTCTTCAAAAAAGTAATATCTGGCATCTAAATTCAGGATGAGAATGGGCCGGGTCAACCCGCTGGGTCATTGGCCCGACCCAAAAATTCAAGGCCAATGGGCCTCGTGGGTTAGCCTTGAAAGATAGATGGGTCGAAAGGGCCGGCACCGCTCGACCCGTTGACTTCATCTCGTATTCGTCTCGTAGAACTAGCCGTCGAGCTCTCCGTCCCGGTCGCCCCAGCCATCTCTGCCGCCGGCGTTGCCTCTCGCTCCTGACGCTCCTTCCGCTCACCGTCTCGGTCGCCGTCGAGCTCACCGTCCCAGTCGCCTTCGAGCTCGCCGTCCCGGTCGCCCCAACCATCTCAGTCGCCAGTGTCGCCTCCTGCTCCTAGCGCTCCTTCTGCTTGCCGTCTCGGTCGCCGGCGAGCTGGCCGTCCCGATCGCAATCGAACTCGCTGTCCGGTTCCTCTCCGGCTTGTCCAGGTACCGTCCTGGTCACCATCCCGGTCGAAGATTGTGCTCCCCCTGTCCGGCTTCCTCCCTTCCGAGCGCTGCTACATAGGTCAGATTGCGAACTCTGCAGTAGTTCCAGTAGCCAGTACATCTATCTCTATATAAAAAAGGGGAGCCTTTCAGCGATGGCTCAAGCTGCCCACGTGCACAGTAGAAGTGCTACAGTACATGCATTTTTTTTCCTTTTCGCGATAATATGCACATGAAATATATGCGCACCGACGAGTAGATTTCATTCCCGTGATCGGTTTCGAGTTTGATCGACTCTAACTCCTTAATTTTGGATCCAAACTCGCAAAAACATTTGACGAATTTTGTCAAATTCGTCGCACTCAGTTATCCGTTTAAATTTTTTTTTCACGAGTAGACGAATATCATCCTTCCGAACAACTTTCATGTTTTAACCTTTTTGTTTTGACGGGCATAAATGTATTTCTCTCCACTCTTCAAATTTGTTATATTTTAGGCTGTGAAAAAAAAAATCTGACCAGCACTGTAGAGTGCTACAGTGCGCGCGCTCCTACAGTTTTTTTCTCTCCGTTTCACCGGTCTCTCAAGGTGTCCATGTCGCCCGCACCACCCGTACTGTAGAGTGCTACAGTGCGTGCACTTCTACCATGTTTTTTTTGGCGAAATTTTTTTTTAGGTTTATTTTTATTTTTTTTGTCCTCCCAAAAATTATGTACATGAAATATATGCGCATCGACGAGTAGATTTCATTCTCTTGAACGGTTTTGAGTTTTGTGGACTCTAACTCCTCAATTTTGGATCCAAATTCGCACAAACATTTGACGAATTTTGTCAAATTCGTCGCACTCATTCATCCGTTTGAATTTTACTTTCACGAGTATATGTATATCACTCTTTCAAACAACTTTCATATTTTAACCTTTTTATTTTGACAGACATATACATATTTCTCTCTAATATTCAAATTTGTTGTTCTGACGGAACGCGTGTTTTTTCCATAAAAGTCCCCTCCTTTTCCAGAAATTGTGAATCGGTTCTCCGGCATAAAACACACGCGCGGACCCTCCGCTTTTTGCAGAAAAGTCCCCACGTTTTCCCCTATGTTTTTTTGCAGAAAAGTCTCCCCATTTTCCGAAAATTATGAATCAGTCATATATCAGAGCGAACCATCTCAGCGGCTTGTCGAGGCGCCCACGTCGCCCCGCACTGTAGAAGTGCAATATCAAAGCTGAGCGTTTCAGCCTTCCCTGAAGGCACCGACGTCACCCGGCGATGTCCCTGAGTGAATTATTTTGAGGCTACAACTTTTATGTTAACAGATCTTCTATCCATTCAAAGACATTTAGAGTGTTAGCACATTGTTATTTGCAAGAGGTGCATGGTTTGTTTTGTGACATTGTCGAAACGCATACTACAAAGAAATCGAGATATCACCTTTATGTTAATGTAAGGAAATTATGCCTCCTTTTTTTCCTGCCAAACAAAGTCAAGTAATGTTATTTTGATGGCAAAGATTTATGTTATTTTCTATGGCAAACACAGTTGCTTCATGTTATTTTGTTCCTCAAAAAATATGTCGACGTCCTAAAAAAAGCCTTAGCATGCAGATTAGTTCATTCCAGTTATCTATTTATTTTTGCTCCAAAAACACTTCTCATAGAATCAGGATGATGAAATCTTTAATAGTCCTGTAGTGTTCACTTTGTTGGTTTTGGCATGCCGTCTATGTTGCTGTTGAGAATATTTACCGAAATATCATTCGATTTTCCCTAAATTGTAAGGTGCTTTTGATTGCCCAAGATGGGGTCTCATAGAAAAACTGAATACCCATCCAGATTATTTTGGTACTACCATTTAGATTTACACAAAATGATAATGTTTCCATCAGTGTGATTTTCTAACACTATAGTTGATGTTACACTTCTACAATAAGATGTAGAAAGTTTCGAGTACTCACAAGAAATGTACTGCATTGGCATTAAGATCTATGCAGCTCTGATATGATTTACTATGTCACTTTATGATACTGTAGGTGTTACTGTCTTCTTGAAGGTAAGGTGAAAAGAAACTAGCATTCAAGAGATGGGTTATTTATGTGTTTTCTTCACCATACGTTCATCTACAGAATGTTATTTTAGTTCATGGTAAATAAACATCAAGTGATGAGTACCAGAGTGCAGGTAGTGCATTCTTCCTCTTCACCTTCGTCCGTGAGTTAATATGATACCACTTTTGTGCGTCTTTTTCTTTTCATAATCCCAACACGCTCCTCGCTTATCCAAATTTACTGCAAGATTGACTTCTTAATACCTTCACAACCAGGTGGATAGTTTATCGCTGAACTCCACACCCACAAACTGTTACAGCTATTTGTTTTTTCGTAACTTACTGTAATTAGAAAATTGCTTCAATATTTACCATCTGCTACTTTTTGAATTAAACTTGCTACTTTCTGAATTAAACTTCTATATGTGGAACGAAACAATTACAGAACCTTCTTCACAATTGCAGCTATATGACCATAGTTTACAAGGAACACTTTACGAACCATCATAAAATACACTTCAAATTATGCAGCAAAATTAACACCACGGTCGCGGCGTGCCGCCACGTCAATTTTCCTAGTTGACATAATTATGATTGTAATGGACCCATCTGGAGCTGCTCTTAATCTTTGCTTCCCAATGATGTGAAAAGATTGGATCCGTGAAACCATTATTTATTTTATTCAGTGATGGTTCAGCAGTAATTTGCTCTGTTCTCTCTTCTCTGTGTAAACCGAGCTGAAACTGTATATTCGCTTGATTTTGGGTCGGCCTCATACACCCAATGGGCCAGCAGGGCCATAATTTTTTGTGGAATGGGCCGACCCATGGCCTCCCATATTGGCCTTGGGGCCACGGAGCCAGGTCCGGGGCCAGGGCCGGGTCGGCCCAGTCCCATCTTGAATCTAAAACAATCAATTATTGCGGAGTTTTCAACTCATGATCACATAAAACAAAAAACTTGAGCATAAAGTGATCACATAAAGTGGATAAAAATCAACAAGCGAAAGACACTTAAGCATGGAGCGTATCCATTGAAAAAAAAAACATACTTGAAAACTTTAAGCATGGAGCCTCTATGCATCACCAAGTCGTTTACCGCATCGACATCCACACCTGTTGAGTAAATCTCATTTTTCAGTTTTCATACTGTTGCACACATAGTTCATGAGCTCCCGATTCTCCACTGGATATAGATAGGACCACATCATGGGGATAACCTGCATGAAATGAGCAACTCTAATCTAGTTTAAAATGATATCATGGTGACATTTCCGTATAACCTAACATAAAGCGCAAACTCCTGACATTTGACATATAGTTTTTTGTTAACCCGTGCAACCAGTTTCTAAACATATATGATATATTAGTTGGGGGTATTAAACTGAACGAAATATTAACTATTCGCCAAACAAGACGTGCAAAGGGAATTTTCTCCGGGTTATCTCTTAACAGAAACAACACTTCTTGTTACTGCTCCAATTTCTCTTCTCCGGGTTATCTTTTGTTAACAAACCTTTTTTGTATAACTACCACATAAAAATCCTTATTTCTAGCGGTACTTTAGTTTCAAAATATATTTTAGTTGTATGACTATTCAAAAGTTCTCCATATATAGATGTGATCGTAAAATAGTATGAAGTGTCAAACCCCATTTGAAAGTATTAGAATCCTCATACAAGTTGTCGGTCATCAACCGTTGGACTAAGTGCAACCAATAGGCCCACTTATTACCAAGCCCACGTGGCTCTAGCCATGGGTAGCTCCTAGTGTCTTCTATGTCCTAACTGGATTTGAAACAAGGCGGTTTTTCCACCAAAATATAAAATCAGTCATTGATAACACAAAAAGGGGTTTCCTAGAATAACAATGGAAATCAGCTCTCTCTCTAAAAATGGTAGCCTACTTCACGCCCAAGTTAGATACAAGTCTAGAGGTGCACCTTGGTACCATCGACCACTCTTGCATACAACAAAGAACCCGACAAATCTGGCATCAGAAATTTCATACTTAAGACAAGGAACCTTTGACACGAAATTAGCACTTCAAGTAATCCACCTGACATGCATCGAAGCCAAGTCCAGGTGGGTATGCTTGAAACTTTAATTAAGAGCCAATGTGACACTACTAAGAGCCCGAAGCAAGCTGAAGCCAAAGCAAAAGCCGAGACAAAGAGGAAACTCGGAACTCAAGATGGATTTTGAAACTTCGATTTATGTCAAACTCAAAGGAGTCCAACTGTCAAACAAAAATTTATAGGATAGAAATCGAAACTTTTCAGATCTTCCTACCAGTATGAGTTAAGCTTTCCAATGTGCAATGTATGTGATCCGAGGAAACTTGTAGACACCTAACACTATACATTCAAAACTTGCTTGATTGTCAGCCACCCAAAGTCAACAAACTTCATTGGAAATATTGGTGGTATGAGGACAAATGCATACATCTAACACTAGATATTCATATATATTTACACATAAGATGTAAAAGCACACATTCCAGAAACCTCTATCAATATATTTATTATGCAACTACAATATGGCTTTGTACAGAGATATTTAAGGAAAAAAGGACATGAACATATAAGATACATTGTAACCCATCTAAATAAAACATATTAATCCACGAATAAATCTAATAATATTTTTTATATTCTTAAATCTATGGAAGAATTGATTCAACAAATGATTTTTCTATACATTCCCCAATAAAATTTCACAAAGAAAACTATGAATTAGATTCCAAAGTATACGATTTTAGACTTGAAATTTCACAGAGAACAATGATTCTTGAAATTTAGTGGTATTATTTACATGACTAATTGTGCTTATAGAAAATATAATACTGATGTTACGTGTGTGAACGAAATAAGTTATAAATAAGTAAAAATGTTGTTGCGAGCTATTCTACAATAGATTGTAGACTACAGCCAATCTGCACTTGTCGCGAAAAACCATTGAACTGCTCGATTTAGCACACATTTTCTACTTTATTTTGATATAGTTTTTTAACCTTTTATTGAAATATTGCAAATAAATATACAATTGAGAAGCTACTAAAATTCCACGACTTTTTCGTTCTTTTTTTTAGAGAATTACCGTAGTGTGAGATTTTGTGTAAATTAAAAAGGAGCAAAACTCCTAGAAAAGAGTTTGCAAAGTCTATGGGGGTTGAACCTGATAAAAGGAAGATATATTTGTACAAAAGTGGATTTAATCCATTCAAGTAGCGGTTGAACTAGAGGGGCCTTCACTCTGTATTGATGGAGCATCAGATCCTTCTGAAACAAGACTCTCCACTTTCCCACAATACCGTTCTTAAACTTTCAAATTCGTCACGGTTTAAATTTTAATTTTGAAAAATCAGAAATTCGTGAATATTCATAGCGAACGTATTTTGTGGATATTTTCTCAAATGAAAAAAATAGAACAATTATTCTTGAAATTTAGTTGCACTGTTTAAGCGACTAATTGTGCTAAATATTATAGAAAATATACTAATTATAGCAACAATTTCTCCTCTCCGAGTAATCTTTTGTTAAAACCCTTTTTTATAACTATCACTTAAAATTTCTTATTTTTAGCGGTAGTTGCAACTTCCAAATATATTTTTGCTGAATGACCATTCATAATGTCTCCATATATAGATTTGATCGTGAATGAGTCTGAAGTGCCAAACCCCATTTTGAAGTATTAGAATTCTCATATAAGTTGACTGCCATCAATCGTTGGACTAAGTGCAACCAATAGGTCCACTTATCACCAAGCCCAAGTGGCTCTAGATATGGATAGCCCCTAGTATCTTCTATGTCCTAACTGGATTTGAAACACGGCGGTTTCCAACCAAAATATAAAACCGTATTCATTGGCAACACATAAAGGGGTTTCCTAGAATAACAATGGCAATCATCACATCTGAACATGGTAGCCTATTTCACGCCCAAGTTAGATACAAGTCTAGAGGCGGGCCTTGGTACCATCGACCACTCTTCCATACAATCAAGAACCTGATGAATTCAGCATAAAAAATTCCAATCTTAAGACAATCAACCTGTAACACGAAGTTAGCACTTCTAACAAATCCACCCGATGTGCATCGAAGCCAAGTCCATTAACCAATGTGACACTACCAACAAACCGAAGCAAGCCGAAGACAAATCCAAAACAGGGACAAAGAGGAAAAAAATTGTAACATCAAGATGGATTTTGAAACATTGATTTATCCCGAGCCAAAGGAGTCCAACTGCTGATCAAAACTTCTCGGATCAAAGTCACAACTTATGAGATCAGCCTACAAGTATGCCTTAAGCTTTCCAATATGCCACGTCAGTGATCTGAGCCCACTTGTAGACACCTAACACTTTATGCACTGAAAACATTCTTGCTCGCCATGCACCGTCAATCACTTCATTGGGAATGTTGGTGATATGAGGACAAATGCATACATCTAACACTATATATTCATACATATTTACACCTAATATGTAAAATTGCACATTCCAGAAACCTCTACCAAATTTGTTTTTAGAAGTATAATATGGAGCTCTGTATAGACATATTTAACGATATAAAGGACGTCAACATATAAAATACCTTGTAAAAATCTAAATAAAACATAATTTGCGAATAAATCTAATCTGTACATTCTTAAATCCATGGAAAATTTGATCCAAAAATGATTTTATAATCCATTTGTCAAGCAAAATTTTCACAAAAAAACTATGACTTAGGTTGCAAAGTACGATTTCTGACTTCTGCGTCATAATAAACAAATATAACAATGATTCTTGAAATTTAAAGGCATTATTTATGTAACTAATTGTGCTTATAGAAAATATAATAATTATGTTACGTTCATTATGGAGTAAGTTATACATAAGTAAAAATGTTTAGTATAAATATGTGACATTCATTTTATGGTTGTTTTCAACTGACCCCGCATTTACCAAATTTATCATAGTTTTAATTTATTAATAGAACCAAAGTTACTGTTATCAACATATAGCAGCTATCCTCTAACTCTTTTAGTAAAAAGAGTGTGGTCGATTAGCCCAACTTCAAACTCACGACCAACTACCAACTCTTTAACGTGATCATACCAAGCTCATGGCGATTGAGTTCATAGAGCGACATATCAAGTTTATAAAGATTCTCAGGGAAATTGGGATTCTCAAACCTCGGAAGCTGTTTGACACACACCAACTCACTTAGGGACCACTCAGAAATGCACTTTTAACATCCATTTCTTGTAACTTGTAATTATTAGGACATGCATATGTAAATAACATATGAATTGATTCAAGGCGAACAACGGGGTAAAAGTTTCACCTTAATCGATACCCTCTTTTTGGGAGAAATCTTCAGCCACAAATCTTGCATTGCTGCGTACCACAATGTCATTTTGTCTTGCTTGTTTTTGAATATCCACTTAGTCCCTATGATACTCTTATAAATATTTGGTCTCTTCACCAATGATCACACTTTGTTGCGCTCAATAGTATTGAGTTCTTCATGCATGGCATCAAGGCAATCCGCGTTCTCGGGCGCCTCATGTACCTTACGTGGTTCAAAAGAAGCATTATTTCCATAAAAGTTTTCTAATTGTTCATATGTTGTTGCCTTGTTAGCTTCGAAGCAATCTTCAATTCATGACGAAGTCCAGCTTCTTCAAGAGATTCTTGAGATGCTTCTTCTTGAGGGATATCATCTTCAGAAGTTTGAGCATCATCTTTAACTTGATCCTGGACATCATTTGGTGAACAACCACCATTAGATTAATCTTCATCAACATTTTAATGATCTTGTCCTTACTCTTGTTCACTTGCTTGAGGAGCTTGATCTAGTTCCTGGGTTGCTTGTGTATCGTGTGTTTATGAAGGTTATGACGCCAGCGGGCGACGCTGTCGTTGGCTCCAGCCGCCGGCAGTCCGACGTTGTCGCAGCAGTGGAACATGGGGTTCCCCTAGTACTGCCAAAGTGGGTCCACCCCATGTGGGCCCAAGATGAAGATGGACAAGACCAAGACTCAAGTCAAGCTGGCGGGTTCACCGTCAAGACACGCATGGCCTACGTCGACAAAGGGCTCCGGTCCTGGGGACCTTCCGGGTCCCCGAACCAAGCAAGAAGGCCAGGAAGGACCCGAGAGCCCGAGTTCCCGGCAGGAGGCCAGGCTCCCTCTCGGGTACTTCCCCACGTCCCTGTGGATAAGCACTCCACCTCACCGCGGAAGACTTGGAAGCAAGGCGAAGGCAGCGCGGGCGGGAAGCACGTCCCGTGGTGGTGTCAGCTCCTGTCCACCCCAAGGCGGACGCTCCCACCTAACCCAAAGGAGACGCTAGGCTGAGGAGAGGCCACGTCTCCTCCTAAACTAGATGAGGAGGGTCCTTCACCCCGAAGGTCCCTCATGCCCCTCACGTGACCCTGTGGCAACCCCTTAGCCTATAAAAGGAGGACCAAGGCACGGAGGAGGGAGGTCGAAGCAAGGACGAACACAAGCTAGAACCAGAGCAAGACTAGACTAGGGCTGCGAAGGTAGAGAGGAAGGTGATCTCCTCCGGGTCAGGATCTGTCCTTCTTCTACCTCCAGCCAAAACCCTTCCGGGTACCCATCCGGGAGGTTCCATTGTAAGCCACACTATGAAGAACCCATCAATCCAGACATGCAGGAGTAGGGCTTTTAGCCTCCGGGCGGCCTGAACCTGGGTAGCTCCTTGTGTCCCTTTGGTTGCATGCTTTGATCGTGGAGAGGAGAGCTTGATCTAGACTCCGCCCAAGAAGACGATTCTCAGCCTCCTTCGCGCCCCGTGCCGAACCTAAAAGGGGGTATCCTATACTCCCGGTGTCCGTGCAACGAGACACGACATCTGGCGCGCCAGGTAGGGGGCGCAAGCTGGATTCGTCTTCTTCTTCATCGACCTCAAGTTCATCGTCAAGTTCATCGTCAAGTTCTCGTCAAGTTCTGCGTCAAGCTTTCAGTCCGTGTCAAGATCTGCTCCAAGCCCTCAGCGCCTTCGGAGCAGCGCTAGTTTCGGCTCTCGAAGAGAGGTACCGAATCCGACGTCCAAGATGACAAAGAAGAGAAAGGGAAAGGCAGCCTTTGAGTTCCTGCGGTACCCCGGCCTCGGTTTCGTTCTTGACGAGTCCTCGCCAGCACTGCCGCTAAAGATCGCGCCTTGGAGTCCACTTCGTCCCTCCAGCCGCTTATGTCAGCTCTCTGGTCAGCAAGGGAAGACCTGAGGAAGGTGCCACGAACATTGATGTCCCTCTTTCCCCATGGACGCATGGAGCGAAGGAGGAACTCTGTTCCGACGCGCCGACCACAGTGCCGCTTCCGGAGGAGGAAAACCTCGACCAAGACACAAAAGGCGAGCCTCGGCAAGAAGATCCTCTCATCTACGTGCCCCAAGAGCTCAAGATTCCTCTGCGCAAAGATGGCCAGCCTGGAGTGTGGTGCATGTACCACAGATCTGACCGGCACAGTCTGGAAGATTGCCGACAGTTCAACGACATCCAGATACGCCAGAAGAACGGTGATTGCTATTCATGCGGAGAACCAGGACATATCAGCCGAGATTGCCCTCTCAACAAGAAGCCCAAGAAAGCCAAGGGAGTGCCACAGCTGGGGTTCCTCAAAAGGGAAGATCTTTCCGGACCTTTGCCAATGCATCCACTCAGACTGAAGACCCCGGAACCTTGCTCACTACCGGCGCCCCACAGACACAAAGCAGTCAAGGGCAAGCTGCAGCTAGCTGGGATCAAACCTTCATCTGCGGAGATTGGCCCACGGAGAATGGGATCTCCCGGGTCACATCGTCACAATACAGCCAGGACCAAGTGGACCCCCTCAGAAGTACCGGATTGCTAAGTGGCTAGCATCAGGATCCCGCGAGTAAAGCAGCTTCAGGGTCTCCGGACCGGCACGAGCCAGCAAGATTGACGGGTCACCAAACAAGGAACATCCGGGTCCAGGAAGCTAAGACAACCGTGGGGTCTCCGGACCGGCGTCTCTGATACGCCAGCAAGTCGCCGGATCACCAGTTGGGTGGTCTCCGGGTAACTCGAGCAAGTAACACAATGGTCTCCGGACCGGCGCAAGCCAGCCAGTCATGCCCTTAGTCGGCATTGGAGGCTATCTCGGTTGGAAACCTTGTCCCCGCCAAGAATTGCTGGGCAAGGCAGAATTATGTCTGAAACACGGCATAGAAGACCCGCCTTGGCGGCAGCGCGACAGAACGATTACCGAGGTAGCCAGAAGGAGTCAAAACGCGAGCTAAGTATAAACGTGCTTGCACGGGCTTGTTCCCGGGTACATCTGTTTTATGTGCTTTGGCTAAGGCGAAAGCGGGCGTTCTCCTGGGGCAGCGCCTTCGCGATGACACTGTCAGTTTCCCTCGGGCAGTGGAGTCGTGGGCTGAGGTCCGTGCGGTCAGGAAACGGTGGGTCCTTTGGGGGGTTGCGCCCTGTGTCGCACTTCAGATCAGTCTGAGTGCCCACGGCTGGTTAGCGCTCACACCTTTGGATCCTTCCCGAGAGCGTAAAGCCCCCACGAGTACGATAAAACTTATATACTTTGGGAAGAAGTTATTTACATTCAAAAGCATGAGTTCATAAGCCAGTTGGCAATATCAGTACAAAAGCATGGTTCACGGCCCCTGGTATTGTCCTTTTCAGGACTTCACAGGTTCACGGGTCATCTTCTCGGGAGAGGTGCTTCAAGATCTCCTCCACCTGGCGGGTTACGTCTGGAGGAAGCGGCGTCCCGGGTTCAGGCGCCTCCAGCTCGGACAGCAAGGAGAGCTGCGGGTGTCGTTGGCGAAGCGCTGTGACAAACCGGGTCGTCACCTGCCTCACTGCCTGTTCCCCAGCAAGGCGAGTGGCTCTGCTAACCTGCTCCTTGATACCCTTGATGAGCGAGGCCACGTACTTCAAGAACCCGGGATAGCGGCGAAGGAAGTGGAATGGTCGGCCATGAGGACAGGCGGAGAAGGCACTCCCAAGTTCGTGAACTCCTTCACGATATCCAAGGACCCGTGGTTCATCTGGAGCAAGATGTTGTGGTCATCGCGGCGGTGGTGAGCGAATCGTCGCTGTTCTTTCTCAAGTGCACCCTTTGCTTCCGCCAGCTCGACCTGCACTCCCTTCAGCTGGTTGGACACCTGCTCGTGTTGATGCCACGCAATCTGAGCTTGGATTTGGACGCTTCCATCGCCGCACGCCCGTCAGCCAGCTCCTTTGCTTCTTTCTTGCGAAGGACGGTCATGCGCGCATCTTTGTCCTTCCAGAATCATTCGCATCGCCCAGATCCCGGATCTTTCTTTCCATGGCGACGCGGCCAGCCGTGGCCTCTTGCTTGAACTTCTCAGCTGCTTTGAGGGCCTGTTTCTGCGCCTCGATCGTGGCCGTCATCGCCTCGACCCGGGCGGACAAGCTATCTCTTTCGCCCCTAGCTCTCTGGAAATCCGAGAAGGCCTGTTCTCGCCTTTCCCTCTCGCTCTTGAGCTCGCTCTGGAGTTTGGAGACCTGCTTGCCTAGTGACGAGGCGGCTCTGCTTTTGGCTCGAAGGTCATTTTCGACCTCGCTGCGAGCCCAGCTAGCCACGTTCTCCAGGCCTTGCTCAAAGCGGTCCTCGTCCCGCTCCATTCTGATCTGGAGCTCCTCAATGGTGCCAAGGTAGTGGCGCTCTTCATCTTCCAGCTCGGCCTCTCGTCGCTCCAGCTCCTTCTCGCGGCTGGCCACTCGCTGTTCCCAAGCATAGAGCAGCTCTTCGTCCGCCGCCAGCTTCAGTTCACGGGCGCTAAGAGCTCCTCCCCAGAGGGAAGCCGCAGCTCGCGAGCCTGCGAGTGCTCCCCGCTGCCGGATCGGGGCACCAGCCGCGCCAGTTCGGCACGGGCAGAGGACAAGAACTCCGAGACATTGGAGAATGTCTTGGAGAACCCGGGGCCTTCCTCAACTCTCCCGGGTTCATGGCAGGGGTCAGCGTTCCCGAGGGCCGAGCCCCTGGGGATGAACCCGCCTGCTTCGAGTCTACGCGGTCCGAGGTCGCCTGGGGATCCACGTCGCGCCTCTCCCCAGGGCCTTCCGCGCCAACAGCTTCCGCCTCGTCTGCGACGACCGGAGCCACCCCCTGGTCCTTGGGGCGGACTGGGGGCTCGGGGGCTCGGAGTTGCCTCCATCGGAGGTGCCGGTGGAGCTCGACGCTTCGACATCTTCGCCTCTCCGGGGTCGTTTGCTTGGCCACTCCGGGGTCGGGCTCCTGTGCAAGAAATCAGAGCAAGAAGTCAGGACGGCGGCAAAAGGGAAGCAACTCCACATTCAAGGCAGTTGCCAGCAAAGCTTACCGGCGGGCTCTCTTCGATCCGGAGAAGCTCCATCTCTTCTGCACCAAGTCGCCAAAGAGGTCAGGCAAGGACAGGCTCTCCTCCCCTACCTCCATGTCTGCAAGGGGAGGAGGGATAGCCTCCGACGCCTGGTCAGACTCCTGCATCGACGGCGAGCTCGGCGGCACTGGCTGCTCCGGAGTTCGTCACCCGGCGGGTTTGTCGCCGCCCCGGAAGGAGCGCCGGGGCCTCCGCGCCCGCAAGGTACTCCCGGAGGAGTCGCTTCGTCGCTTCATCATCCGAAGTCCCAGGTTCTTCAGGGGAAACGTCCCCGCGGGCAAGGCTTTGCCCCCTTGGCCTCTCTCCTTGAGGGCTGCGTGCTTTGGGTGCCGGCGGGGGCTCAATCTGGTGGTACCCGCCACCCCGTACTCATTGCACTCTGGCATCGAAGATCGGATACCGTCGGCGGCTGGATCCTCGAACAGCGGCAAGGTCTCATCCTGGAACTCGAAGGGTACCCATGGCAATATGTAGCCCATGGTCAGAGCCCAGGTAGTCTCTGTCAAGTGGAACCTGGACTGTGGAAGGCTGCCACCCACCTGAGCAAGTTCCCAGAGCGGGCGGCTCCGGAACTGCAAAGGGGCAATCCCCTGCGAAGAAAGTCTGCCAGGATCATGGCGCCGTCACTCCCCTTGCACGAGCGCAGCCAGCCTGTTGATGACCGGAACCAGGGCTTCCCCTTGAGAGCTTCTTTCCTTGGAGTGTGCCAATCGCTCCGCTGGATAATATGGAGTCATCAGATGGGGATTGGTCCCGTCAGCTTCGACAAAGTACCAGTTGTGCCTCCATTCTCCAACCGAGGCCTTGGTGAATGTTTCCGGGTACTGGTGCGCCGCATCTCTCCGGAGGCAGAAAGAGACACCGCCAGCGATCCACTTGGACTTCCCCAGGCGTGGAACGAAGAAGTGGCGGAATAAGGCCACCGAGGGCATGACCCGCGAATGCCTCGCAGGCATAGGCAAAGGTAGCAAGCATCATCACGGCATTGGGGTGCAAGTGCAGCATATGCAATCCGTAAGCCTCCAAGATTGCTGCGAAGAACTCGGAGAACGGAGGAAGAAGGCCGACGACGGAGAAATCGTGGAAAGTAATCACCTCCTTCTCGTTGAGGACCGCTCCCAGGGCGCACCACCACTCCCTCAGTACCGCGGAAGCTCGCGGCCAGGGATTGGCGGACGCGTTGAATGGCTTCCTCTGACGCATACTCGCTGGGAGAAAAGAGGGCCTGAGTCACCCTCATCGAAGGCGGCGCTTCGGCCAGAGAAGCTCCATCGCCATCTTCTCGGCGGCAGATTGCGACATCTTCCTCACTCCCGTCCTATCTCGCTTAGGCGGCATGGGCTGGGGGCAAGAACAAGGAACGGCGGCGGCCAAGGCGGGGGCGGCGATTGGCAAAGTCAGGGAGAAGGAGTCTCCTGCGCGGCGATTTGGGGATTTCGGCGAATCTGGAGAGGTAACGGCTACAGTGGAAGCCAGTCGTGGCTTATAAGGCATCCCACACGTCGCGTCGCGGCCCCATTACTCCGACGGACGTGGGGATCGAGGGGGCGTGCCGATTTCTGCGCGTTTCGCCCGTTGGATTCCAAGATAAGCACGGGGTCCGTATGAATCGCAACGTTCGCCGCGATTCAGTCAACGGACCCGGGGGCTCGTCTCTACCTCGCCTCGGCGGGTCCCCAACGGAGCTGAGAAGACCAGGTGCCCGGGACCCACTTTGACCTATCTTTAGGCCATGGCCCCGGCAGCTGGAGCAAGAGCCGCCGGGACCATGCCCGGGGGCTACTGTCGCAGCAGTGGAACATGGGGTTCCCCTAGTACTGCCAAAGTGGGTCCACCCCATGTGGGCCCAAGATGAAGATGGACAAGACCAAGACTCAAGTCAAGCTGGCGGGTTCACCGTCAAGACACGCATGGCCTACGTCGACAAAGGGCTCCGGTCCTGGGGACCTTCCGGGTCCCCGAACCAAGCAAGAAGGCCAGGAAGGACCCGAGAGCCCGAGTTCCCGGCAGGAGGCCAGGCTCCCTCTCGGGTACTTCCCCACGTCCCTGTGGATAAGCACTCCACCTCACCGCGGAAGACTTGGGAAGCAAGGCGAAGGCAGCGCGGGCGGGAAGCACGTCCCGTGGTGGTGTCAGCTCCTGTCCACCCCAAGGCGGACGCTCCCACCTAACCCAAAGGAGACGCTAGGCTGAGGAGAGGCCACGTCTCCTCCTAAACTAGATGAGGAGGGTCCTTCACCCCGAAGGTCCCTCATGCCCCTCACGTGACCCTGTGGCAACCCCTTAGCCTATAAAAGGAGGACCAAGGCACGGAGGAGGGAGGTCGAAGCAAGGACGAACACAAGCTAGAACCAGAGCAAGACTAGACTAGGGCTGCGAAGGTAGAGAGGAAGGTGATCTCCTCCGGGTCAGGATCTGTCCTTCTTCTACCTCCAGCCAAAACCCTTCCGGGTACCCATCCGGGAGGTTCCATTGTAAGCCACACTATGAAGAACCCATCAATCCAGACATGCAGGAGTAGGGCTTTTAGCCTCCGGGCGGCCTGAACCTGGGTAGCTCCTTGTGTCCCTTTGGTTGCATGCTTTGATCGTGGAGAGGAGAGCTTGATCTAGACTCCGCCCAAGAAGACGATTCTCAGCCTCCTTCGCGCCCCGTGCCGAACCTAAAAGGGGGTATCCTATACTCCCGGTGTCCGTGCAACGAGACACGACAGACGTGTCCACCATGATCTGGGTCGTCTTGCCCACCTGGCATTCCACGCGTGAGCTGCCACACCGCGGAGCGAGGCCCAAGCCCCACGGCGCTCGCCGAAGTATCTGGAGATCCAGATCTCATCAAGTTGCTTTGTGCTGCGTGACGAGAACACCCAGGCCATCACCGAGCATGCCTCGCCCGATGCCGCACCACGCACTAGTAGAAAAATGCTTATAGGAGAAATATCATATGGTGCGCCACTCGTATTCTCTCTCCTCTCACGCAAAATCAGGGAAAACTTACCTGTGGCGCACCACATTTCTTGTGCGCCACAGGTAAATTATTACCTGTGGTGCACAAGGGTCGGGGTGCGCCACAGGTAAGTTTCCCCGAATTTGCGTGCGAGGAGAGAGAGTAGCAGTGGCGCACCAATACAGGTAATGTGAGTACCTGTGGCGCACAGGGCGGTGCGCCACAGGTAATGAGAGTACCTATGGCGCACGGGAGAAATTGTGCGCCACAGGTAGTTTTCGCCAGATATTTTTTGCCCCACCTACCACGCTCTCCTCAGTCTCGTCGATTTCCTCACCCCACGCCTCTGCGCTGCTCCTCTCGGCCACCCGCTCCTCCACGGCCATGCGGCGCTCCTCCACGGCCGTGGCCACGCTCGTGCCGGGCAGCAATCCCGCCGCCGCCGGCCAGCCACCCAGCGACGCCGCAGGCTCCTCTACCCAGCGCACCCCACATACGACCTCCGGGCCGTCATGACCCTCGCCCTCTCCGAGGACGCCGGCGACCGAGATAATAGGCAACATGCTTGCAATCACTCATGTGCAGTATTACTGTATTAGTATCTTGCTCTGCTCGTTGCTCCCCGAGTTCACTTCCAATTCGGTGCGCCGCCTACACGGATCGAGTGCCATCGTAGATGGAGAAGCACGGGTTCAGCTAGGGCAGTCGAGGAGCAGAGCAGGAGATGGTGCCGGAATTTTTCAAATAATTTTTTGTGTTAGGAATTTTAGAAATTGAAAAAATAACTAAGTTTGTGAAAAGACAAGGATTTCGCCTAGAGGGGGGGTGAATAGGCGTTTAAAACTTTTCCGGTTTAGACTTGAACTAGGTGTTTTAATTTAACAAGCACACAACCTAAATATACTAGGTTCACCTATGTGCACCAACAACTTATGCTAAGCAAGACAAGTAACAAGGTGATAGCAAGATATAATACTTCAAGCACGAAGGCTATCACAATGTAAAGTGCATAAGTACAGAGCTCGGGTATAGAAATAACCGAGGCACGCGGAGACGACGATGTATTCCCGAGTTCCTCCTTTTTAGGGGAGTACGTCTCGTTGGAGGGGTGTGAGTTTCAAACTCAAGATGCCACAAAAGGCCTCACCCTATTCTCCGATGAACCTCGCACAAAAGCTCGGTTCACCTTCCACTATTGATTTTCTTTTGGGCAGAAATCGAGTTCCTTACAACAATCTTGAGGCACAACCCACAAAAGGATTGAGAGATCCCAAGTGGACCACAAAAGGTCCTAACTAGCCACAAAAGGCCTTGACCACAAAAGGTCACAAGAACACCGTCTAGGGTCCAACGACCCAAGAGTAACAAGCTCACAAACTTCACTTCCAAGAATCCTCGTGGAGAGAGCAAACCGATGCAAAAAAACAAAGGCGAGAACACAAGAAATGCTCAAGTCCTTCACTCCCAAATCCCACCAAAAGCAACTAATACTTATGGGGGGAGAAGAGAGGAAGAACAAAGAAGAACTCAACAAATGGAACTTCGAGAACTAAATCAAAAGGGTTCCCCTCACTTAGAGGATAGATTGATTGGTGGAAATGTAGATCTAGATCTCCTCTCTCTTTTCCCTCAAAGATATGCAAGAATCATGGGAGGAATCAAGAGAGAGGCAAGCTTTCCAAGGTCAACAATGGTGGGAAAGAGAGAGAAAAACGTGCTGGGAAAAGCTAGCTGGCTGGAGGTAGGTGGAGACGTATTTATACCCCTCCCAGAAATATGCCCGTTGCTGAATCTGGGAATCGGATATTCCGGTCCAAGTTCGGACCGGATAATCCGATTCGAAGCAGGAATTTCCGGCTGGAAATATCCGGCTCCCTACAGCACTGAGTCCCTCCAGTCCTTAGTCGTTTTTCCTGAACTTCAGCTTCAGAACTGGATAATCCGGCTGGATCCGGAATTTTCGGACTTTTTCATCCGGACTCCAAAACAGGTGAAACCAATTTTGTTGGAAAGATAGCAATAAGAGCTTTCCTACAAGGATAAACCGATTAAGAACCATAAATAGAGTTAAGTTGACACACATAGAGGTGTGGAACTTTCCTCAAGGATAAACCGATAATATTTCCAACCCGAAAACGCAACAAGTTTTCCATACGAAATCCGTTTTCGGAGAACTTGGGCTTGTCATGAAGATCACAACAAGCACGAAAACCCAACAAGGAGAAGAACCAAATAAGAACCAAGAAAGATGATATGCCAAGTATGCAAAGGTTTGAGCTCTCCGCAAAGATGCGATCAAGTTACTCACTTGAGAGCCCCTCTTGATAGTACGGCGTCTAGCCTATAACCCGGTCTCCCACTAACACCATGAGACCGGTAAAATAGAAACTCTATCAAGATCATACTTTTGCCTTGCGCATTCTACTTGAGCTAGATGATGACGATCTTGATCTCTTCAAGTGGACCGCTTTTCTTGATTGCACTTTGCTTGGTGAAGACTCACATAATGCTCCCCCATACACCATGATGGGAGTGCCTCTCTTAGGAACATCTTCACTTGACCATTATCTCCAAATGGGTTGCAAGCTTCAAGCATATGATATCCTCTAGATGCCCATCTTGAACTTGGACCACTCAACCTTGATGACGATCACCACTTGACGTCATCCTCCATGAGCTATAAGAAATCTTCCTTTTGATGCAAGCCCATGGAGAGATACCTAACCGAACAAAGGAATGCCACACATACACAATGGGTCAGTTCACAAAGCTATATGGACAATTTCTTACCATACCATTGGATCACATGATCCCACATGGTACATCATCTAGCTTTGTGTGTTGATCAACTTGAATCCACTCTTTGCACTTAGTCTTGATCAACCTTGTATCTTTTCATCTTCTTGATCATATCAAATATGTCCATTATAATCAATGATCTTGATGGCATACAACCTTGAATCCAACACATGGAGTTCAAGCGATGCCTATGGACAAACCTACAAGAATAACTCAACACAAACATTAGTCCATAAGAATTGTCATTAATTACCAAAACCATGCATGGGGCAACATGCACTTTCAGTTTGGTCACTGTTTAAACATCTCTTCAAAAAGGACTTGAATTTAGTTTCTAGAAGTTATTAAAATATTAGTTAGAAGCTGATCATTAAGTATTAACTTAGTAGAAGAGATCCATGAAAGTAAATTGTAAATAGGAACAAGATTTGATAATTTAGGAAGCCTCCAAAGCTGGTACTTTTTAACATAATTGAATATATGTTTTTAGTTGAAATTTGTACGTTCTAGTGCATGGGTTTACTTTTGTTATATTCTTGTGCATTATCATGTTCTAATAAATAATTTGCTACATGTGTTTTATTTTCAGGAAGGTATGTCTAAATATACAGGTGTAAGGGTGAGGCCTAGGGCCGATGGGACGATCATGTACGGGTGCCAGATCCACATTGGCAAGGTTAAGCGCTGGGTCGGACAGTGGCCGACCGAGGAGGAGGCGGCACGCGCGTACGACTACTTCTGCATGCATGAGTACGGAGAGGAATGTGCACTAAAGAAGCTCAACTTCCCCGAGCATCACCATCGCGTGGACGAACTAGCACCGCCGGGAATCAGACAGATTACCAAGGACATGGAGAGGGAGCACCGCATGGCTCAGGCGCAAAATGCACGGTGGAACATCCGCCCCCATGACGACCCGTTGGTGAGGCAGCTGCTGCAGCAGGAGCCGAATATGACGGCGTACCAGCGCCAGGTGTTCGGTTCACAGGATGTAGACATTTCGTCGTCGGCGGGCCCTTCGCACGGTGTGGCTCTGTCTCAGGACGACGATAGCGAGGACGAGGATACCTTCTGGAAGAACTTTGAGATGTATTGGGACGAGAAGAAGGGAGAATGAACCAGAGAAACTTATCTTGCTAGCTAGCGACTCGATCGAGATGTATTATATGTAATTCTAGTTAGTTGACTAAACTTTTCTAAACCTAGCTAGAACCATTTTATCAAGATGTATTCATGTTAGTTGTCTAAACTTGTCTGTTTATTACTACTGATGTGTATTGATACTGCTTTTGTACATATGTACAAATACGAAAAGGGTGAAAAACAGAAAGGTAGAAAAAAACAGAAACGGTGAAGGGTCAGTATTTCGAAAATACTGAAAAAATACAAGGTTACATGTGGCGCACAAAGCCGTGCGCCACAGATAACTTACCTGTGGCGCACAGGTGGGCCCACATGTAAGTGGCACTAAACGTTATCTGTGGCGCACAAGCTCGTGCGCCACAGGTAACATTAGGGCCACTTACATGTGGGCCCGCCCGTGCGCCTCTCTCTCTGTCTACAATTCCCCAATCTCAGTATTTTCACAAGTCCTGGAGAGGCCCGCGCGCCGCGCCCCTGCTCGCCGTCGACGCCCGTCCTCGCCCTGCACTCGCCGGAGCCGTCCCCACGTCTTGCTCTCGCCGGAGCGGCCGCCCCGCACGCCGGAGCCGCCCCCACACACTGGAGCACCTCCACGCCGTCCGCCCCCGTCGCCCCCTCGCCCTGCTCCCTCCCCTGCCCGAGGTAACCTTCCCCTCCCCTGCCTCCCCCTCCCCTGCTTTCAAGGTGTTCGACAAAATGCTGCAACAATTGTTGCTTGCTGTTAGTGCTAGGTTAGTAGCTGCTGCTAGTGCTAGGTTAGTGCTAGGTTAGTTGCTAGGTTAGTAAGGTTAGCTGCTAGGTTAGTGCTAGGTTAGTGTTTGGTCACTGTTTTAACAAGCCTTAAAAAACGACTTGAATTAAGGTGTTACAAGTATTCAAAAAATTATTTTTGGGGTTTATCATGAAGTACTATCTTAGTACAAAAGATCCATGAAGGTAAATGCTTTCAAGGTGTTCGAAAAAATGCTGCCACAATTGTTGCTTGCTGTTAGTGCTAGGTTAGTAGCTGCTGCTAGTGCTAGGTTAGTTGCTAGGTTAGTGCTAGGTTAGTAGCTAGGTTAGTGCTAGGTTAGTGTTTGGTCACTGTTTTAACAAGCCTTAAAAAACAACTTGAATTAAGGTGTTACAAGTATTCAAAAAATTATTTTTGGGGTTTATCATGAAGTACTATCTTAGTACAAAAGATCCATGAAGGTAAATGTTAAATATGATCAAGATTTGATTGTTTGAAAATGCTCCAAAGTTGGTACTTTTTAACAGAAATGAAGATACATTTTTAGTTGGAATTTGTAAGATTTTATACTTGTTTTTGGTGTATGTTTGCAGGTACCCAGAATGAGTCCTATATTTAGCCGGAATGTCGATTAACTTCCATTCCGGCAAATATCGGGTACTCGATATGTCCTATTTTTAGCAAAGGTCATGCCGAAATTTTTCGTGAATTTTAGCATGACTTTGCTAAAAATAGGACATATGGGGTATTGCGACTAATGCATGGGGTATCTTAGTACTTAATTAAGTGATTTTTTTCTTATATTTGTTGTACTAACTTCGACTTTTTTTCTTATAGGTGCGAACATGGCTGACAATAACGAGACCAAGGCTTCTCGAACAGGAGGCGAGGAACCGATAGAGGAAAATCATCTGATTCCGACGTTCATCGCAGAGGCAGTGACAAAGACGCTCACGTCGCTCTTTCCTACCATCCGTGAGTGTGTCAGGGTTTGGATTGAGGGAGGCCAACAAGCGCCTCCCCCAATGATCAGCTTCGGCTCCAGCAAGTACTCAATCAATGTCGGGCCAGATATACCCAACAATGATACGCCAGAAGATGCGCCAGAAGATGCGCTGCTGGATAAGCCTAAGAAGAAGCATCGAAAAATATATAACAAAAGTGACTCTCACAAATCCAACAGCCAGTCGGTGCAGGGGACTAAGCCCCCGTTTGTGGATAGGATACCCATCAAAAACTGGCATTGGATACATAACTTGGGTAAAGAGATCCTGCCACCGCATTTGGTCAAAAAGTTGACTGGTGATATGCGTGAACTCCATGATGTTGTTCTTACTGTCGAGAATAAGCTTCTCGAGCAGGAAGATCCAACATACCCGGTATTTACTGCAAAGGTACCAGAGGGCTTGGGCTTTGTTACTGAGGCAGAACACGGAGACCCGCTCTTCGTGAGATTTGATGACATCTTCAGAATGTACCACATGCAACCGCTCCACCCATCCATGGTCCGCCTTGTTGCGCTCAGTATGGCGCACAAAATCTCAGTAGAGAATACCCCTAACCTCGTGATAGTTGACCCCTACTACATGCAAGAAATGTTCGTGAACAACCCTAAGGGTAGGGCAATCGCGACGCAATACCTGGAAGATCTATTCATGGCGAATATTTCCAAGCAAGTCTATCTCCTGCCTTACTTTCCCGAGTAAGTCATTCCTAGCCACCATAACATGTTTTCGTAGATTTCCATCGTTAAATTTTGCATCTACAATGGTGAATTTGAGAATGATGGTCTCTTTGAACTGTTTTTCATAGTAACCAACATGGCACCCTCATCTTGTTGGAGATGGAAGATTCAAGTGCCGTGTATTTCGACAACGGGAATCGTTTTGGGGACAAGCCTAAGGACTACACCCACATCCGGGCTGTTCTGAATGATGCTATCAACGCCTACGCTAGAAAGGGCGGCCGGATGAAAAGAACAAAGCAAAATAATAGAAGGTTTGGATTCTTCCACAAAGTGTACTTCCCCTGCATCAAGCAGGATCCAGGCAGTTGGATGGAGTCATGGTACCTCATCTTTCACATGCGGGAGTTGTTAAAGTATGAACAACGAAGACAATTTCTGTCTGATCTCCACAAATGGTGCAAGACCCTGTGTGATTGCACTGATGATGAAATTAGAGAAGAGTTCCGTCGCATCCAGAAGATGATCGCGCGAATCATCTGTCGTGACGTCATAGATCTCGACGGGGAGTTCCACTTCGAAAGGGAACCATCTAACGACGAGATAAAAACACACATAAGAAGGACGGGTGATTCAAGGCTATTCAACTCATCAGAGGGTGCTTTCCCGTTCCCGCCGAAGCGTGAGTAAACTATATCCCTAAATTAACTTGTCTACCTATAGCTAGTTTCAGGGTTATGAATCGCCCGCATTCTTACTTAGTTAATTATGTTGCTCTTAATTATTGCAGACATGTTCCAAATCATTCTTGTGTATAGTTTTGTATTTTATAGAATGCCGATGATTGAAATGTGCATAAACTCTTGCTTTTCTTCGCCTAATGCTTTTATTTTTGTCTTGTGTGTATAGAGGGATGAAGAAGTGGTTCCAGGACACAAGGGCTACAAGATTAAAGCAGAGGCGAAAACTAGCTATATAGGAAGAACATCCCCTTCTTGCTTTCGAACTCCATTGAGATGTATTAATGCATGTATGAAAACTTTTGGTCACTTGTCTACTTTCGAACTCCATCGAGCTAGATGTATTCCGCTACTTCGGGTTGTAATGTATGTGATGAACCATATGTTTTGGTCACTAGCTTGTCTACTATTCGTATGTTTTGGTATGTTAAATCCATGTGTTCAATGTACTGCCTACATACTGGAATATATGTGTATTTATACTCCCTGTATATTTATACCTGTACAAATACGAAATATGGTACAGCAAATTTTTTTTTTGCAAAATATCTTACCTGTGGCGCACAGGATATATCACCTGTGGCGCACACACCAGGTTACCTGTGGCGCACACCACATTTACCTGTGGCGCACATCTCACACTTATCTGTGGCACACAAGGTCTCTTATCTATGGCGCGCAGGTGGGAGGTGCACGTATAAGGGGTATGTCCAGCGGAACTTACCTGTGGCGCACGGTGCAAGCTATCTGTGGCGCACTGGCTTGTGCGCCACAGGTAAGTTGTGTTATCTGTGGCGCACGAGCCGTGCGCCACAGATAACCACTTACCAGTGGCGCGGCCGCAGTGGCGCACGTACACTGCGCCACAGATAGCCTATTTTGGTGCGGCACAGATAGACTTTTCTGTACCAGCGACGTTGCCCCACCAGAGAATTCACGTCCAGCGGTCGTCGGCTGGGGGTTTCCCCCACGTCGCCCTGGAGGACGGCGTGTGGACGGGTTGCGCGCTGGAGGATAGGAAATCTGACAAACCTGCTTGGTCTACAAAGTTATCAAACTGTGTGCTTATACCTGCACGCTCCATGAAGTCTCGACACGGCTATTTAGCCGCCTTCACATTGGCTCCATTTAAAAAGGAGGCTCCTTTGTATCAGGCCCGGCTCTGACCCATGGCCACCTTGTGCAGCGCACAAGGGCCCACTCTTAGAGGGGGCCCATAATTTATACGACTATAGCACTGTTGTTCCCTGGCATATTATTGTTGAGCTGAAAAAATTGAGCTCCAAAGACATACGAACGCAGAAGTCAGCCATCCGATCAGTCGCCTCTTTGCTTGTCTTTGGCACCTGGCTCTTTGCCCCTTTGACTCAACTCTTCGTCTGTTTCGCTCGCATCGCCACCACCTCGGATCGATTTCTTGCGGTCTAGCCCAAGCGGCCAGGCACTCGCCTTGCCCCTCGGATCGGTCCTCCTCAGTGCTCGCCCTTGCCTGCCCGGCCAACCGGCCTCGGGTACAGTGGTACGTACAGGTATTGATACAAATCTGGTCCCACTATGTCTATCAATCCAATTCTCCACGTATTCATGATTTGAATTAGGATTGTTACATGTAATATGACATTGATTAAGCGCTTATTAAATATTTTTTAGACATCTCAAAAAAAGAATATATGCTCGGATGTAAATATTTAATATTTTACGTCATATATCTAAATATGCGTACATGTATGTTATCCTTAGGGGTCCATGTTTTAACTTCGCACGAGGGCCCCGCAAAATATAGAGCCGGCCCTGACGGGTTTAAGAACATAAATACAAGATTTCTGATTGCATGCATCACAAATCCATAGTAGAAACAAGATCCATTGATCTTTTATTATAAAAAAACTGAATCCCCAATATTCATATAAAATTTCATTGGACTAAAGAGACCCTCAATCTAGTTAAATAAATCCTGCGATGAACACTTGCGGGACTTGGATGCTTCTTCTACGTACCACACATAATTACAGGCATGCATGCTCCAACACCAAACCAAAAAAACATCTCCCTATCAATCCTGCCGAAGATTCAAACAGTCTACAAGAAATACACGAACACTGTGGGACTAAATTCCATTGAATTGATGCATCATCAAAAAATACAAGCATCACATCGACCATCAAACATTTCTGAAGTCGGAACATGCATATATCTATCTGTCATCTTCAGCGCGCGCCATGGAGAGTGAGCCGTCCTTCATCAGGCTGTTGCTGAGGGTCTTGAACACTGCCGCGACGCTTTCCTCCAGTCCGTCCCGGACTTCATCATCGCCACGAACTCATCGAAGCTGAAACGACCGTCCTGCTCGGCAAGCAAGCACGTAGGGTTTCAGAGCAGATTAAGCAGACGGCGATCATGCCACGTACGTACGTACCTTGTCAGTGTCGACCTCCTGCAGGACGTGGTCGAGCACGGCGTCGTCGGCCCTGCCCGAGTCGTCGGCGAGCGCGTTGGCGAGCTCGGCGCGCTCGATGTAGCCGCTGCTGTCCCTGTCGAAGAAGAGGAACGCGGTGCGGAGGTGCTGGTCGTTGGAGAGCCTCTGCAGGTGGATGGTGATGGCGACGAACTCGGCGTAGTCAAGGTAGCCGTCGCCGTCCACGTCTGCTGCCTCCATGAGCAGCTCCATCTCGGGCTCGGCGAGCTTGGAGCCGACCCTGGCGAGCCCGGCCTTGAGCTCCTGGAGCGTGACCCTGCCCTTGCGCTCTGTGTCCATGAGCGCGAACATCTCCTTGATCACCTCCACCTCCTCCGCCGACAGGTGCTCCGCGATCACCCGCATCGCCTTCTTCTTGAACCGGTTCATCACCGAAAACTGCTTCAGCCGCGCCCGCACCACGTCCCCCAGCAGCACGTTCGGCGCCGACTTCGCGTCCTGCAGCCACGGGTGCTCTGCGCAGCCAATGATCAGTGTCAACGACGAAGACAGACGCCGGCCATGAGGCGTGTTTTTTGACGGAAGAGAAAAGGTGTAGTAGGTGTGGTACCGAGGACTTGGCGGGCGGTGAGGCGCTTTCGGGGGTCCTTCTCGGGCATCTGGCGGACGAGCGTCTTGGCGCTGTCGGAGATCCGGGGCCAGGGCTCGCGCTCGAAGTCCAGCACGCCGCGCAGGATGGAGCGCGCCACGCCCTGCTCCGTCTCTGCCCAGAATGGTGGGACACCGCAGAGGAGGATGTAGAGGATGACGCCGGCGCTCCAGATGTCCGCCTCCGGGCCGTAGTTGCGCCGGAGCAACTCCGGGGCCATGTAGTACGGGCTGCCTACGATCTCCGTGAACCGCTCACCTGTAGTGCATTTTTTCGTCAGTAAAATTTAAGTTATATATAGCCTGAAGAACATCATTACTGCATCTGTTTCGTCAGTAAATTCATACTGTAACATGACTAACATAATTACTACTTCCTCCGTTCACAAAAGGATGTCACAACCTAATCCAAATTTGTATGCATCTAGACATAATTTAGTGTGTAGATACATATAAATTTGGCCTAGGTTGAGACGTCCTTTTATGAACGGAGGGAGTACATTTGTTTCGTCAAGTAATGCAGGCGGAATATCGGTAAAAAAAACTTGCAGCAGAAATAAAAATGGGAGAAACACAATTTCAGAAGTGATCCTACAACAATTCAAAAAAAATGAAGTGATCCTACAAAGCATTCAAACAAAAGAAATGGGCCTATAAAGTTACTGGGCTGTCTGCTGGCACGCATACGCAATGTACAATGTGCATTAAAAACTAAAAATTAAAAGAACACCTGCATCAAAGCAAAGATAAGTAGGTGAGCAAATTAATTACACCCAATCCAAGGAGGTGAAGCAAGAATGTCATCACCATAAACGAAAGAAAGAACAATAAGAGTAAAAACATACAAAAAAAATACCGGTAAGCAAGCACATTGGAAGAGATAAATCAAGGAACCCTAACAGATTTCGAGTTCATAATCTGCAAAAGTCAGCAATCGACAAAGCATGAAGCTTACCTCGGCGCGATGGAGAGTGGACGGCAAGTATGATGATGTTGGGAGGAGCTAAAAAAAATACAGAACAATGTGGATGGATTTTCTTTTATATCTGTAGGAGAAAGATTTTTAAGTAAAAAAGGTATTCATCCTTTATTTAAAAGACCTTGAGTTATAAGCTGCTGCTTCGAGACTCAACTCAACATGACCGCTGAGAGGAGATACCAGAGAAGGTAAGTTTCATATGAGAATTGGGATACGAACAATTCTCCTCTAACTCTCTTAGTAAAAAGAGTGTGGTCGATTAGCCCAAGAAGCTTAAGATCAGCTACCGACTCTCAGATGCTCATGCAAAGCTCGTGATGCTTGCTTGAGGCATAGAGCGCCTTATCAAGTTTATAGACATGAGGGAAATTGGTATTCTTAAACATCGGAGGTAGTTTTACATACATCAAATCACTTATAGGACCACCGAGAAATGCACTTTTAACATCTATTTGTTGCAAATTTATATTATTTGTTGTAAGTAAGTTATAGTTTGATTCAAGGTGCGCAATGAGAGCAAAACTTTCACCATAATCAATATTATCTTTTTGAAAGAAATCTCTAGCCACCAATCTTGCCTTGCTCCGTATCACAATGCCATTTGCATCTTGCTTGTTCTTGAATTTTGGGGTTCAAAGAAGAGACAAAAGCATTATGTCCACAAAAGTTTGCTAATTGTCTATGAGTGGTTACCCCTTTCCTTATGCTTCCTTGGACCTTATCAAAGTTATGTTGTTGCCTTGTTAGCTTCATGAAAAACTCGAGCTTCTTCAAGAGATTGTTGAGATGGTCCTTCTTGAGGGATATCATCTTCGGAAGCTTGAGCATCATTTTTAACTTGAGCTTGGACATCATTTGGTGAACCACCACCATTAGGTTAATCTTCATAAACATTTTAATGATCTTGCCCTTAATCTTATTCCGTTGCTTGAGGAGCATGATCTGGTTCCTAGACTGCGTGTGGATCATGTGTAGATGAAAGTTATGACGCCCGTGGCTCAAACCTTCGTCGGCTCTAGCCACCGCCAGAGCCTTCAACAGTCCGCAGTGTCCAAGATTATTTGGGCAATCTTGTCCACCTTGCACTCCTCCCGCGAGTCACCCCACAGCGGAGCTAGGCCTAGGCCCAAGGCGCTCGACGAAAGACCTGGAGATCGTGATCCCTTTGAGGTGCTTGGATTTTTTCCATAAGAACGCCTCGGTCGTCACCGTGCATGCCTTGCCCGACGCCCTACCTTGCTGCACCACCGGAGAAAGTCACGCTGTAGCGCCGCTGAATTCCAGGAAGAAGCCATCAACGGGTGGGACCATTCATGCCAAGATCCGCCGGTGGAAGGCCGCTGCCACCGTCCGTTTGCCCAGTTGCATAATTCTTCTCTGCGGCTACGGGGTGGGGGAGGACGGGAGGGGCCGAGGAGGCCGTCGGCCGGATTGCACGAGGGACTAGCGGGGACGGGTTTAATAACATGAAATACTCCCTCCGATTGGAAATGGTTGACATAGATTTGAAAAAATATGGAGGTATCTACACACTAAAATATATCTAGATACATCCGTATATAGACAAATCTATGTCAATCATTTCCAATCGGAGGGAGTATAAGATTTCTGATTGCATGCATCACACAACTATAATAGAAATTCTCCAAAATAACTAGGTGTGTGTGCCATAGATTCCATAGATATTCCATGTAGTTGGTCTCGCTTGAATCTTTCATGTGGAATTACGAGCAAAAAATGTATATAGTAAATTTGCTATGGTTTTATACGTACAGATGAATCTTTTATTATAAAAAACTGAATATCCAATATTCATATGAATTTCCTTTGGACTTAAGAGATCTTCAGTGTAGTTAAATAAATCCTGCAATGAACACTTGCGGGACATGGATACTTCTTCTACGGTTCTACCACACATAATTACAGGCATGCCTGCTCCAACACCAAACCAAACAACATCTCCCTGCTAATCCTGCGAAAGATTCAGGCAGTCTACAAAAAACACACGAACAAACTGCGGGACTAAATTCCATTGAATTGATGCATCATCAAAAAAGGAAAGCATCACATCGACCAGCAAACATTTCTGAAGTCGGAACATGCATATATCTATTTGGCATCTTCATCGCGCGTCATGGTGAGTGAGCCGTCCTTCATCAGGCTGTTGCTGAGGGTCTTGAACCGCTGCCTGGAGTACTGACGCGACGCTTTCCTCCAGTCCGTCCCGGACTTCATCATCGCCACGAACTCATCGAAGCTGACACGACCGTCCTGCTCGATCGGCAAGCACGCACGGGTTCAGAGCAGATTCAGCAGACGGCGATCATGCCACGTACGTAGGGAATACGTACCTTGTCTGTGTCGACCTCCTGAAGGACGTGGTCAAGCACGGCGTCGTCGGCGCGGCCTGAGTCGTCGGCGAGCGCGTCGGCGAGCTCGGCGCGCTCGATGTAGCCGCTGCTATCCCTATCAAAGAAGAGGAACGCGGTGCGGAGGTGCTGGTCGTTGGAGAGCCTCTGCAGGTGGATGGTGATGGCGACGAACTCGGCGTAGTCGAGGTAGCCGTCGCCGTCCACGTCGGCGGCCTCCATGAGCAGCTCCATCTCGGGCTCGGCGAGCTTGGAGCCTACCCTGGCGAGCCCGGCCTTGAGCTCCTGGAGCGTGACCCTGCCCTTGCGCTCCGTGTCCATGAGCGCGAACATCTCCTTGATCACCTCCACCTCCTCCGCCGACAGGTGCTCCGCGATGACCCGCATCGCCTTCTTCTTGAACCGGTTCATCACCGAGAACTGCTTCAGCCGCGCCCGCACCACGTCTCCCAGCGGCACGTTCGGCGCCGACTTCGCGTCCTGCAGCCACGGGTGCTCTGCACAGCCAAAGATCAGTGTCAACGACGACGACAGACGCCATGGTGCTCGGAAGAGAACTCGTGTGTGTACCGAGGACTTGGCGGGCGGTGAGGCGCTTCCGGGGGTCCTTCTCGAGCATCTGGCGGACGAGGGTCTTGGCGCTGTCGGAGATCCGGGGCCAGGGCTCGCGCTCGAAGTCCAGCACGCCGCGCAGGATGGAGCGCGCAACGCCCTGCTCCGTCTCTGCCCAGAATGGCGGAACGCCGCAGAGGAGGATGTAGAGGATGACGCCGGCGCTCCAGATGTCCGCCTCGGGCCCGTAGTTGCGCCGGAGCACCTCCGGGGCCATGTAGTACGGGCTGCCCACGATCTCCGTGAACCGCTCACCTGCAGTGCAATTCTTTTGTCAGTTTTTTTTTTGAATGGTCTTTGTCAGTAAATTCTTAGTATGATTAACATCTTTAGCTTTTCCAAAACTGCACTAATTATGAAGTATATAAAAAGAAGGTTTGGACCTCTGTTTCGAAAGCTGAAGTATGGATTGCCTATCCATGAAAATATTGTTGTTTTCGTGTATTTTTATTCTCCAAACACTTCGCTGCCAAACTGAGTTTATGCTTTTGTCACGGTGTTTGTTTTGATTTTGAAATGAGTAGGTTACAGGATGTTGTGATCGATGGTCTTGTGAACTAGTTTATGTTATGGCCGTGAGTTGGCTTGGAAACACCTATATTATTATACTCTCTCTCTCTCTCTCTCTCTGTTAATATGTAGTGCATGTTAGTTTTAGTCAAACTCCAATTTTGAAAAGTTTAACCAGGCATGTAGAAAAATATAATAACATCTACAATACCAAATACATATAATATAATATGAAAGAAACTGCAAAATGATTTGTATTGAGTAAAAATGTACGAAGTTTGATGTTGACTAGAACTAATGTGCATTACATTTTGACAAAAAGATCCCTCCGTCCGGAAATACTTGTCACGGATTTGTCTAAATATGGTTTTACTTAGACATGTTTTAGTGTATACATACATCCGAATTTAGATAAGTCTAAGCCAAGTATTTCCGGACAGAGTGAGTACCTCCGAATCTATTAAGTGTCACAGTTTCAAACTAATCTCTGTTCAAGATTGGTACACTTATTTTGAATTGGAGGGAGTATCAAATTAATGGAAATGAAATTGGGGTCGTGATGCTGCTTTCATTGAAAGAAAAATAAAGAAGAAACGAACTTTAAGAAATGGGTCCTGCGAACTTATTAAGTTCTCTGCTGGTGAGTACGCGGGCCGGGCTAGATTGAGAAGTGTGTACGCAGTTATAGATACTCTAGAATGAAATTGTCTCCGGAACTGTTCAGGTCTAGTTTCTTTTGATTTTTGGACACGGTACGGCTTGAACAGCAGCGCTGTTGAAGAGGTACCACCTCGACCACGCGACCCGACCGTGGATGCAACCAATCACAACTTTCCATCTGAATATTGTTTTGTGACATAGTATGATCTTGTGCTACACTCATCATTTTTCTTAGATATTTTGTTGTTCTTTAGTATAAAAAATTAAAATATGTTGGGTGTGTAGGTGTCATGGTGCTCAATCACAACTTTCCCAACACTTTCTTCTTTTTGAAACCTTCACAATGAAAGCTTAATTAGAAGTTTAATAGTAAGAATAATGTAGACAGAATAGGTTTATCGGAGCAGCTCTGAATACTTTGAATTTTTTTGCAATCACAAGGAAGACGCACAAATGTACATGCACCATTTATATATTTGAAATCTGCGTGTCATTCTTTGTTTTCTCCGAATTTCGAGGCGACGACGAATTAAAATTTGTGAAATGTACTAGGATTAAAAAATATTATGTCTTCAAACATATGGTTTTCCACTTTTTACAAAATATATATATGGTTTTCCCCTTTTCTAAAAACATATTATTTTTCTAAAAAAATAAATTCTATGCAGAAAAATAGGGGAGTGCGAGCTCCCAGGACACGTAACTCTTGTTGATAATGAGTTATCTACATAAAATAAGTTTTGCACAAATAAGCTTGACATTGCTTCAGTTCGTAATTATCGATTCATTTTATAGGCGCAGCTCGGAATACTTTGAAAGATTTGTAATCACAACAATAATGACATGACGATTTGAGAAATACATTAGAGCTCGTTTGGCACCTATCATTTCTATTATTTGATAGAAATGAAATGATGGCATTGTTTCATTTCATTTGGAAAGTGAAATGACGACAGGGTCAGAGATAGGAGTTGGCATAACACACAATAGACATTTGCTGGAATTCCAAATAAAATGACATGTCCAATTCCATGCCAGCCAAACAGAGTATAGAATCACAAATGAATTCCATGATTCCGGATCGAAATGATGGCTACCAAATGACCTTTGAAAGATTTTAAATCCTCATGTCACTATTTGTCTTCTCTGAATTTCGAGGCAACACTGATTTATTTAAAAATCCAGAAATGTACTACGATTAATTCTTCAAATATATGGGTTTTCTTCTTTCATAAATATAAAATTATATGGTTTTCGGAATTTTTGAAACCTATGCAGCAAAAATTCTAGGGGAATGCCAGCTCCCAGGACACATAACTCTTGCTGATAATTAAATATCTACAAAAAATAAGTTCTGCACAAACAAGTTTGGCATTGCTTCAGCTCGTAATTCTCAATTCATTTTCCTTGCACGTAAGCAATTTTTCTGTAGAGTGTTTGATGTCTTTTTTTTTCTGTCATATTTTGTTTAACGAATTAAAAACTGATCAAGGAGGAAGAATTCTGAAAGCAAACATACAGACCTGGTCGGAAAAAGACGGAGAGGCCGAAGTCGATGGCCTTGAGCTGCGCGTCCTCGCTCTTGCCAGCGTACAGGAAGTTCTCCGGCTTGAGGTCCCGGTGCATGACCCCGTGCGCGTGGCAGGCGCGCACGACCTCCGCCACCGTCCTGGCCGCGGCCGCCGCGGCGCGCTCCGTGTACCGCCCGCGTGCCACGATCCGGTCGAACAGCTCCCCGCCGTCGCAGAGCTCCATGACGATGTGCACGGCGTCGTCGTCCTCGTATGCGGCGCGCATGCGCACGAGCGCCGGGTGCTCCGGCAGCGACGCCATGATGGTCACCTCGCGCCGCACGTCGGCGACGTCCACGGCGGTGCGCAGGCGCGCCTTGGGGATGGACTTGCACGCGAGCCGCTCCCGCGCGGCGCCGCGGTCCGTGGCGAGGCGCGTGACGCCGAACTCGCCGCGCCCAGCTCCCGGCCCATGTGGTACTTGTCGGTGACGCGGAGGCGCGGGTGGTGCGGCACCACGCCGTCGAGCACGCGGACCGTGGAGGGCGAGGCCGCGGCCGCGCCGCCGCGTGGAGCGTACGGGTTGGGCTTGGCCTTGTTCCGGTGCCGGGGCTTGGGGTTCGCCCTGTTTGTGTTGGGGCTCGGTTCTTGGCTGCGGGTCTGGCTCGGAGGCGTCGCCGGCTTCTTCCTGCCCTGCCGCCGCCGCGACGCTCCCGCCGCATGCTGTGGCTGGGGCGAGTTGGTGCAGCAGAACAAGTTGCCCATGGGAACGACCTCGATCGCCCTCTAGAAGCTTCTCGATGCTTCCACACACCTCCCTGACACTCTTCCACAGGTGGCCGGCCTGATCTTGCTCCCCTTCTAGCTAGCTACAGTAGCTAGCTAGTGCATGCATGGTGCAGACAGGCAGCGCACGGTTCCTTGGGCTGCACTCGGTCTGATCAAGAACGGTCAATCATGTGGTTTCTAGCTAGGTGGTAATGGTAGGTACAGGCCCGGCTCTGACCCATGGCCACCTTGTGCAGCGCACAAGGGCCCACTCTTAGAGGGGGCCCATAATTTATACGACTATAGCACTGTTGTTCCCTGGCATATTATTGTTGAGCTGAAAAAATTGAGCTCCAAAGACATAAAGTCAGCCATCCGATCAGTCGCCTCTTTGCTTGTCTTTGGCACCTGGCTCTTTGCCCCTTTGACTCAACTCTTCGTCTGTTTCGCTCGCATCGCCACCACCTCGGATCGATTTCTTGCGGTCTAGCCCAAGCGGCCAGGCACTCGCCTTGCCCCCTCGGATCGGTCCTCCTCAGTGCTCGCCCTTGCCTGCCCGGCCAACCGGCCTCGGGTACAGTGGTACGTACAGGTATTGATACAAATCTGGTCCCACTATGTCTATCAATCCAATTCTCCACGTATTCATGATTTGAATTAGGATTGTTACATGTAATATGACATTGATTAAGCGCTTATTAAATATTTTTTAGACATCTCAAAAAAAGAATATATGCTCGGATGTAAATATTTAATATTTTACGTCATATATCTAAATATGCATACATGTATGTTATCCTTAGGGGTCCATGTTTTAACTTCGCACGAGGGCCCCGCAAAATATAGAGCCGGCCCTGGGTAGGTACGGCATGGCCTCGCGGGGAAGGCCGGGTCCATGGCACGCCAGAGCACGGCAGCGGAAGGAAGATGGCAGGAGGAAGGAATCAATGGGTAATTTATATTCAGGAGAGCTGTTCTATTATAGTGCTCGATCGATATTAAAAAGAAGGTGAGCTTTGCTTCGTGCTTACGTTCTTCCAACGGACGGACGGGTATATGGATGGATGATGAACTGAAGCCGTGGGCTATTTCTTTCCAAGGCCTGACAGCTTTCCGAGGACGTGCAGTGCAGTAGTAATTTTTGTTCCTAGTAGGAGTATATGATTAGTTGTGGCGTGGAAATTGGAAACACCATCACAGCTTGTTGCATCATCAAGCCCCAAAAGGAAAAGCCTCGTTTCGTCGCTGGCTAGCTGGTTGTTCCCCTCGATCGATCTAGCTAGCTCGAGCCGTTCAACTGCAAGATCTCACTGTGACGTGTGAAAGCTAGCACAAGAAGATAATGACCCGGCATCAAGGCGTGAGAGCGAAGGATGCGGACGGGGAAATAATGGCGAAAGTAACATGCCTGCCTTGTTGCATAGCGCTTCGTGAACGCGAGAGCACGCCTGTTGCAGTTACGGAATCAACACAGGACCCTCTCGGACAAGCTGACAAGCAAGTGAGCAAGTGACAAAGTGCTCTATGCTACGCACAATCTTCATTCAGATGAGGAGACAGAGTTCCAGCTGCCAGGATGCCGTCAGAGCCCGTTGTTGATCGGCAGAAGCGACTAGTCGATGGATTACCAAAACGCGGCAATGCCTCCATGGAGAGGAAATTGCAGATTCCACCACCCTCATGCCATTTCGTTGCGGAAACCACCATGTTTACAGATTTGTTGCACTCTTCACCAGGTTTATGTCTAATCCGTTGCAACCTAGTCTAATCACACTATTGACATCAAAATTTGACACTAACCACCCGTAAACAAGAGTATAAACTACATCACACTTTTTCGGCATGACAATTTGTTTTTGACATGGATAAAATGACAACTGAGAAGACGATATTATTTTAAAACGAGACAAAAGATTTGTCATTTTCATTAATTAAGAATAAAAAATGTTGACTGATTAGTTAGCAGGAAGCCGACCAAAAGCCGGAAGAAACACTCTCGCCCACAATTATGGAGTACGACCATCGTGAGGGCACACACAGCCAACGGCTCTTAGTTCCGATGACCCATGCAAGTGGCCCGACACACTCACCAACGCCCGCACCCTCCCCTGCCGAAACCAGGATGGCGGTCCACGACCCCATTGTCGGCCAGCCGGACGAGGGAATTAATATTTATACCTTACCCACTGTGAGCGCAAGGATTCCACTGTCGCTTCCGTCCGCTGTCAGGACTTAACATAGATGCATCCTCCGGTGGCGATGGCGGCCGAAGGGGATGAAGAGAAGGGGATCCTTGCGCTCACGGTGGCTAAGGTATAAATATTAATTCCCTCGTCCGGCTGGGCGACGGTAGGGTCATGGACCACCATTCTGGTTTCGGCAGGGGAGGGTGCGGGCGTTGGCGAGTGTGTCAGGCCACGTGCATGGGTCACACCCGAACTGAGAGCCGTGGATGTGTGCCCTCGCGAAGGTCGTACCCCATGACGGTGAGCAGAGAGTGTTTGCTCCGACTTTTGGTCGTTTCCTGCTAATTAATCAGTTAACGCTTTTTTATTCTTAATTAATGAAAATGAAAAATCTTGTCTCGTTTTAAAAAAATCTTCTTCTCAGCTGTCATTTTATCCATGTCAAAAACAATTTGTCATGCTGAAAAAGTGTTATCTAGCTTGTACTCATATTGATGGGTGGTTAGGGTCAAATTTTGCTGTCAATAGTGTGTTTAGACTAGGTTGCAACAGATTAGACGTAAACATGGTGGAGAGTGCAAAAAATCTGTAAAACTGGTGGTTTCCGTAACGGAATGGCATGAGCATGGTGGAATCTGCAATTTCCTCCTCCATGGACAACGACATCGGGACGTCCAACTTAATAATGTGTTGATACAGCCGGACAGGCACTGTGCAACAGTGCAGGCTAGAAAGGAGGAGGCTTATACGCTTTGCCGTTTCCGCTTTGGGGCTTGAGAGAAAAGGTAATCGAGGTTTGCGAGGACTAAACAATGGCTAAAGCAGGGGTCAAACAGCCTAACAACATAGAGCGCCATGATAACGGACGGCATCAAGCGACGTGCAGCATGCAGGGGAGAATGATGATTCTGTCCCGTTCCAAAGCTACAGCATTCTACTAGCCTCAACCTTGTCCAGCACCAAACACTAGCCTCCGTTTACCGAGACAACTGGGTAACATCAATCAATCAGATAGCGTTTACCGCGACAACGGGGTAACATCAATCAGATATATGTTGACAACCAAGTTTACCGAGACAACGTCATAACATCGTTCAGATGTGCTTTTTACTTAATATATAGGATAGACGCATTCGTGTGTGTAAGAGCTGGCATTGTTAGAGTTCTTAAGCTTTCTGGTGAAGTAAGCTGCAATTCAATAGGAATATAAGTATATAACCAACGTCAGCTCTGCTATCAGCGCAGAAATTTGTTTGTGTTCTTAGAACACAAGAAAACGGATATACATATTTTTCTTGTGGTCAGCTGTCTGGCTAAGTCCTACCAGAAGAATCTCCCCAACACAAACAGATATGGACATCACGCGTAAACAAAAACATTTTATTAGTGTACAGCTCCTAGGCATAAGAAAACAGCTTCTATGTAGAAGAAACCACCTGAATTGTTAAAAGACAGACAAGAATTGTGCAACTGTCGGACAGCATTGGACAAAGCAAACAGAACTGAAGGCTACAATACGACAAGCACTACTGAAGCCACCAAAGCAGCAAACTCGACAGGCTCATAAGAGTCAGCCTGTAGAGAACAACCTGAAAAATCATCCCAGAGAAACAAAAACAAGCCACATCTAACCAAAACATTTAGACCAGCCTACGACATGTGACGAGTAACATCACTGACATAAGAAAAATCGCAAGAGAACCAAATTTGGAGGAACGAAGACGACCTGATGCTATTTTCCAACAAAGATTCCACATTATCGACCAACCATATGCAGTCATTGGAGCAACAAAATAACTCACAGATGGGGCGAACTTCCAACATAATAACAGGCTAAGTTAGTTCTATAATTGACAAAATGGCTCCCAGACTCCCTTTCTCTCCCGTGACAACCCAAGCAAAATAATTAAAGACTAAGCGTTCGTGCCTAGCTCAACCCTCTCAGTATACGCCTGGCCACCTCCCTGGTTGTTGTAATAGTTGCCTCCAGAGCGGCCACCCCGGCCCCTGTTGTTGAAGTTCCTCTGCTGGTAGTATCCACCATCATCATTGTAGTACCCGCCTCCACCACCCCGTCCATTCTGATACCCACCACCTCCGCCCTGGTAACCGCCGCCACCGCCCTGGTATCCACCCCCACCCTGGTATCCACCGCCACCTCCCCGGCCATTCTGGTATCCACCACCCATGCCACGGCCTCCACGCCCACCCCGGCCATTAGGATAGCTCCTCCTCCCACGACCACCACCCCGCTGGTTCTGATGAGATCGCCTAGGCTGCTGGAATTCTTGCTCTTGGGGCTCTGCATCCCTCTGATCATGTCCTTCCACATCAATTTTCTCCTGCTCTGCCTCAGCTGTGGGATATTCCTCAGGAGGGTTCACAGGAGCATCACCATCCTGAAATTGTTATGTTAGTATATACAATAAATATATTACATAAAAAGAAAAGTATAGCTCCTGGTCCAGGCCAATACCACATTTTGAACATCAGCTGCATTAGACTGATCATTGTAGATTTCTGTAGCATGTGAGTCTTCATTTTCATCCTGTCAACAAGTCAACATACCAGCAAGGTCAGTAACCAACAAAGGTCAGTAAACGACGCTCACTTCATTTCTACTTTCAGAGGCCAACAAGCAAAATACTTAAACCTCTCTCTACTCTGAAAATGCCCCATGATGGAACTTTTAAGAATTAATACAACCACTCATCTCAGCCTTGGTTAATTGTAAAATTCATACCATTTTACTGGCTTCAGACTGAGCTTCGAGGTGTTACAAACATAACAAAATGAATTACCCATCCTAACAAACAAATAAGCAACTAATCAATATAATAATTCTGGCAAAGCATCTGATAATGGTAGTCGTAGTATTGGGTTAGGTGCATGTTCAAGTTCATGATTCTGCAGTCTCGGAAAATTGGTGCTACTTTGCTTTTCTGCACATAGGAGTGGCTCTTTATTTCCCTCAGTGCAAGTCTTACCTAACAACAAGATCTTATTTAGATGGGTAGCTTGGCATCCTGGTATAATTTTATAGAATTGAATCCAAGGAGGCCCTTTGAAATTTAGGGAAATCACATAACCTTTATGTCAAAAGGATACAGCACAAAATAATAGTTAAAAGTTAAAACATCTTCATTTTGATTTAAAAGCATGGAAAGTGCGGACATGCACTGACAGGTTAGGAATTTCCTTATGCAATTTAGCTCCAAAATATAAAAGATGAATGGGCACAGCTGCATAAATAACTTCTACAGAATTAAATAACAGTGATTTTGAAACATCTTCATTTTGATTTAAAAGCATGGAAAAGTGCGGACATGCACTGACAGGTTAGGAATTTCCTTATGCAATTTAGGGAATCAAGTCCAAAATATAAAAGATGAATGGGCACAGCTGCACAAACAACTTCTACAGAATTAAATAACAGTGATTTTATAGTGTCACTAAGGATAGTCTATCCATATCGTATTATGGTGAAGAAATACAATCTCAAACTAAACTTATGTAGCTTTGTTGGAAGTATAGTGATAAAAACAGATGAGCACCTCATATCAAGCTTGCACGACGAAACATGCAAGAAAGTAAAGGGTAGCTGCTGTAACTGGCCAGACTGTAACAGGATAGGTACTTGTAGCTAGAAATGATCAATATTCCTCAAACAGAAGTCACAACTTTTTACTCAAGAGACAGAAGAAAGCAAACAATACTCACATTAAGGAACTGAAAAACAAATATTATGAATGAGCAACAGTTACGCAAGAGAACTTGCACCTAAGAAAAGTAAAATTGCACACACCTTGGTTGCTAAGGATGTATTATCAGTTTATCACACAACCAAAGATTGTTGAACTTCTAGTGTTATATTTTAAAAATCATATTGGTCATAAGTTCATAATAAAGTAGATATGCAACATGTGAAATAAGAATGTCTAAATAGAGGAGACCAAGGAGCACATGCTCCCTCCAGAAACATAGAGCAATCAAATATTAACTCCAACAGCCTAAATATTCAGTAAAAATACATGTATATGTTTAGACACTTCATATTCCAGTATCCTAATTTAGAGCTCAAAAAATTTAAATTCTTTAGAGCACTAAACTTATTTTCTACACAGGGTATAGTCTTCACTAGGGGTGCGGAACGTCAGCTCTCCATCATATTTACAGGCATAGAAATGACATGAGACTTTATGTGTCCACTTTTTTGGAATTGTTGATATAAAAAATTAGTTTTTCAGTGGTGTGTGTGGAGTATCTTGTGCTACCTCGACGAGGCTATCTTTGCAGTGGTGTGTGTGGAGTATCTTGTGTGTGAATCTCAGCGGGTTGTGAGTTGTGACGGTTTTCGCCGGTTTTCCGTGAATTAACTGGGCATCTCTCTTATTAATTAATGGATGAGGCAAATCTTTTGCCCCCATTTAAAAAAATCTTAACCGACATAAAAAGTAAAGTACAAAGAAGTAGACTTTGAAATTTTAGACACATGAAGTGGTGAAATGGAATGTATGGATCATAACACTCATGTTACTGCATAATGCAATTATGAATTCCAGCAAACAATGTGATTTCCAGGGTGTTTGGTTAGGCCTAATTTTGGCTTATAAGTCACAAAAGCTCCTAAATTGGTGCTTTTGATTTTGGCTTTTGGCTTATATCATCTTGTAACAACAAACAGTCAAAAGCCAAAAGCCAAAAGCAAAAGCCCCTAGCTGGGTGCTTTTGTGGCTTATAAGCCAAAATGCAAAAAGCCAGAAAAAGCCCAACCAAACAGCCCTCTAGTGGTATTTTATCATAAAAATAACATTTTGTCCAAAAAGATCAAGTACAGTGTTGCAAACTGCGAAGGCCCATCAGCATTAGACAAACTCAGTTAATGTGTTCTTATCCTGCCCTAAAATAGTGGTGACAACAGACATAGTACTACACAAAGATCATAGTGCTTAAGCTATTATTTTCCGTGTTTTTCCTCCAGAACACCAATGCACAGGCACTATGTTATTATCTAAGCGACAGTACTCGACATCCGTATGAAACAGCATAGAAATAGTCTATCGTCACAAATCACCCCAGATAAAGTTCTTCTCAACAATTGGACTGAATAAGCTCAAATGGAGCAGCACATAATGATGATGATGATTATAATACAATTATTATACAGCAAATCGATCATGACACAGAAGTTACAGAACAATAATGACTACCCAGTGCTAAACACAAACTAAGTTACAAAGAATGAGATATCCGAATTCACCTTGTGACCTTCAGCAGTTATGTTCTCTTCCACTGATGGTGCCTCTGGTGAGACAGCAATGCTCTCCTGTGTCTGCACACCTTCAGCTCCATAGTTCCCAACTGCAGCCGCTGTGTAGTAGTCGGATGCCATGATCCTGTCCAACTTAGACCTCACCGCAGCATCTGAATGACAAAAGACACAGATTTTCAGTAAATAATCACCTGAACTCAAACAAGATTAAAAATCTAGATCAATACTCACATGTAACAGAGGAATCAGGGATCCGCTCATCGGCACGGGCGAGCCACAAGCGGGCATGATGGGCGCAGGCCTGGAGTGCATCGCGATGGGAGACGCCCACGGCGGGAGCAGGGCGAGACGCAGCAAGGGCCGCCAGGGCAGACACTGCGTCAAGGTCGTTTTCCACGAGCAGGTCCACAGTATCGTCCCCGACGGTGTCATAGGTGATGCAGCTGCTCCGCTCGTGCTGGCGGGCGACCATGTTGGCGATGAACTCGCTCTGCGGCTTGACGTCGAAAAGGGAGCCGAAGTAGACGAGCGCGAGGAGGTCCTGGACGGACGAATCGGCCGACGCAGGGGCCGGGGCGGCGGAGGGGGCGGGGACGGTGGCGAGCTCCTCGGTGAGGCGGCGGAGAGGGGCGAGCGGAGGCGCTCGAGCTCGTCGATGAGCGCGGCAACGACGGGCTTGGAGCGCAGCACCTCCTTCTGCTCCTGGTTAAGCGTCTTGCCGGCGGCGGCGGACTCCTCCATCTGCGCGATGCGGTTCTGCTTCTTCCGCAGCGCGCGGAGGCGCTTGGACACCACGGAGAGCACGGGGCCGTCGTTGGCCTCGGAGGCGGCCGCCGCGGCGGCGGCCACGGAGCCGGAGGCGGAGGCGGTGGGGGAGGCGGCCATGGCGTGAGGCTAGGGTTTTAGGGGCGATTTGGGGATTTGGGCTTGGGAGTCGGGGCGGCGAGGTGGGAGGGCCGTGAGAGACTGGAATTTATGGGGCCTGGAGGAGACGAGGGAGGGTAGGGCAATCAGATGATCGGGCGGACCTGTGGCCTCGCACGAATCGCGAAGCACTGGTCCTCTGCTACCGCCTTACTTTTTTTTTTTGAGGGTAAGCTACCGCCTTACTTGTGCTGTTGACCTGTTGTGCATTGCTTCGACCTGACTGCGTTAGATTTTTTTTAGGGGGACAGTGCCGAGCTGGGCTTATGGACCCGTTCTTTGGCAGCTTTTTCGAGAAGTTACCTCTGCCCCAACTTTTTAGGAAGTCATCCCGAAAATTTGAGCGGGTTTTTAAACCTAATGGTAGGTTCTATTTTGAAATCCCAACTAAATTTTGGGTGTGGCTTCCCAGGATGTTTGGGAGGGGCAGCCGCCAAAAGAGTTGGGCTTATGTCTGTTTTCTTTTTCTTTAACTTTGGTTTTTATACTCATTCAAATATTTTTTCAGCTTTTATAGTCATTAAGAATTTCAGCGATACAAACAAGAAGGAAATGTGTGAATATGTGAGGGATACCTGAACAACCATCCTAGATGAACTTATACTTATTAACCAAAGTGCTTTTATGTTGGGATGTCTTTTTTATATTAGAATCCACAAATGAGATGTCATGTTTTGCGAAGCGCTATATCGGGAGATGTTTTTCGAAGGGGTACATATCGGCGGGGGGGGGGGGGGGGGGGGGGGGGGGGATATGTTATGGGTGGTGAAGCATGAGTGGTCGTTCTTGGAGGAGGGGCATGAGGAGACTTCGTATCTATGATCAATTTGTCGACACGGTGATGGAATGTGTATACATGAGCTTGATGAGATTTGTTTGTAAGAACAAAAAGTATACATCAATCTGGAATGTATTTGTAGATATTTAGTCTATCAATATCCAACATTTACCAAGTTAGTCAATACGCGGCTTTTTTGGGTTGCTCTTGACAACCCTGTTCGATCATGGTGAATAGGGAGGCGTCCTCTCATGAATAATATTGTGTTCCTCATATAATTTATAAATTATTTTAAGAAAATACTCATCACCACGACCTGTCTAAGATGGTTGACCTATCTCTCTAGTTTGATTTTCAAATTCAGCCTTATAAACTTAAACTAGTCTAAAGACTCATCTTTAGTTCGCAACAAATAAATGCAGCAGAATCTAGTAGGACATCAATCCACGTCATGAAATCTCTCTTTCCACCTTTTGTCAACACAACATTCAGCTCGCATACATCAGAACATATGAGTTCTAGAGTTACCAAGTTTCTCTCATCGGTTGTTGTATAAGGCTTCCGGTGCTATTTTGATTGCACACAACTATGACACTTGTAACATTTAGCAATGGTGAAATTTGGAACTAAACTCATACTGGATAGTCGAGACATTAAACAAAAATTAACATGACACAAATGAGAGGGCTAAACACTCGCTTCAAAATCAACATTGTCACAAATATGGTTTATTAACCTATTATAAAAACTAAAATAGAAAATAGGACAAGCCTCCGCACATATAGCTCTTTAGAAATAAATTGTTCATTCCACACAACTACTTCATTGAACTCTGACACTATTTTAAACCAGTCTCTGCATAGAAGGGAGTCGGTACGTAATGACATTCTTGTTCTTAGTAGGGACATGATGAATGTTTCTCGGTTGCACGATCTTTGACGAAGTAAACTTTGAATCTACTGTGCCAACACCACGGACAGTAGAATGTGACCCATGCATTCCTTATTAAGACAGCTGAATTTTAGGCGACCTGCAGATAAGAATTGTACATAGAGATGTCAGCACACAAATCAACGTTAGCTCCCTATAAATGCGCCAAGCCGCCAACATGGGGTTTGAAGTATTGAAACACAATAGGTAAATTACCATACCCATAAGTATTGCCATAGGTCACGACGTTAACATTCTTGGAGCCCTTATTCTCTCTGCGGTCTGCACGAACTGGGTATCCCTTGGAAAAGTGGTGGAGTTTCCACATGTGAAGCAACCTTGCAATCCTTTGTTCAACATCTTCTTCTTCAAGGAGTAGTAATGTTAGGCTTGTCAAAGGTAAGATTGTTTTTCCTTTGTTCTTGATGTGTGGGATTTTCTACACCAGGTTGGTGCCAGAGTGACCCTCATATCTTCTCTCATTAGTGTTCTTAGCCCGATCCTTATCCTCAACATCAAGAGACACTATAAGTTTCTTCGCCAATATCACTTGTCTCTTGTGTTTGAAAGTTTGTGGCGAAATTCCTCCATGACGAAGGTAGCTTCGCAATAATACATTCAGCCACAAACTCGACGGGTAAGGCGAACTTGAGGAGTTAGAGTTATTTTCTAATGCATTTTTATTTTGCAACCACATATCGGTTGTTCACCATCTCATGAAACATCTCCATTATGTACAATTCACTTCATGTATCGGTAGCACCAACACTAAGTGCATCCCAAAACTCTTTTCCTTTTGTTATGTGCATGTACACATCACAAAGCCGGTCAACAAGAACACTAATGCATTCGGTGAACATAATATTGGCCTTGCTCGAACTTATTATGATCCTCATCACAAAATAGCTCCTCCAGACTTTTTTTACATCTAAAGCATTGCTCCTCCAAACTTTCTAGTGAATACTTCCAGAGGAGTAAGCTAGAGCGTGGTCTTACTTGCCACCTCTTATGGTATAGTGCACACCGGTGAACTTATCCGGGTTTAGTGCATCGTTATAATCAGACATAGTTAATTCACGAAATTGCCTGCAATTAGGTTCTCAAATTATTGGATCGTTGGGCAAGTTCATGACAAATATCATAATATAAATCATGACTAAAACAACTACTATATATCATGTGAAACTCGAACACATTAGATGCTCCTTTTGGTGTAAACTATGATGGCGGCGCAAGCAGCAAAAGGAGACTGAAAACCTAGATTGGTTTGTTGTGTTTACCAGTGGCTAAGGGGAGGGGGGCTGAAGCAAGAAAAATGTAAAGTTATCTGAATGTTTTCTTCGAGACGGCATCACATGTATGGAGCAACAAAAAGCCCAGCAGCGTCGAGGTAAAAACCAAGACATAAACTCACCAAGCAAACACTCTCAGGACGAGAAGACGCGTCATTGGGAGTAAGTAACACGTCTTCACGCACAACATTGAATGCAGCGTTGGAAGGACGGCTGGACGGAGCCACCGGTAAACCAGGCCTACAACAGATAGGCACAAGGCAAGACTGTCGCTTGTATTCTTCCTCGGGTTATTATTAAATAGTGTGTTTGACCAGACGTGCGTCATCCCGAGACTGTTCATAGAAGTTTGCGCGCCTGCCGGCTTAATCGGGGTGCCATTAAGTCGGCTTCCACGTGTGGCGTTAAGCGAGATAACACCTTCTCCAAAGGAACTTTTTTCCCGGGCTACATGGTCGCCGTTTTTTTGAAAACTCGAAATCGACATTTTAAAGTTTCAAAAAATCGTGAAAAAAATCCTGGATGTGGATATTGTATAGGTCTACAGTCGTGCAAATTTCAACTACAAATTCGTTGTATTTTGGGCTGCACAAAAAAGGCATGCGCCCAGTTTGTTCCACGCATGTGCTGGAGCCGGCGTAATGGCTAGTTTGTTCAACCTATGTGTTGGAGCCGGCCATCGGCGCCCAGTTAGTTGCATACATGTGTTGTAGCCAGCGTAAAGGCCAGTTTGTTCAACGGCATGGGCTGGAGCCGGCAGCCGGCTCAGTGCTTTTCGTCACAGATCTTGGACTGGTGAGTCCCTCCTGACGGTTCACTCGGGAAACTTGACAGTCAAGTCCCTTCCTTAGGAAACCTGGGTGCAGGCGAAAACCTACTTTGGAGCCTGGTGATGACGTGGAAACACACGTTCGTTGGGAGACCCCAAGAGGTAGGTATGAAGTAGTGCAGCAGCAATTTTCCCTTGAAATCTACCAAGGTTATCGAACCAGTAGGAATTGGAAGAGCTTCAACACGGTGTCAGCGGCGTCGTTACGATCACTGACGTGGATCTGCACACAACACAATCAAAGTACTTTGCCCCAACGAAACAGGAAGGTTATCAATCTCCCCGGCTTGCTGAATACAAAGGATTAAACGTATGGTGTGGAAAGTAATGATGAGTGCAAAAAGGAACAGCGAGGAAATAAATGCAGAGCGTGGTGGAAACAGTGTTTTTATCAGTGTGGAATAAAGGACCGGGGTCCACAGTTCACTAGTGGTGTCTCTCATAAAACAGATAAATATGTTGGGTAAACAAATTACAGCTGGGTAATTGACAAAGTGCAAACGCATGACAATGCAAGATATGATAAGAACATGTTCATTGTTAGATCTATTGGGCATTACATCAATATACATAGACCGCTTACTAGCTGCATCTATGACTAATAATCCACCCCCGGATAGCTACCGTGTCTCCCGTGAGTATTAAGTTGCAAGCAACAGATAAAAACATTAAGCAAAGTGTGTAATGTAAACAATGCATATGACATATAGACACAGCAAAGTTGTTTTCTCCCTAGTGGCAACAACACATCTACAGCCTTAGTCGTTTCTGTCATCTCGAGCCCAGGCTTCTAGAGGGATGAACCCACTATCTAGCATAAATACCCCCTCTTGCAGTCATTAGAATCTACTTGGCCAAAGCATCTACTAACAACGGAGAGCATGCATGAACATATATAAAACATGGATATAAATAGATGAACAAACTTGATCATAACTTCACAATTCATCGGATCCATCAAACACAACATATAGCATTACATAAAGATGATCTTGATCATGTTAGGCAGCTCACAAGATCTAAACATGATAGCACAAGGTGGAGAGACTACCAACTAGCTACCGCTATGGACCCGTAGTCCCGTGAAGAACTACTCACGCATCACTCTGGAGGCAGGCATGGTGATGAAGAGCCCTTCGGTGATGATTTTCCTCTGGCGGGGTGCCGGGAAGAACTCCAGAACCCTCCGAACTAGGGTTGACGACGACGGCGGCGATGGAACTTTTCGTGGATTTTTGATCGGGTATTTAGGGTTTCCTGAATAGATGTAATTTATAGGCGAAAGAGGGGCGCCAGGGGGGCACCATGTGGGCCAGGCGGCAGGGCCACCCCTGGCCGCAACGTGGGCCCGCCTCCTCTCCTGGGCTTGTTTTATACATATTGCTACATGTTTTATATAAACTTCATAGCATTTTTATGCAATTTCTGGGACTAACCTATTAACAAGATGCCACAGTGCCAGTTCCTGTTTTCTGCTGTTTTCCGTTTCAGAAAAGCTAGTCAGGAATATTCTCGGAATTGGACGAAAATCAACGGAGCCCAGTTTTTCACCGACACGAAGACGAAGTCCGAAGGGCGCACGAAGAAGCGACCCAGGGGAGCCAGACACTGCAAGGGCGCGGCCCCCCTTGCTAGCGTGTCGTGGTAGTGTGTGGGGCCCTCGGCTGGCCCCACGCGCCCTTTCGCCTATATATTGCATACGTCCTGAAAACCCTAAATACCCGAGCATTATTCCACGAAAAGTTCCGTCGCCACACCGTCGTCAACCCTAGTTCGGGAGGGTTCTGAATCTCCTCCCGGCACCCTGTCGGAGAGGGCGATCATCACCGGAGGGCTCTACATCACCATGCCGACGCTCGGAGTGATGCGTGAGTAGTTCATCCTTGGACTACGGGTCTATAGCAGTAACTAGATGGTTGTCTCTCCACTTTGTGCTATCATGTTTAGATCTTGTGAACAGCCTAACATGATCAAGATCATCTTATTGTAATGCTACATGTTGTGTTTGCTGGGATCCGATGAATAGTGATGTTATGATCAAGTTGTTTATCATATATCTACTGTTTTATTTATGTTCTTGCATGCTCTCCGTTGCTAGTAGATACTTTAGCCAAGTAGATGCTTGTGACTCCAAGAGGGAGTATTTATGCTCGATAGTGGGTTCATGCCTCCAGTAATCTGGGTGAGTGACAAGAACATCTAAGGTTGTGGATGTGTTGTTGTCACTAGGGATAAAATAACTAATGCTTAGCTTAAGGGTACTGCTGTTAAGTCTAATGCGTTTGTTTACATTACACACTTTGCTTAATGCAATAATCTGTTGTTTGCAACTTAATACTAACGGGAGACACGGATGCTATCCCGGAAGTGGATTATTTAGGCATGGATGCAGCTGGTAAGCGGTCCATGTATTATGTTGTAATGCCCAATAAATACTACAATAAACTATCTTGTCATATATTGCATTGTCATGCGCTTGCTATTTGTCAATTGCCTAGCCGTAATTTGTTTATCCAACATGCATATTATCTTTTATGGAGAGACACACTAGTGAACTGTGGACCCGGTCCATTCTTTTACACTGATAAAAACACCAACTGCAATCATCTGTTCTTTGTTACTTTCTGCATTTATTATTATTCTCCACACCATACGTTTAATCCTTTGTATTCAGCATGCCGGGAAGATGACAACCTTCCTGTTTCGTTGGGGTAAAGTAGTTTTATTGTGTTGTGTGCAGGTCCACGTCAACTACCAAATCATCTGACGTTGCGCCGTGCCATATTTTCTGGTGCCGTTGACAACCTTATGAAAAACTTTTGACTCCTACTGGATTGATAACCTTGGTAGATATCAAGGGAAAATTGCTGCTGCACTACATCATACCTTCCTCTTGGGTCTCCCAACGAACGTGCGTTTTCACGTCATCAAGCACATTTTCTGGCGCCGTTGCCGGGTGATGCATGTAAAATGCATACATGAACTTTGCACTTTAATTGCTTATATTCCAATCATATTTGCATCATATAAGGGTTATATCAATGTTTTATAATGATTTTTGGGAATATTCATTTATTTCTATTTTTATGGAATTAACCCTGCACAGGCAGAAAACCCGTTTTCTTATTTTAATGTTTCAGGGACCCAAACGTCAACGAAATCACCTGGAAATTTACGGGCGTCAATATTTGGAAGGAAAAAGACCTGCGGGCGAAGGAAGCGAACAAACGGAGGTCCGAGGACCAAACGGGGGTGGCCCACGCGGCCAGGTACTGTGGCCGCGTGGGGCCCACTCGTTTGGCCCTCGTGGCTCCGTTGCCGTCGATCTTCGCTCCACCGACATAGTCTTGACCTAAAAACGCCTATAAAAAAGATCACCCGACGTTCTCTGGAAGGAGCGCCGCACAAACACAGAAACACTGAAACGGAGATCAGGAGCTGCAGATTGGAGGGGGGGGAAACTCCGGCGGGGCGCTGCCGGCGTGGTCTCCATCTTCTCCATCGACTTCTCCACCGTCTCCATGATGAAGGGGAGTAGTCACCTCTGGACTATGGGTTTGTGGAAGTAACTTATGTATCTCTCCTCTCTTGAGCTTCACTAATTAGCACGTATGAGCTGCTGAACATGATTACGGTCACCGTTGTAATACCTTTGTGGTGGATCTTTATGAGTTAATATTATGTTTGAGATTGCAATGTTTGTTTCAGTTATGAGTATAGATGCATATTATGTACTGATGTCTACGCACGCTTCTATTCTTGTAGACAGTGTTGGGCCTCCAAGTGCAGAGGTTTGTAGAACAGCAGCAAGTTTCCCTTAAGTGAATCACCCAAGGTTTATCGAACTCAGGGAGGTAGAGGTCAAAGATATCCCTCTCAAGCAACCCTGCAATTAAGATACAAGAAGTCTCTTGTGTCCCCAACACACCCAATACACTTGTCAGGTGTATAGGTGCACTAGTTCGGCGAAGAGATATTAAAATACAAGTAATATGGATGATTATAAGTGGTAATTGCAATCTGAAATAAAAATGGCAGCAAGCAAACATGTAGCAGAACTGGTTGTAAACGGTGTTTCAATGCTTAGAAACAAGGCCTAGGGATCATACTTTCACTAGTGGTCACTCTCAACAATAATAATATAATTGAATACATAGATATTTCCTCTTCACTATGCTACTCTGAGTTATTCTCTCGTTGGATAACGAACACCAATCCACCGCGTAGGGCTATAAAACACACCTTAAAGTCGCATTCCCATGTCTAGTTAACCCCACACTGTCAACTTGAGCGCCCTAGAAGGTACTAGACAAACACCGCAATTTCATAGAGACATCCAACGCAAATAATAACTCATGATAAGTATTCCTGTTATCTTTAGCCTAAGAGCCACACACGGGGCGCACACTGTCAACTTCGCACCGTGGGACAAAGGTGACTCCGGAGATTACATTAATAAAACCACTTGAGTAGCATATAAGATAATGAAGAGTACATCTATGGATTCAACTAGATTACAAAGCTCATGATCACATAAAGATCACACCATGGAGAGAGAGATAAACCACATAGCTACCGGTAGAGCCCTCAGCCGAGGGAGAACTACTCCCTCCTCATCATGGGAGGCAGCAACGCGATGATGGAGGCGGTGGCGTCGATGGAGATGGCTCCGGGGGCAATTCCCCGTCCCGGCAAGGTGCCGGAACAGAGACTTCTGTCCCCCGAAACGGAGTTTCGTGGCGGCGGAGCACGGAGATGTATTCGGGAGTTTCGTCAATTGTGTTAGGGTTTACTCCGCGGGGGCTATTTATGGTCCAAAGGGCAGCTTCAGAAGGTCCCGAGGCAGCCACACGTGGCCTCGGCGCGGGTCAGGGTTTTCCTGGCCGAGCCGACTTGTCGGGCCTGCACAGGCCGCATACGAACTCGATGGAGATGAACCTTTTGTATAAAACGTGCGGCGGAAAATTCCGAACAACTTTCGCGACTAGACTTTTTCCATTTGACGTCGTCTTCAGGCCCGAACGTGACGATCTTTGAAAATAGTTTTCAGACAGATTTCTGGAAAGTCCCAATTTGACTCCAACAAGGTTTCCTTTGCCCAATTTTGATAATTTCTACACATCAAAGTGTAAAACAAGAACATTGTGCACTTTGGCAACTATTAGTAGGTTAGTCCAATAAATGTCATAATATGATATAAAGTGCATATAAAACATGTGGCAATTGATATAAAACATGCATGGAACATCAAAAATTATAGATACGTTTGAGACGTATCAGCATCCCCAAGCTTAGTTCCTACTCGTCCTCGAGTAGGTAAACGATAAAACAATAATTTTTGAGGTGACATGCTACCAACATAATCTTGATCTAATAATGATGTAATGGTAAGTGAGCTGAGATCAAATCATTCAAAGCAAATGTCTATAATTGATATTAAATAAGAGATAATAAAGCAAGATAGTTAAACAAGCTAAAAGTTTTCATGAATGACGGCCTTTAAGACATGAAACCGTACAAGGTTCATTATAGATGTTTTAAGTATCCAGTGTAGGAGTTTATCCTTCAATTCCAAGCATCAAGTCAAATAAAAGTAAACATGAACGTCATGAATCCACTGTTTCGAGGTCTACTCAACCGGTGAGCGTAAGCATTTAGTATCGGCACCAGGATGTTATGGCAAAGAGAACGTTAATGGGGGTTTGGAAGGCCAATGGAAGAAAGTCTCACAAAGCTATAAGTGATCATTAGACAAGAGGAAGTCTTATAATCGAAGCTATGCAAGGAGTAGTGATTGCCATGCAACGGATGCACATAGAGCTATATGTGTATGAAAGCTCTCCAATGGAACTAGTGGGGGTGCATCCAACTCGGTTGCTCACGAAGACCTAGAGCACTTTTGAGGAAGCTCATCATTGGAATATACAACCCAAGTTCTATAACGTAATATTCCCCACATAGTTATACTAGTAAAGCATGAAAACTCTCTCAAATGGAGCATAGGTGCTAAACATGAGCACAAATGATGACTATGAATACTGCAAGTGTTAAACATGAGCACAACTTTGATAAAGGATAGTAGTGTTGCCCCCTTTTCTTTATTCTTTTTTTTCTTTTTCTTTTTTTTTCTTTTTCTGTTTCACTTTTCGATGGCCTCCATGGCTCTTTTCTAGCAGGGGCAACACTCTAATATGATTACAAACTTTTGGTACAAATAACTCATAATGAACAAAACATGATGTATAAAACTGTATGCCTCTGCCAGTGTAGCAGGATGTGCAATGATCTAGCGTAACATGGGTAAACCACACATCAGCTGTATAGAATCATGCAAAGCAATATATAAATGATAAATGACAACAAGTCATGTAATGTAAAATGGAAGTTGCATGGCAATATATCTCGGAACAGCTATGGAAATGCTGTGGTAGGTAGGTATGGTGGCTGTTTTGAGGAAGATGTATGGGTTTATGTGTAGGAGAACAAGAGGAAGTCCTCCCACGGGTTTTGGATGTACTGGCGAAGTATGCACAACTCTCAATGTGAGAAAAGGGCAATGCACAGCACCGAAGAGGCTAGCAAATTTGGATGGTGGAAGTGCCAAAACCGTAGCTTAACATTAGTCAAAAAGAACTCACAAGTTTATTGCAAACAACTAGCAGGTTCAACATTAAGCGCATGGTTAACATTTACCCCAAGGAGGGCCGTTCACGGCGGCACAAGTACCCCGTTAGATCCCTCGACCTTCACACACAACCTAGTTATTACGAACCACTTTTCAGACATGGAAAGCTATCAAGTCCAACTACACCTTCAACAATTTTAGTGTTTGTAGTACGGTGCAAGCTTAAAGACAATAATCCACTAATGATTTTAACTTAATTAACCAGCAAGCTTTACCATCTATTACTTAATACCTCAAAACGTTTGCAAGGAATCAGGTTATCAAAGTTCAATGATCTACAAGATTATGCAAGTTTTCATTATACCACTACCACACGCAACATTTTATGAACCAACATATTAACCAAGCAACTCTCCAAACAAATATAAGTGAAGCAAGAGAGTACTTTCTACAAAAGAACTAATAGCTCTGACAAGAGGTACATGAAAACCAAGAGCTAGAAGCTAAACAGCGCGAAAATTGAATACTCAACAGATATAAGTGAAGAACAAGAGTATTCCAAGAAAAAGCGGAGCGTGTCTCTCTCCCAATCAAGAATGTTGTGATCAAGCTTATTGCAAAAATAAAAGTACAATACTGAAAATAAAAGCACACAGACGCTCCAAGAACAGCACATATGATGTGAAAGAATTAAAATATAGTTTCACTAGAGATGACCTGATAATTTTGCCGATGAAGAAGGGGATGCCTTGGGCATCCCCAAGCTTAGACGCTTGAGTCTTCTTGAAATATGCTGGGGAGATCCATGGGAGCCTCCCCAAGCTTAAGCTCTTCACTCTTCTCCATCCTATTATATCATCCTTCTCTCTTGACCCTTGAAAACTTCCGTCACACCAAACTCAAAGCAAATCTCATTAGAGGGTTAGTGCACAATCAAAAACTCACATGTTCTATAAAACGCAATATGACTTGTTACTTTAAACATTAGCTACAGCCACTGATGTTATGTGAAGCTCTTCCACCCAAAAAAGAATTTCACTCAACACTAGTAAAAGAGAGAATGCAAAATAAAAAGGCATAATCTGTCTAAAACAGAACAGTCCGCAAAGACGAATTTTTTCAAGGCACTTACGACGCTCAGATCTAAAAACTCTAGACTAATGAAAGTTTCAGATATTCATAAAGATTACGCACAAAAATTTTCAGATTTAATTAACAATCTGGTGATTTTAGGAATTTCGTACAGTGAACAGCAAAAATCTGTTTCTGCGCAGCAATCAAAATTAAGCATCGTCTTAACATTAGAGGCTACTCTTGGCACAACAATGCGAGAAAATAAAGATACAAAGGAGTTGCTACAGAAGTAAACAAGCACCTTGACTCAAATAAAGAAAAATTGCAGAAATAAAAACAATGGGTTGTCTCCCACAAGCGCTTTTCTTTAAAGCCTTTTAGCTAGGCATGATAATTTTGATGATGCTCTCATATGTATAAGAGGTGAATATGAAAGAGCATCAAGAAGCAAATATCAAACACATTTAAGTCTAACCCACTTCCTATGCAAAGGAATCTTGTAAGAAAATAAATCAATAAAGCACAAAGTGACTATCATAGGAAGGCAAAACAAGCGCAACATCAAAACTTTCAACATAAAGAGAGGAGACTTAGTATTATTGTGATGTATGAATCCATGTCTCCCTCTCTCATAAGGACCAGTAGGTCTTAAAGTACCCAGCAAATAAAAGCAAATCAAGAGAAAGCTCAAAACCTTCATCATAAAGAGAAGAAATTTAGTAACATGAAGATTTCTATAACCATACTTTCCTCTCTCAAAATAATTTTCAGTGGCATCATGAATAAACTCAACAATATAGCTATCACATAAAGCATTCTTATCATGATCCACATGCATAAAGTATCATTACTCTCCACATAAGCATAAACAGTTTCATTAGTAATAGTGGGAGTAAAAGTATCACATCCATCATTGTAATCATCATAAATTGGAGGCATAGAATAATCATAATGAATTTTATCCTCAATAGTAGATGGACTGAAAATATCATATTCATCATTGTAAACATCATATATAGGAGGCATATCATAATCAACATAAACTATATCCTCAATAGAAGGTGGACTGAAAATATCACAATGATTATAACATCATATATTGGAGGCAAAGTATCATCAAAGCAAATTTTCTCCTCCAAAACCGGGGAACTAAAAAGATCATTTTCATCAAAAACGACCTCCCCAAGCTTAAATTCTTCCATAGCATTAGCAATAATGGTGTTCAAAGAATTTATAGTAATAACATTGCTACCATCATGCAAATAATTTTCCATAGGTTTTTTAATTTTCTCTTCAAAAGCATCATGTCCTAATTCAAGATAAATTTCATAAAGCTCTCTAATTTTTGTTGTTGTTTTCCATTAAGCCTAACTAGTGAAATAAAAACAAGAAACAAAAAGATATAATTGCAGAATCTAAAGGAAATACCTTCGAGCACTCACACGTCAGCAACAATGCTAGAAAATAGCTAAGTAGCTGGAGGATGTGAGTACCTTTTACCTTACCTCCCCGGCAACGGCGCCAGAAAATAGCTTGATGTCTACGCACGCTTCTATTCTTGTAGACAGTGTTGGGCCTCCAAGTGCAGAGGTTTGTAGAACAGCAGCAAGTTTCCCTTAAGTGAATCACCCAAGGTTTATCGAACTCAGGGAGGTAGAGGTCAAAGATATCCCTCTCAAGCAATCCTGCAATTAAGATACAATAAGTCTCTTGTGTCACCAACACACCCAATACACTTGTCAGGTGTATAGGTGCACTAGTTCGGCGAAGAGATATTAAAATACAAGTAATATGGATGATTATAAGTGGTAATTGCAATCTGAAATAAAAATGGCAGCAAGCAAACATGTAGCAGAACTGGTTGTAAACGGTGTTTCAATGCTTAGAAACAAGGCCTAAGGATCATACTTTCACTAGTGGTCACTCTCAACAATAATAATATAATTGAATACATAGATATTTCCTCTTCACTATGCTACTCTGAGTTATTATCTCGTTGGATAACGAACACCAATCCATCGCGTAGGGCTATAAAAGCACACCTTAAAGTCGCATTCCCATGTCTAGTTAACCCCACACTGTCAACTTGAGCGCCCTAGAAGGTACTAGACAAACACCGCAATTTCATAGAGACATCCAACGCAAATAATAACTCATGATAAGTATTCCTGTTATCTTTAGCCTAAGAGCCACACACGGGGCGCACACTGTCAACTTCGCACCGTGGGACAAAGCTGACTCCGGAGATTACATTAATAAAACCACTTGAGTAGCATATATAAGATAATGAAGAGTACATCTATGGATTCAACTAGATTACAAAGCTCATGATCACATAAAGATCACACCATGGGAGAGAGAGATAAACCACATAGCTACCGGTAGAGCCCTCAGCCCCGAGGGAGAACTACTCCCTCCTCATAATGGGAGGCAGCAACGACGATGATGGAGGCGGTGGCGTCGATGGAGATGGCTCCGGGGGCAATTCCCCGTCCCGGCAAGGTGCCGGAACAGAGACTTCTGTCCCCCGAAACGGAGTTTCGTGGCGGCGGAGCACGGAGATGTATTCGGGAGTTTCGTCAATTGTGTTAGGGTTTACTCCGCGGGGGCTATTTATGGTCCAAAGGGCAGCTTCAGAAGGTTCCCGAGGCCGCCACACGTGGCCTCGGCGCGGGTCAGGGTTTTCCTGGCCGAGCCGACTTGTCGGGCCTCTCCAGGCCGCATACGAACTCGATGGAGATGAACCTTTTGTATAAAACGTGCGGCGGAAAATTCCGAACAATTTTCGCGACTAGACTTTTTCCATTTGACGTCGTCTTCAGGCCCGAACGTGACGATCTTTGAAAATAGTTTTCAGACAGATTTCTGTAAAGTCCCAATTTGATCCAACAAGGTTTCCTTTGCCCAATTTTGATAATTTCTACACATCAAAGTGTAAAATAAGAACATTGTGCACTTTGGCAACTATTAGTTGGTTAGTCCATAAATGTCATAATATGATATAAAGTGCATATAAAACATGTGGCAATTGATATAAAACATGCATGGAACATCAAAAATTATAGATACGTTTGAGACGTATCATGTACCCCGTTCTTGTCTACTTGTTTTGATCAAGCATGTTTATGAGAGCGTGTGTGGGGGAACGTGTGCATTAGTTGGAGTAACGGGGGTGGCTAGTGCAGTGAACGTGAGAGAAAGTTCTGCGATCCACTTTGGTATCTTTACCTTACTTTGTTACCTCACTAGGGATAAACTAAAATACCATGCTACCGGGGATGTGGGCGTGACCATTGCCACTACTCCATGACTAGATCTAGCATGTTCTTATTTTCACTTCATGTCATGATACTTAATGCTATACTCTGAGTTATCTTAATTACTGAGGTGTTATGATTTAGTTCGCATCTTGGTGGAGTATAAGAGAGGTTAATAACCAAAAGATCTCTATGTTAGGACGTGATGCCCATATATCTAAGTAACTTGTTATCAAACCCTGTGTTGCAATCTCATATGTTAACTGTGTGTGTTCCATTGTCTACCACTTTATAAAGAGAGAGTGCATTTGTGAAACCATGAACCCCAGTCCATTTTTAATCATAAGAAACACCTTTCCAACACCATATACCACTTTTCTATTTTCAGCCATCATTAAATCCGAAAATACAAAAATACTTTTCATCTTGCATACATCATTCAAAAACCCAAAAATATCATTTATCATTGCATCCACCATCATTGCATATTTATTTCTTGTTTGCATTGCATAACTATCCTGATATCATTCTTACACCTTGTGCTTGACAACCACAGGTGAGGTTGAGGACCAAAACATCTAACCTTGTTTTGTAGGTAACCAAAAGAAGGATAAGAAGATAAATCTACCACTTCAGATTCCCCGAGAGTTCGATATTAAACCCTCGAGTCACCCCTCGTGGGGAAAACTGTCTTCCACTTACTATACACTCTGCACTTGGAGTCTCAACCTAATCCCGTTTATTTTGCAGGTATCAAAGCCTTGCTCTTCGGGACCATCAAGACGTTTTCTGGCGCCGTTGCCGGGGAATCGTAGCTGAGAGATTTATCCAAGGGTGTGCATCATCGCATTCATCTCACAACAAAGTCAACGTCACCAACTTGTGCTAACACCTAAGCTTGGGGAGGTTGCACCTACGTGAGCACCATCTTATCCATCTTTACTTACAAAGCAATTTATTTGTTTTGTTAGTGTCATTGCATATCATATCATATTTATTTCAGTTTTGCATAAAAAATTAAAAATACCAAAAAAAACTTGCTAAAATGGGAGAAAGAACTAAGTTGTGTGACTACACAAACACTCCTAATGATCAATTTATCACGAGAGCTATTGCCACACCTAAGATAAATGCTGAGAGTTATGAAGTAAGTCCTAGTTTGTTGAACTTGATAACTAGGGAACAATTTGGTGGTAGTGCTATGCATCTTCATGACTTTGTTGAAATATGTGACATGCAAAAGTTTAAAAATGTGGAAAGTGATATCCTAAAACTGAAGTTATTTCCTTTTTCACTTAGAGGAAAAGCTAAAGAGTGGTTGCATTCCTTGCCATCTGGTAGTATTAATTCTTGGGATGATCTAAAAGAAGCTTTCATTAAGAAATATTATCCCCCTGTTAAAATTTTGCAAAATAGAAACAACATCCTTTCTTTTAGGCAAAATGAAAATGAACATGTTGCTATGGCTTGGGATAGGATAAAACTTATGCTTAGAACTTGTCCCTCACATGGAGTTAATGAATGGACCATATTACACTCTTTCTACAATGGTTTAAACTACATGTCTAGAAACATACTTGATTCTGCTGCTGGAGGTGCTTTTATGAGTAAGACTATAGTAGAAGCTAAAAATATATTGGAAAGCATTTTACAAAACTATAGTCAATGGCATACTGATAGGGCACCTAATCCTTCTAAGAAAGTGAACTCTATTGAAGAAACTAATGATTTGTCATCTAAAATGGATACTATTCTTGCTTTGCTTAATAAACCTAGTGTTGAAAATGTTCCTTTGCAAGAACTAGTTGGAAACAATTCTGAAAATATTGATGTCAACTTCATTAGGAACTATGGTAATAATGGGTATGGTAACAACAATTATAACTCTTATAATAAACCCCCATATGTGCCAAATAAATATGCTTCTAGTGGTAATGTTTCTAGTGACTTGGAAAACACCATTAGATCTTTTATATCTACCCAAAAAGAGCTTAATAAGGAATTTATCTCTAAGTTTGAAAAACAAGATGCTTTGTTTGAAAGGGTAGATCAGCTTACTAAGGAAGTCTCATCATTAAAGAGCATCATTACAGCCCAAAAACATGAGGAAACAATAAAATATTGCCAAGAGGTTATCAATAAGTCTTGGGAACACATTCATGAGCTAAAGAATCTATTGGGGTAATGAAAGAGGTTGAAGTTGAGGAAGTTAAAATGCTTAATGAAGTCAAGGATCCTTTGCTTGACTTAGAAAATTGTAGCTTGCATGAATTAATATCTATCTTACAAAAATTTGCAAGTGATCCTTCCATCAACACTAACCAAGCAGGTTTTGGTTCTTATATTGCTAATCATGTCTTGAAAGAAAAGATTGCTAGGTACAACCAAGAGGCTATGATACCACCTAAGCTTGGGGATATGTGGATACCTAAGGTACTAGTAACTATTGGAAAAGAGACACACCATGCCATACTTGATCTAGGATCTAGTGTCTCTGTTTTATCTAAAGAACTATATGAAGTGCTTGAATTGAAAAATCTTGAAAAATGCTCTATTGAACTAGCACTTGCTGATGACTCTATTAAACATGCTTTGGGAAAAGTAAGTGATGTTATGGTAGAGTTACATATGACTTTTGTGCCTGTGGATTTTCTAATCATGGACATGGGGATAAAACCTCTAGTCCTATTATTCTTGGAAGACCTTTTCTTCGTACCACAGGTGCTATCATTGATTCAAAGGAAGGGAATGTAAAGTTTCAGTTTCCACACAAGAAGTGCATGGAACACTTTCCAAGGAAGAGGGAACCACCAAAGTTCAAGCTCCCTCATGAGCTTCGTCCACAATAAAACAACAAGTAAGAAGCCTAGCTATATGGCTATAAAGAAAGCGCTTTGCGGGAGGCAACCCGGTTATTTTTGTGTGTGATTTTTCTTTGTGTCCTCTTGCTGTAACAAGAGATTTTGTGTTAGTTAGGTTCTGGAGTTTTTAATAAAGTGCCAAGTTTTACCCTTTTTGGTTTGAAAAAGTTGCTTATAGCGTTCGGAGATTTTATTCCTGCACGAGTCAGTGCACGGTATGATTTTTAATTCTTATTCTGTAACTCCGAATGAGCTCATATTTGAACTGTAGTTGCAACTTTTCATCCTCTGTATGCATGAATTTTTTCGGAATTTTTCGAGAAAGTTTGGTAGGGTAGAAAAATACGTTTTGCTGCTGCTGTTTTTCTGGACAGATTCTGTCCCATTTTGTTTGATGCATGCTTTGAGCTTTTAAGTTGAATCTTTTTGATCCAATTGAGTTTATGAGTAGGCATACAACATTATACACTTTCTGGACATGTCATATGAATTTTTGTTCAAGGATTATATGCAGCAAGGAACCTATTTGTTTATCACTATTAATGCACCCCACAGAAAAGAGATGGGAGAAACGGTGTTTTGAAGTTTTTTCACAGGGATTGGAGGAGATGCACCAAGAGCTATCCAAGGATGGTGAAGACCATAAGCTTGGGGATGTGAAGACAACCCCGCTGGACCTACACACTCTCGGTTTGCACACGTCCAACTTCTGTTTTTCGATCGAAACACTTTATCGCATAAACTTGGAGCGTCGTTTTTTGTTTTTGTTTGAGTCTTGAGAGACCACCACACTATCAATTATATATGAGAGAGCTACTGGAAATATGGGTTGAAATATGTTGGATGCTTTTATAAGATTGGGAAAAGGGATGTTTGACTTGATTTTTAATGATACATATAGTTGCATGATTCATGAGCTTGTTTATGAGTAATAGTTTGCAAATTCTTTTTGTAGAGCTATCACTTATTCATGTTTTGGTGCTGATTGTTATTTACTTGGTTTAACATGGATTAGTTAGTTCTATGGACACTCATGCATGCATCTAGATGGTCAACTTTCTCCCTTTTGCTAGCCCAAAAACTCCAACAAGCAAAAACTTGTTTCCAACACCTTCAACCAAAGTTATTCCAGTGAGTCCACCATATCTACCTATTGGCTTTATGCTATTCCGAGTATGTTTAACATGTTGTTTGTGTTATCTTACCTCTGAATGAAAATGTTTATGTTATTGATTGCAATGGAAAAAATTGGTTATATAGCTCTCACGAACTTGATGCACAATGTTCTTTTATTTGCATAATAAAACTTGACCCATTGTGATTAAGATTATGATGTTTGTGGCTTGATGAATGTTTTGGGTTGGAAGTTAGCCCATATGTGCTGTCACATGGCAAGCTTTCAACACGCTCTTCATCTCATTTAGTTGATATCATGTGCTTTTGTCTATGGATGCTTATCATGTTGAAATAAATGTGGAAATAGAGTGAGTTTAAATGAGTTTGTGTAAATGGTTAGAGAGACGCCTGGGCCGCTAATCTAAGCCATGCATCATTCATGGTGGAAATTTACTTACATACTATGGTGAACCTTCTGTGATACACCTTGCAATAAAAAACTATTCCAAATGGTAAATAAAAAGGGTGTTGAGATTGTTCATTTTGTTTGTTTGTCTTGTCATTTTGATATGGGCTTGTTCCATATCTTGGGACAAGAGGTACCCCAGTTGACGCTCTTGATGATACTATTATGCTTACAATGATATTTAATTGAACTTGCTTTGTTTCCCAAGTTGAGTAACACATGGTGTAAGTACTTGTATTCAAGGGGCATGAGACATTCAACCCATTCTTTATCAAGCACACTACTCATATTTGCTTTCACTTTAACCTTAATCATTCAAGATGCTATGATAGGGGCAATGAGAGCTTGACACCAATGAATACCTTATTGCAATCATTAACTTAAGTAGAAGAGTTTGGAAGTTGGATGAAACTTATGCATGCTTTACCTCTACTCACATATACATCTTTCCAAAGTGTACACCTATCATATTCAGATTTTCATCTACACTCTATGACCATTGTAGGATGTTCTACTTATCATTATGCATACATGTGTTCCATATTACTTGCTACCATGTTACACTTTGTGAACTATCAATGAACATCCTTGTCTTGAATACTTGATATCACTTCATAAACTATTTGCATATTGCTACTCCTTTGAAGAATGAATCATTTGACTATATGTAGCAATAGTAATCATCTTTGATATCATTGTTAAGTATTAAATTGCAAAGTCCATGTTAGTTTTATCATCTTCATACTCGAGGACGAGCATGGATTAAGCTTGGGGATGTTGATGCATGTAAAATGCATACATGAACTTTGCACTTTAATTGCTTATATTCCAATCATATTTGCATCATATAAGGGTTATATCAATGTTTTATAATGATTTTGGGAATATTCATTTATTTCCTATTTTTATGGAATTAACCCTGCACAGGCAGAAAACCCCGTTTTCTTATTTTAATGTTTCAGGGACCCAAACGTCAACGAAATCACCTGGAAATTTACGGGCGTCAATATTTGGAAGGAAGAAGACCTGTGGGCGAAGGAAGCGAACAAACGGAGGCCGAGGCCAAACGGGGTGGCCCACGCGGCCAGGTACTGTGGCCGCGTGGGGCCCACCCGTTTGGCCTCGTGGCTCCGTTGCCGTCGATCTTCGCTCCACCGACATCGTCTTGACCTAAAAACGCCTATAAAAAAGGTCCCCCGACGTTCTCTGGAAGGAGCGCCGCACAAACACAGAAACACCGAAACGGAGATCAGGAGCTGCAGATTGGAGGGGGAAAACTCCGGCGGGGCGCTGCCGGCGTGGTCTCCATCTTCTCCATCGACTTCTCCACCGTCTCCATGATGAAGAGGGAGTAGTCCACCTCTGGACTATGGGTTTGTGGAAGTAACTTATGTATCTCTCCTCTCTTGAGCTTCACTAATTAGCACCGTATGAGCTGCTGAACATGATTACGGTCACCGTTGTAATACCTTTGTGGTGGATCTTTATGAGTTAATATATGTTTGAGATTGCAATGTTTGTTTCAGTTATGAGTATAGATGCATATTATGTACCCCGTTCTTGTCTACTTGTTTTGATCAAGCATGTTTATGAGAGCGTGTGTGGGGGAACGTGTGCATTAGTTGGAGTAACGGGGGGTGGCTAGTGCAGTGAACGTGAGAGAAAGTTCTGCGATCCACTTTGGTATCTTTACCTTACTTTGTTACCTCACTAGGGATAAACTAAAATACCATGCTACCGGGGATGTGGGCGTGACCATTGCCACTACTCCATGACTAGATCTAGCATGTTCTTATTTTCACTTCATGTCATGATACTTAATGCTATACTCTGAGTTATCTTAATTACTGAGGTGTTATGATTTAGTTCGCATCTTGGTGGAGTATAAGAGAGGTTAATAACCAAAAGATCTCTATGTTAGGACGTGATGCCCATATATCTAAGTAACTTGTTATCAAACCCTGTGTTGCAATCTCATATGTTAACTGTGTGTGTTCCATTGTCTACCACTTTATAAAGAGAGAGTGCATTTGTGAAACCATGAACCCCAGTCCATTTTTAATCATAAGAAACACCTTTCCAACACCATATACCACTTTTCTATTTTCAGCCATCATTAAATCCGAAAATACAAAAATACTTTTCATCTTGCATACATCATTCAAAAACCCAAAAATATCATTTATCATTGCATCCACCATCATTGCATATTTATTTCTTGTTTGCATTGCATAACTATCCTGATATCATTCTTACACCTTGTGCTTGACAACCACAGGTGAGGTTGAGGACCAAAACATCTAACCTTGTTTTGTAGGTAACCAAAAGAAGGATAAGAAGATAAATCTACCACTTCAGATTCCCCGAGAGTTCGATATTAAACCCTCGAGTCACCCCTCGTGGGAAAACTGTCTTCCACTTACTATACACTCTGCACTTGGAGTCTCAACCTAATCCCGTTTATTTTTGCAGGTATCAAAGCCTTGCTCTTCGGGACCATCACCGGGGAGTCAAGAGGCTACAGCAAGGGGAGTCTCACACTTCAAATCTCATTACTTTGTTTTTGTCTTGCTTAGTTTATTTTATTTTATCTTGTTTGCTTTTAAAAATCTATAAACACAAAAAAAAAATCTTGCATCTAGTTTATTTCGGTTTTCTAGCTCTACTTCTTGCTTCGATCATCATGTCTAGCTCTACTCGTTATGTTTTAACTCTTGAAGTTGAAGTTCGTTCCTTTAAGAAACAAGGTGGAGAAAGTTTAAAAGATGCTTGGTATAGAATTAGTGATGCTCATCATAGATGTACTAGAAAGTATTCCACTACTATCCTTCTTAGGAATTTTTATGTTGGTATCACTAGTTGGTATAGGTATGTTTTAGACACTTTAACTGGAGGTAATTTTCTTGGTACTCCAGCATTGGAAGCAAATAATATCATAAAATTTTGGTTGGAACTCCACCTATTAATGACATTAAAATTGAAATTACTCTGGAAGATGTTATGAAAAAATTGAAGTCTATAGAAAAGAATTTGCCAAACATGGATAAGATTAATGGAATAGAGAAGTTGCTTGATACTACTAGTAAATGTGATGAATCTCTGGGAAATATCAATAAAAGGATTACTGTTTTAGAAGTTAGTACTGTCAAAGATAATCAAATCTTTAGGATTGGCAAATTAGAGGAGGCTATTGATACTTTAAGTGCTACTTTTTCTTCCATTAAACCGAAAATGCAAGAAAGTCCAGTGGGTAGAGGACAAAGATTTATATATGTACCGAAAGGTCCAAAACCGAAATCTACACCACATGATGTTTTTGAATCTGAAAAGGTTTTTCGTGAACTTGCTAGTAAATCATGCATTGGTAACACATAATTGTTTAAATTGTCTTCTCAAGATCTCGATAACAAAAGGCTTTTGAAAAACCCTCTTATGACAAGCTGCACTTTGGGGGAAGATTTTGATGTTTCCACTCTTGATAATACTTGATTCATGCTTTGTGCCTAGCTAAAAGGCGTTAAAGAAAAGCTCTTATGGGAGTCAACCCATTTTATTTTCTGTTATTTTATTTTGTTGAGTCAAGGAATTAGCTTACTTCTCTAATAATTCCTTTGTATCTTTTATTTTTCGTTTTGTTGGGCCAAGAAGAGCCTCTAATAGCAAGATAGCACTAAAAGTTTAGTTTGCTGTCCAGAAACAGATTTCTGTGCCTCACGGTAAAAAATCGTGAAAAATCACGGAACAGTATTTTAATCTGCAAATTTTTGTGCAAAAGCCTAAGCTTTTTACCTATCTTTCGTTAGTTCAGCGTTTTCTGATTTGAGCGACGTAAGTGACTCGAAACAATTCGTCTTCACGGACTGTTCTGGTTTTGACAGATTCTATCTAGTTTTGCATTCTCTCTTTTACAAGTGTTAAGTGAAATTCTTTAAAGGTAGAAGAGAGCTTCACATAAGGCTAGTAAATATTAGCTAATGTTTAAATTGATGTTTATAATGTGTCTTTACAGAACCAAGTGAGATTATGATTTGATGCACTAACCCTCTAATGAAGTTTACTCTGAGTTTGGTGTGAAGGAAGTTTTTAAGTATTAAGAGAGAAGGGTGATAAAATAAGATCAAGAAGAGTGAAGAGCTTAAGCTTGGGGAGGCTCCCCTGGACCTCCCCAACATATTTCAAGAAGACTCAAGCGTCTAAGCTTGGGGATGCCCAAGGCATCCCCTTCTTCATCGACAAATTATCACGTCATCTCTAGTGAGACTATATTTTTATTTCTTCACATTTTAAGTGTTGTTCTTGGAGCGTCTGTGTGTTTTATTTTAAGTTTGTTTATGTTTTATTCTCTGGTCATATCTAGTTGGACCCTAGCACTCTTGTTTGGGAGAGAGACACACTCCGCTTTTCCATTAGAATACTCCTATTCTTCACTTATACTTGTTGAGTATTCTTGTCTAGCGTTGCTATGCTTCTAGCTCTTGTTTTTCATGTATCTCTTGTTCAGAGCTATTAGTTCTTTTGAAGAAAGTACTCTCTTGCTTCACTTATATTTGTTTGGAGAGTTGTTAAAATTTTTGATTGGTGTTTGGTTGGAACAGAAAATGCTATGCATATGGTAATGGTATAAACAAAATGCTTACATAGTCTTGTAGATCATTTGTTTTGAGTAACTTGATACTTTTCAATTGTTTTGAGTTATCAAGTAAGTATTGTTTAAACTCGTGTATCATGTAAGTAAAGGCTCATTAGTGAAGAACTACCGTTAAAGCTTGAATTTATTTGATTTGTCATAATTGGTAGTTCCAAAGTCTAGATATTTCCTGTTAAAAGGATGCTTTGGTTAACAAGGAAGACAGTGTGGAGTCTTATAGTTTTTCTTATATGTTCATCATATGGTTCTTTTTATACCGGTTGACGTTATGTGTTTTCTTAAAATAACCTTGCTAGCCTAAACTCTGTACTGAGAGGGAATACTTCTCATGCATCCAAAACTCTGAGCCAAAATCCATGCCATCTGTGTCTACCATACCTACCTATATGTGGTATTTTCTTGCCACTCCAAGTAAATTTGTCATGTGCTACCTTTAAATTATTCAGAACTGTTACTACTTCTTATTTGTGTCTCTGTTTACAAGCTCATGAGGAAGTACTAGATCATCTTTATTACACTTGTCAATCATACTTTACTCCAGACTAGCAGCTTACATCTGCTTATCTATAATTTTGCAAAAAGAGCTGGCAGCGGGGTGCCCAGCCCTCTTAATTTACAAATTTTATCATAAACTCTCCTCACATTTTGTTTCTGAGCATTCAGTCAAACATCTGCATGTGTAAACAAAGGAGAACGGAGGAATGATCTGCTTGCTGCAGAAATAACGTTCCTCAATGTGAGCCGCTTTTAAAAAGTCTGATTGGCAGGGGTAATACTGTATTGTTTGCTACCATTCGTTGACCATTAACATGCAACTCTCAAAATATATTTTTACTCTCTATATGATTTCAAAAACTAAAAAGCTCTAGCACATGACTTAATCCCTGCTTCTCTCTGCGAAGGGCCTTTCTTTTACTTTTATGTTGAGTCAGTTTTCCTACTCCTGTCTATTCTCCACAAGCAAACACTAGTGTCAACTTTGGTACAAGAATTGTTATATGTTAGCATATTAGACTAATTATGCTACTTTGTGTTGACAATATCCATGAGATAAACATGTTAAAAGTTGAAGCAAATGCTGAAACTTAAATCTTCCTTTGTGTTGGTCAAACACTTTTAATTCGAAAATGTTGCTTGGTGATCTAACTTTTATGCAAATTCTCATAGCTCATGTCTCCAAAGTACTATCCACGAAAAGTTTTTTTTTACTTGTATGATATATTATGTTTACTCCTTGTTTACTTTTTAGCAACTATAGACAATTGTCTTGGATCACTTCATTCAGTTCATGTGCCTTACACTACTATTTGATCAAGATTATGTTGGCAGCATGTCACTCCAAAAATTATATTATTATCGTTTACCTACTCGAGGACGAGTAGGAACTAAGCTTGAGGATGCTGATACGTCTCAAACGTATCTATAATTTTTGATGTTCCATCCTTGTTTTAAACATATTGCTACATGTTTTATATACACTTCATAGCATTTTTATGCATTTTCTGGGACTAACCTATTAACAAGATGACACAGTGCCAGTTCCTGTTTTCTGCTGTTTTCCGTTTTAGAAAAGCTAGTAAGGAAATATTCTCGGAATTGGACGAAAATAAACGGAGCCCAGTTTTTCACCGACACGAAGACGAAGTCCGAAGGGCGCACGAAGAGGCGACCCAGTGGAGCCAGACACCACTAGGGCGCGGCCCCCCTTGTTGGCGCGTCGTGGTGGTGTGTGGGGCCCTCGGCTGGCCCCATGCGCTGCCCTTTCGCCTATTTATTGCCTCCGTCCCGAAAACCCTAAATACTCGAGCATTATTCCACGAAAACTTTCGTCGCCGCCGCCGTCGTCAACCCTAGTTCAGGAGGGTTCTGAAGCTCCTCCCGGCACCCTACCGGAGAGGGAGATCATCACCGGAGGGCTCTACATCACCATGCCCGCCTCCGGAGCATATATCCTAATGTTCCAAGATGGGAAATTACTCCTCTAGAGAGATACTTCCAGGGCCCACTCGATATGTATGATATCCAATATGTTCTGCAGACAATGCATGATGAAGTTACATCATGTGGGATATCGGATTATGGGAACGAGAAAAGGAAACTTACCGATAACGAGATAGACAGAGATATAGTGAATCAGGGATTGATTCATGGAAATATCTGGAAAACTTTATCTCGGGTAAGTTCATTATCGTGAGTAATGGGAATGACGAATTAATAATCAACAGGTTCAACAGAGTGTCATTCGCATAACGGTAGCAGTTATTCAGGTAGCCCATGTACCTGACCCTGGCCGGTGATTAGATGGAAACATCTAATTATAGCTACACGTTATCGAACCTGCAGGGTAACACACTTAAGTCAGTTCTAGTTTGTTGTGTATATGGTTGGTCTGGATACCGAGAGAGTATCACCGGAATAGTTTCTGCGTGGTAGATAATATCTTTATCAGAGAGATTGGATTATGCAGACACTGGGTGTCTCGGAGTAATAGAAATAGTTTCTATTACTAGTCGGATTTATTCCGAGGGTTTATATAAGAGGGAAATATTTATCCGGAGTATTTTGTCTGCGGACACTGGGTGTTCCGGATCATATAAAAGTGTTTTATATGATAAGTAATTAATTCGGGGAATATTAAAAGGAAATATTCAAATAAGAATTAATTAGACAAAATATTATTTAATTTAATTAATAAATAATTATTGGAATAATATTAAATAAAGTGGAGCCACCGAAGGGGCTGCCAAGTGGGCCCACTAGGCAGCCGCACCCCCACAGGGGGCGGGTGGGCCAAGCGCACCAAGGGGGGAAGTTCCCCCCTTGGCCAAACCCTAGTTGGGCCTTGGGGCCCATAGGGAGAGGCGGTTTGGGGGAGACCTTGTTGGACAAGGACTCCTCCCCCCCCCCCCCCCCAAAACCGAATTGGGAGGGGAGTTGGAGTCCAACTCCAACTCTCCCGTATGGGATGCACACCAAGGAAAGGGGGAGGAGTTGGAATCCAACTCCAACTCCCCTAGGGCCGGCGGTGGAAGGCAAGTGCTTGCCCCTTGCCCAAGCTTCCCTACCCCTTGGCCTCCTATATAAACACTCTCACCCCATGGGAAAATACACATAAGTTTAGATCTCTTCTAGTTGGATTAGAGGGAACCTCTAAATATTTAGAGGGACCCTCCCCGATTAGATCTAGATCTAAATATCTAATCTCTCTCTCTCCCTCCTTCTCATGTGTTGAGATCTCCACCTTCATATACACCAGCGGTGAGTGCTTCAAGCATGGACGGCGAAGCCCTGCTGAACTAGTTCCGATGTATGTGTGCGAAACTCAGAGGGGTGTGCTGTCTACGATGCCGGTAGACCCTCACTCTGTTGGATCAAGGCGGGACGCAAGGAGTCTACGAAATTCTCTCGGCTAGGCTTAGCCGAGGGAGTTCTTCCACAAGCTTCATCAACGTCGTCATCGACATCTCTTCTGCTTCAACGATGTCTTGTTACTTGTATCTTCATAGTAGATTTTGGCTGTTGCGTAGTAGTGGCGAAATTTTCGTTTTCCATACACGCAACCCAATAGCTTACGCCTATGTTTCTGACGGATGGCGTCACGTGAAGGCTTTTTCCCCCTTAAGCTGGTACCATATGTCGACGATGCACCCAACCGGCTTCTGACATTTTCTTTGTTGAAGATTCGGTTCCAGAACGTGAGGGAGGGCTTGATTTTGAGGTATCCTTTACACAGCTCTTTGAAACACGCGGCCTGAAGAATTGAATTGGGGTCCAGGTTGTGAAGCTGGAGGTCATTGTGTTGGAGTAGCTCGCGGAAGAAAGACGACATTGCATCGATAGACCACGGTCGGGGAAATCGGTGAATAGAATCACTTCACAGCTTGCCGAATCGGGAAAGGTTTGCTTACCTGGTATTCGGTGTTTCAACTTGGTATCCGGTGGCAGTACGTCGGCTTCGATGTAAGGCTTTAGTGTGACCTCCTCGACTTTCGATCCGCTCCACTTCCAGCGTTTGTATTTGTTTGTTTTCTGTAGGTCTTTTCTTTCGATCCATGGGGCTGGTGTGAGGAAGATGAAGCCAGAGAGGATAGGGGTGGAAATGGTGTTACTATTGAGTCGTCTGCCTTAACGTGCGTAGAAGCGTCTGTGTGTATAGCAATAAATTGTAGGCCGCGGTGTCGTGATGATGTCCGTTCCTTCCCGAGGTAGGGCGGCGAGGGTCTGCGTATAAGCTTATCTGCGTATAATCTTATTAGTCAGGTGAGTGGATCTTTCAAGCATGCGATTGGGACAACGGTTTAAAGACAGAGGTAAATAATCCATTTGATCGTAGGAGGTGTCATCACTAATACGTTGGTGCTTGCATGCTATTTAGTAGTTGCATGAATATGTTTTCTGTTTATTATTTGTTCTCGAGATTACATATGGATATAATTATTTATACCGGTTGAGTATTAGCATCGTGTATGGCGTGTCATTAAAACAGGGGTCGGGGTCGTGCGCCAAGGCGCACCCCTAAATCTAGTATGTCGTGCAACTGAAACTATGTCAAAGCACACGCTGTCACTAGAAGTGTAAGAGTTGAATACTAGTTGCACAAGAGCTCCATGCATGTAACACAACTCAGGTGAATTATTTCCATCTTCAACACTTAACATAGGGAATTTTTTCATGATTGGAACCGAAAGTAAATTAAAGTTGTGTTCTTGACAAAATGAACTGAACCCAGTGTTTTTTTTAAACTAAAGGCCAAAGGCCCGACGTTAAATTAATAACGCCCCGAACGGCGACAAGGGTACAAGGTGCTGAACCCAGCTTACAACAACGATCCGCACGCACACACACAAGAGGAAGGACAACCGAAGAAAGACCAGCGAGGTCGGCGCCACCTACGAACTACTCCGAAGACGCTGTGAACTAGCAGGGCGGGCAGAACTGCTGGGCCGAAGCTCGCCGTCGGGGGGAGACCGGCACACCGACACACGCTGCACACCGTCAACACGGGCAAAGTCGTCGGGCCGAACTCACGGCCAAGACCGGCGCACCAACAAGCACTGCACACCGCCGAGACCTGCACAGCTTCCGCAGAGACAGTCAACAGGGGAAAAACCTCTCGCTGAGGCAAACCAAGGGGTCCACGAAGAGGGGCACCGCGAATGCAGAACAAGTCACAAGCTTTGCCGGAGGAAGCACGCCGAAGAAACCTCCGCCACCACACCTCCAGAGAGCTACCCGTGAGCTCCAAGACGGCGTCTTCAAGAAGAGAACGGCGCAAAGCGCCGCCGCCGCCCGATCCAAGAATCTTGGGTTTTCACCCGGAGCACATAGGAGGGGAGAACAACCACAACGACGCCTTCAAGAAGGGGACGACGTCAATGACGCCGCCGCCGCGGCCCTGGACAAACGTCCTGGGCGAGGGTTTTCCCTTGGTATGGAGTCTCCACCTCCCACACAGGGGTAGGGGTGCCGCCAAGACGGCCACCACACCACTGCCACGGAGCACAGCTCACCGAACCCCACGCCGTCCACACGGCCGTGGTTCCGGCAGCACCAGAGCCGCTGGCACGCCCGCCAACCACGCAGACTCCCACCTTCCAGGGCCGCCGCCCCGGCTTACAAGCACGCCGCACCGCTGAGCTGAAGAGAGAGGAGAGAGAGCTCCACCACCAGATCGGCGACCACCAGCCACCACGGCTACCGGCCGCGGCGGATCTGGGGCGGAGGCGGAAGGACCCGAAGCGGGCACGGGGCCCCTGCCCCGTCCCAAGCTCGAGGCGGCCATCCCTGACCGCACAGCCCTGTCCGACGCCGCCCGAGGCCCTGCACGCCTCGCCTGCCGGCCGCCGCGCCGCCGTCGGCCATGCCTCCATGGACGCGACGAACAGCCGGAGACCAAACGCTCCAGAACTCCCCAAATCAGCCGTCCGTCGCGCTTCGCCCCCCGCGACGGCAGCCGCCGCCGCCGCGAGCACGCCTCCACCACGAAGCCACCACGCTGCTGCAGAGCAGCCACGCCGCCGCGCCCACTCGCCCAGCACGGCGCCCCCACCAGCCGCTGCGGCCCGCGCCGCCACGCCCGCGCGAGGGAGAAGGAGAGCCCGCCGCCGCCGACGCCGCCCGGGCCTAGCCCGGCGACGCCCTCCGGCGGCGGCGGGGAGGAGGGAGAGAGGAGGAGGGGCGAGGAGACGTGGCGGCTAGGGTTCCGCCCCGTCGCTCGCGGGAGCGACAGGACGAAACGTTTTCCACTGAACCCAGTGTCACGCACATTAGAAAACAATATTACAGAAGTCGACACTGTAACTGTTTGTCCTAATGGCAAAAGGAATACATGAAAACATGATAGCTGGTTATTTACCATCTCATATAATCTGCTACTGAACGCCTGGAATATTTATCTTGATGCAATGTGCATATCAAAATTACATCCAGAAGGCCCGGAGATCGTTGGGGACTGGTGCTATCACATCAGGAAGCTTGTAGCATCGAACCTGACGCAGTGAGGAAGTCTGCGGGTTTCCATTCTTGTCATACTTGAGAGAAAAGGATGTTAACCGAAGCAAATGACGACGGGGCCGGTCGTCCTTATTTGCCACATAGATGTGATCATAATCTTCATCTAGGACAGAGAAGCACTGCACGACGCAGAATCTGCTTCTGCTTCCCATGTAGGCTAGGATGGCACAAGTGTGCTCCTCAGCTGGGTCTTGGTCAAACATCTTCTCCTTGCTGAGCTTCCAAGCCGGAGCCTGCTTGCAGTTGCTGGTGGCTGTGTCAAGGCCAAGGGATGGCGGCACATCACTCGAGCAGAGGTAGCCAAGGGTGTCCGGGTCACCGGAGAGCCCAACCCAAGCGTCGAGCTCAGGATCAAAGTGCGCTTGCCGGACGAACGGCAGCTTCCACTCACCATGCCGTTTCCACGTCTCGCTCTCCGTGTCAAGGGCGAAGGTGGATGCCGAGTCGTCTCTGCTCTTGACACTGAAGAAGACGGTGCGTCCATCAGGGTGCGCGGCGTAGGAGGTGACGGCGCTGTAGTTGAACGGAGGTTCGGGGAGCTTGTCCCAGGACCATTCCACGTTGCTGTATTTCGGCGGAGGAGGATCGAGCAGTTCCGTGGAGCCAGCGTCTATGGAGACCAGCTTGTCGCCGACGGGCAGATATATAGGATATCTCGGACAGGCGCCGGGCCGAGGCTGAGCCTCCGCGTGCGGACGTCGAAGACGGGGACAGCGCGATCAGGCCACCTGCCCTGTGTGACCATGATCTTGGGTGCCAATGGCTGCGAAGTACCTGCTTGTCATAGAGTCAAGCCGATTACAGCACGCGGCAGGCGCCGCTCGATCACGTCGGCCGTTCTTTGCTCGGGCAGTTGCTCGGCGTCATCGTCGCTGGACTCCCAGTCCGACGACAAATCAAACTTGCGGACGGCGTATCCCTCTCCGTCGTCCATGACGACATAGAGGTGACGCCGTCGTTGCTTGACGTTCCGGCCAATATCCGGCCCAACGGAGGGCCGCTTCGGCATCCTCGCCGTCCTTGTTCCTGTCTACACACTTTGTTCCGCTCTTGGCATCAGGTCAGATCCCCCACAACAAACTCTCCTCATTATACAGGGGCTGGGCGACACCTCGAGGCTAGCTTGCGGCTGGAAACCGATGCGGAAACAAAATCAATCCGCCGACATCGCCTCGAATCCAAATACACGTACTCACCTCCAAGTACAAGATGGTCGATCGGTATCATCAACCGACGCCTCCAATTCCAAGAATAGTCGATCACTACTGAAAATCAGCAGCAGACTGTAGTAGGGAGTTGCCACATCGGGCAAGGGCTTAAGCGGTGGAGTTGGAAAAAAATGGGCTGTTGGGTTGAGCAGGTTCCGGGCAATAGTAAAGCGAGTTTAGAGCACACCAAAATCCCGCACCACATACAAGACATCACACGGTGCATTTCTGAATAGATGACAATTCAATCAGTCATGTACATATTTTTTTAGTTGGAAGTATTCATCATACTCCCGAACACTATACCCATACCCATGCACATGAACACATCCTTCTTCATCCTGAAGCGCCGTCAAAATGGAATTACACCTTGTAATGGGTGGTAGAAAATAGCCATTGTATGGAAGCACATGACCCATGACCCTTTCTTGTTGGCAGCCTGCCTAGTCTCCTCCGTGTTTGAGAAGGCCACTATTGCGCAGCTAAACGAAACGACGAGGATTATCTAATTCTCTTTGTCATCGGCTGCGATATAAACATTCTCTTTCATCATTCGGTAAAACATGAATTCATCGCCGCTATCTATAACCTACTAATCAAAAACAAAGAAACAATGAAACTATTGTTGGATGTATGTCCCAAAGACAATGTTTTATACATTTGATTCATATATTATGTTTCATGTTTCTATACTATAACTGTTGTGGCTCCTGGATGTGAGATTCAGAAGGAACTCATATGCACGTGTGGTAAACATGAACAGTTAACATATACTACCCTAGTCTTGTACATAGACTAGTTTGTTGAATGCGAGATGACCGTGCTTTCCTGTTCATGGACGTTGTTTATGTCCGCATCAACAAATGGCATATTGTTTGGTGGGAAAACATGATAGGGTAGACCCAATGTGTTGCTATACTAAGAGAATCCATTAAAGTCTTTTGTATCACAGAAAGTTATTATATAACGTATCCGTAGACAATGAGGTTATTAAGATTGTGTATGCACTAAGTGTTGCCAGGGCCGTCTCCAGAAATTCGGGGCCCCTGTGCGAAACGCAAAATGGAGCCCTAAACTTTAAAATTTTCACATAACAATTTTAATTTAAAAATTCTTTTTCGCCGATGCAACCGTAAGATGAATAGTTAATAAGGACGCTTCATCAAATCTATACCTAATAATAAAGACGCTAAGGCTTCCACGGTTTGGTTTGGTGTAACACTAAAATTGGCCTTAAAGTTGTCAAAAATTACCCACCATGCCATCCATAAGTCACATACCCCTTCGTTTCTTTTTGTGGGAAAAAAAAACGCTCGTAAAGCAACAACGAGTTGGTTACGAACTCTTCTCCCGAATTGAATTCTACTCCCATATGGATAGCTCTGTACAATTACTTGTCTCCTCACCCACGAAAATCCACCCATATAGTACCTCTCTTTCTCGCATGATTCTCACCAAATTATCGCACGAACTCGCCGAATTCGCCCGCCACAGAAGCTCGAGTGGAGCGGCTCGAGTCGCTGCTCGCCTCGCCGAAGTTCCGGTCACGCCCGATTCGCCGCCTCGGCGCCGTTTGCGGCTTACCCATGCGTGTTGCACGGTTTTAATTTGGTTGTGCCTCTCCTTCATCTAGCTGATGGGGACGGTTGTGGCCATCGATCGGCCATGTCCACTTAGCACGCTATAATTACAGAAGTTCTGCTGGTCGCAGCACCAAAACCCTCCTAAGCACCTAGCGTCTGAGTTGGGAGGAGCCTGACGCTGCCTGAGTTCTCCCGGCGCTGCCGGCCGCGGCGAGGCCAGCGAAGAGCAAGTACTCACCGCGTAAGATGCGGCCGCCGTAGGTGCTCTGCATGAGCCGGTTGCGGGAGTCCACGTATAATGTATGTATTTCTGTTGGAAACGTCATCATGACATCAACATGATTATGAGCAGCCCAAGGTTATATGTGTGGGCGTGTGGCAACCTATATATTACTCCCATTTTCACGGTACGCACGAGTCGAACACGATCAGCAACTCGGCGGCGCAGTGCTTTGCGCTGTGTCCGTTCAACCAGGACGAGCCGCCCATGGTGTCGCACAACGACGATCTGAACACGGACTCCACTGCTAAACTGCGAGCATAGCAGACACGGTGCATACAAGTGGACGTGTCAACTTTCATCCCGATCCAGGATGCGTCCAATCTTTTGATCTCGACGGCGATGGTGACCTCTCACAGCCACGGGTAGACTAGGATGATGTCCCTGACAATGTGCCGGTTCGCGTCCTCTCCTGACTGTGCGCACCAGCACGCTCCCATGCCAATAGCATGATCTGTCCGGGTCATCTGTTTCGATTGCAAATGAAAGAATGCGTGCCTTCTTTTTTGATAACCATGACGCAGCAAAAAGATTGGAAATTAATTTCTAATTTTTCCCCGATATAAGTGTTTTATGATGGAACAAAGGAAACATAGTTCAAATGGTTTGATATAAAAAAAATGTGTGGTTTTTTTTGTGTTGTCAACATGTATTCATTTATTTCTTTTAAAACCGTTGCAATCGCATGGACATTTTACTAGTAGTTTAAAATAGATAGATAGAACCCTGGATTTTCAAGTAAATAAGATTGAATTCAAGAAATACATGAATTTTAGGCTTATTAACATAACTAGATCAAATAATAGAATAAGTCAAGAAGACAAATTGACCAAACCTTAATTTCCCTCCGATCAGTAGTTAGGGCGTAGGAGCAAAACTCAACACATCATATTTGAATGGCGGCAGTAGCAGGGAGACAAGAGACCAAATGGAGATGGGGCGAGGGGCGGTCGCAACACTGCTATCGTTGCTGGGAGACGGCATATATCGATTTGATTTCGACTCATAAGAACGATCGTTACCAGATCGGCGAGCTGTCGGAGGACTTAGTCGTTGGAACCCAAACGGTTGACTCTCACTCAACTGGATCAAGAAGGTCAAGCTAAGGAGGATAAGGTGATGTTCTCTCGACCAGGCTTGGTTGAGGGAAATCTGCAACAGGCTACATCGACTACGTCATCAACACTTATTCCACTTCAACGTGTTGGTAACGTATTCAGCCTAGATCCTCGGATCTTCATATTTACATGTATGTTCATAGTATATCTTGTATGTTGCGTAGCATGCTAGACGGAAATTTTTGATTTACCATACACGCAACCCAATAACTACAACCTATTCCATTAAAATTACCTCGAATTTTTTCCAATGAAATTACCTATTAGGAAAATGACCGAACACTTTGAATGCTGGGCATGAGGTAGTCTTAGCCGCCGGTTGAACGAGTTGTATTGAGCGACATCTTGCAATCGGTGGTGCAAATCGAGGATGGGTAGCAACGATGAATCGGCCTGTGTGGTCTTCCGCTCCCAGCCTTCGCCGATATCGTCTGTCACGGATGTCGAGGGGGCAGCTCTTTTTGGCCGTGTGGCAGTGGTAGTGGTTCCTCTATTTGGCTATGTTGATTACCAGGAAGGGGAAGAGGCGGCGGGGGATCCTGGTGTTGGCAATGCTTCCGCAACAACTTCTTCCAAATCATTTCCTAGAGGTCGTATTTGGTGGCAAAGGGCTGGCAAGTTTGGATTCTGCCTCGAAACTTATTGTCACTAGCCTCGCTCCTCTTTGTCCGCTGGCAAGCTAGAGCTCCATGCCTAGAGGGCAGACGACCCTCTCTGGCAACAACTTGGCAGGTACGGTGTAGCGATGTTTGCCTTTTTCCCACAGAGGCACGATGTCAGCTCTAGTTGGTAGTCTCGTTGTTTCTTGGTGTTTTGGATACTCGTGTACCTTTCTTTTAGCTTTTATGCGCCTATATTCCTCTCACCGAAAGTCCATTTGGAGGTTGAGCTCCATGGAGTTCACATTCCAAAAATTTGAAATTTGCATTTTGATGTCTCTAAAAATTCTAATTTTTTTTTACTTATCGATAATGCTGAGATCCAGCACTGTGCAACTTTTTAGTGCAAAATTCGTTTAGTTTATGTTACACAAAAGTGACAGAACTGACAAATTTTTAGTGAAAACTGTGTACTGTTCATCGATCCAAATTTAAACATTTATCTTTTTTGTCCCGTCCAAAATACAACAAATTTTTCATTGAGATTTTATGCAGTGGTGTATCTCGAGAGTATTTAATCTAAATTTATTTAAATATTTTGAAACATTAAAATGTACTCCCTCCGTTCCATAATATAAGATGTTTTAGGTGTGTAACATGTTGTTTAGATTCACACAAAAATGAGTGGACATGTACATTAAAAAGTGTATAGATACATGTGTGCACATGTGAATGTGAAAGATGACTAAAACATCTTATATTGTGGAACGGATGAGTAGATTTTAATTTTTTCAAAAACCAATCTACATGGCCTCCCGTCACTTTTTGTCGACTCTGATTTCGGGCCTACCGTCGATGTGTGACGATGCCACTTGCAAAGATCGACAACTAATGGTCCCTGCAAAGCAAAACTGCTCACGTGGATAAAAGGTGGTAGTACACCATTATTGAGCGGTTCGGAATCGTGTGGCGGCGCGCGCACGGCGAGTCAGCCAGCCAGTTCTGACGAGTTGCGGTCTTTGTCGTCGCTCTTCCCATTCGCCGCTGCCCCCGACGTCCGCGTTTTCACCGCCCACCGCCTCCTCTCCTCTCCTCGTCCCGGTCGCCCTCCCTCCCCGTCTCCAGGGACGGAGGGAGGGGGGGACGAGCGGGGGCGAGACCCCCGCCAACAATTTGCTCGGCGCTTGCAAACGATCAAGAAATCGCTAATATTTTTTCCATCCAAGCTACTTCGCCCCCCCTATCGATCCGTGTGTCCATGACAGGCAAGGCAGGCTTAGCAAATTAACCAGGCCCAGTAAGTAGTAGTAGATAAGTACAAGCCCATCTAGTAGACACGTACAGTACGGCCAGGTTTTTTCACGTTGCACGCGCACACGATAAGAAAGAATCCAGTCCACAAATCGTTTGGGTTTTTCTTGTGTTGGGCGCTTCGAGAACTTCTTGCCAGCCCCAGGGCTCCAATATAGAATCCAGTCTACTGTGGAGCGATTGGGAACTGAAGGGCTGGGCCAGCCGGCAATCCACATTACGATTACATCCAACTATCAAGAGATCAAAAACTACAAATCACTTGCTAATTTGACAAAAAAAATAGTTTTTTTTGACTTTTACCAAAAAATAGTTAAGGATGGAAATCATTCGATTATCCGATTGATGAGAAATGGTTATGGTTACATAACTCTTCCGGTGTCACCTGGAGCTATTTTTGCTATGAAACTAGTCAAGACACGTCGTTAGACTAAATTGAGAAATGACTTTTTTTGCCACCGTGTGATATAGACATATAGGGTGTGTTTGGTAGCCCGTATGAGCTTTCTCACCTGAGACATGCCCAGTCTATCCGTGCTCACTAGGTACATGTGTGTTTTAATTCCTGTGTTTGGTAGCCCGTATGAGGCAAGCAGTGGTGAGCTGAGACATTGTTTGGTGGCCTGTATGAGTCGAACCATGCCAGACATTTATAAAACGCATATAGGTCCCTGGACAGAAAAATAAAACACAAACAGATCCCTGGACAGAAGAATAAAACGCAATCAAGTCCTGCCGCCATTGCCCACCTCCATCCCTCCCGGAAGTCGCCGAGCTCGCCGTCGGAGAAGGACCGGCGCGCCTCAGCACCGGCGCGCGGCGCGGACGGGCCCGTCTCCACTTGCTCCGGCGAGGGGCGGCGCTTGGTTTGCGCGGGCACGGACGGGCTCCGTCGGGAGGCGGCGGCGGTGCTCCAGCTACGGGCGCTGCTCCTCTCGAGCTCGTCGGCGTCTGAGGCAGGACGGGGCGTCGCTGGGCGGAGTCCTTGAGTCGCGGCGGTGCTCTGGGCGCGTGGCGGGGCGGCGTTGGGCGGCGGAGCTGAGCGACGTTGGGCGTCGGGGCGAGGCGGGTCGGGGTTGGGCGTCGGGGCGTCGGGTCGAGCTAGGACGCGATGGACGAGGCCAGGAGGCGGCGTTGCTGCTCCGTTGCCGGTGGTCTGCTCTCTCGCCGGCGTGGCTGCTCGGTTGCCGGGATGTGGAGCTCCTCTGCTGCGTCGGGAGCGCGACCTTGGGTGGCGGTGTGGCGCCGTCATCTGCGGCGTAGGGGGAGCGGCGGCGGACTCTGCGGCGGTCGGCGGCGGACTCTGCGGTGGTCGGCGGCGGTCGGCGGAAGGGAGCAGTGCGGACTCGGGTGGGGAGAGAGAGCTTGGGTGGGGAGAGAGAGCTCGGGAAGGGAGAGAGGAGAGGAAAGAGGAGGAGAGAGGGACGGGGCAGGGTCTGGGGGGTGGGGCGCGGGCCCCGCGCGCGGATGAAGCGAGCCGGGCTGAGGAGAGAAGCTCGATTCTCACTTCTCTCCTCAGCCTGGCTGAGGGGTCTTTTCTGGGTGAGGTGGGCACTGCCCGGGCTACCAAACAGCTGAAAGTGGGGTGAGGGGAGATTTTCTCAGTCGGCCCGGGCTACCAAACACGCCCATAGTCTACATAAAGAGAACTAGTAGACAAGTTTAGTATTACTAATAAAATATATTGAGACCTTTGGTCTTTGTGCTCGTAAAGTAGAATTCAAATCAATAGATATGTAACTTCACTCATATTGCAGAATAACATTTTTTTATTTATTAGACCTTATAATATTTATTGTGTTGTGTGGCAAAAAAAATTACGGTTTGATTTTTCTGCTTCTAGCCCCCCCTATCCCAAATTCCTGGCTCCGTCCCTGCCCGTCTCTCCCCCGACGCGCGCGCTTTCACAGCCCACTTGTTCTCCTCTCCTCACCTCTGCTCTCCTCGTCAAGGCAAACAAGAAAGCTACTGCAGTTGCTCTGTGCTTATCCTTCTTCCCTTCCCACCCCGTCCCTCTCTCTCGCCGCCATGTCGGAGCACCTCCCGCTCCGGAGCTCCGTCGGTAGCCGCAGCTCCGCGCCTTCCTCCGACCAATACCACCAGCATGTCACGTCCTACCCGCGCCCGCACGGTGACTCCGACCCGCTCGCCTCCGTCTGGATCCGCCGCCTCCACCTCACCCCCACCCGCCGCCGCCGCCCCACTCCGGTCTCGCGCCCCCGCCGATGCACGAGCGCGACGCCGTCTCCAACCGCAGCGCCGGGTTCGGCCCCTTCCGCTGGAGCCCGCGCCCGCAGCGCGACGCACCGGCGGTGGGCGCGTGGGACGCCGCCCCCGCCCGCCCGCCGATGATGTCGCCGTTCTTCCGCTCCGATCCCCAGCCGATGCCCGCGGGCGCGCGGGACGCCGCCCCCGCCCCATGTGCCGGCCCGCCGATGATGTCGCCGTTCTTCCGCTCCTATCAGCCCCAGCCGATGCCGGCGGGCGCGTGGGACGCCGCCCCCGCCCCATGTGGCGGCCCGCCGATGATGTCGCCGTTCTTCCGCTCCGAGCCCCAGCCGATGCCGGATGTCCGGGAGTTCGCGCCGGTCAGGACCGCGATCGGGTTCGGCAGCAGCGGCGGCGGGTTGGCGGGGTTGTCGTCGCGGGCGATACTCGATGTCAACCCCCACGCCTCCTGGCTAGCCACACCAGCTGCGGCAGGTATCCAACATACTCCGGATTTCTATTGCACGTTAACGGGCAGGGCATGTGGCCTCTGTTAGAAATAGCTGCACAGTTTTTGATTGGTTATGATCCGGGGAGGCTCATTAGCAGTTGATTCTAAACTGCTTTTAAAATGCAGGATGGCATAAATTAAGAATGCGCCAAATTTCGCATGTAGCTCGTCAAAACTTGGATTTTGGTTCCATACCCCCTGAGTTTATATGCTCACACACAACACAATATTGGTCAAACATGGTGTCTTCTGAACCATTTTACTGTAGCTTTTCTAAAACGAGTTGGCAACTTCAAAGATATATTTTGCAGAGTTCAGAGTGGTGACCCTTGGCTACCTCTACCTGTACACATTCTTAGCAAAGTTTCAGTCATCTGTTTAATTGATAGACATTGCCATTTTCTCTTCACAACTACTTCCTTATTCCCTCACGGCCTCATAATTTGGAAAATGTATGAAATATTTTCATTTTCATAAAAAATAATCGATGCTTGAATGTTCTACCAAAGCCAGTGTTCTTACATTAGACTGATTTGTTCCCACAGTATGGTGTGACTATATGTATGCAATTCTTTTTTCAGTAAAATAATAGTTCCAGGAAATCCCAAGGATATGTGAAGAAACTATTATTTATGGATAGCTCGTTTGGAGTAGCGTATAGATGTAGACACCATGTACACGATATTTTAGGTCTAACAACTTCCAAGAAACACACGCTCCGATAAGTTGCACATGCTTCACCGTTATCCATTTGGGGGCCACCACACATACTGTTGTTTTTTCACTGGGTCTTAATTCAACTGTGATGATGAAATTTCTCTTTGTGTAGGTTCAGCTTATCCTAACCATGCTGTGGACATGGTCCCCATAAGAGCATCCCATGTAAGACTTTTTAGATATATTTCTCTCATTACATGGGGACACGCATATTTATGGGTGATCAGTTCTCATACCAACAACAATAATATTCCCGGCTAGGTGGAAACTAATATGTTATTTTGAAGAAAATATCCACATTTCAATCCTCAGCAATGGACAAAGTCCACTTTACAACCCCCAGTTTTAAAACCCTGATTTGGAACCTGGAACTACCGAAACCATTCGACTTACCCCTGAATTCAAACTGGGGTGGTTTTCAGCTGATATTTCGTCCATGTGAATGTCAACTTGGCACCAAAGCTAAGTTTGCTCCTAGCTTTCAGGTCTTCTTTTCTAGCATCCTCACTGCCTGTTGACTTCACTCCACCTCCCACAGAGTCACTGATAACACCATCCCCACCTGACATCCATGTGAGCCGAGAAGCACTCTTGAAACCATCTGAGGCTGAAAAGTGGTCGGTTTTGCTAGTTTGAGGTACTGAATCAAAGGATCTTGGAGTTCAGGATTGAATTCATTTTAAGTACCACCGCCACACAATGAAAGCAAGTCGCCCAGTAGGGTTCAAATCCTAGTGGTACACACATCTGGTGCGCTTCAGTATGAATTTCGTGAAGTTTGTGGATTTATATCTAGTCTGTGACAATAGTAGGCATGCATTAAGAGGCCACACTCGTGTCCACGTGCGTGCGGGCGTCTACCTTGTAGTAGCAAAAAGGTAAGCCAGTTACAGTTTAGTTGCACACATAATGACAAGGGAATTGATTAAGAAAAAGCCTTGTATGGTGATATGCCACTGTTGAATTTGTAAGATGTACTTATCTTGATAAAAGAACTTTTCATCAACATCAAGTAGAAAATAATCAGGATGAAGTCATCTTAATCAAACTAGTCAGATGTTATCGTGCACTGGGTACCAGTAGTTATTTCAGAGACTAACATATAAAAACTGGCAAATTATCATTTCTTCACTTTAAGTATTTCTTTTACTAGATAACAGTTCTCATTTCTCTGGAAATCATGAGTAGTTATATCAGTATAGGTAGTAGTTAGTATGCAAATCAAGCTTATTACAAGGACCAGGTTAAAGCTGGAGTATTCTTCAACCTATATAACCTTGATTCCTGAGTTCTTATTAAAGGATGAAGAGTGTCACATGATCTTGGATGAGACACATTAAAGAATAACAAATGTAATGATGTTAAATGGTTCATGTGGTTGATAGATATCCCAATATATAGATTAGATAATGGCTTCATACTTCCGGCTTTTGGCATGTACCAAATATATTTTGGTTTTGCCTTTTGCAATAGTTATCTTTGCGGGAAAACATTTCGAGTAGAGGTAAATTATCAGTCCCTGGCCCTCCAGTTCTTAACCACATCTTGCATATCCCTAATTAGCAGTCAACTGCTAAATTGGCGCATCTTTGAGTGGCTTTTTCGTGTAATGGCACATGAACTTAGCTAGCAACACTACAAAATTTTCCACTTCGTTGATGGTCCATATCTTAAAACCAAGAATCATCTTTGTTAAGTACAGTACTGTGCACTGTTGTTTCTACTGCTAACCACTAATGATAACCAACTCTGCTCTGCTCCTCGATCACATGGCTTCATTATTAATTACATATAAATTCAGTGGGAATTTATCAGAAACAAGAACTGTGGATTAATTTCAGCAACTGTACAGCTGAGGATGGTAGCTGATAAAGACACAGGACTAAATTCACTATCTGTTGACACGGTATCGATAATCCGCTACTAGTTAATCTGTCCCTCCATTTCTTGCAGGATCTCCATGTTAGACAGCACGGCATGATCCCACGAAGTATTCCAAGGCCTGCTCCTAGTTCTAGCAGCCAGAACGATGAGCCTTTCTCCTATTGGAACATGGGGAGGTTTCAGAGAAGCACCACAACTTCGTCGATCTCACAGGTTGCTGTCGCGCCTGGCAATTTTGTGAAGAAGAGGTATGCTGACTCGAACGGTTTCGTCCCACTGAAGTTCAGAAAGTTGAGTGGGGCTTGATCATAAAACCATTCCTTGGCGCCATCGGTTCTCCGTGCTCAGGGAGAAGCATACACATACAGTTGGTTGGAAGAGCACGCAGCAGTGCTTCACACGCAATGGCTCGAGAGGATGTCGGCATTTTGGTGGCTATCATGTAAAGTAAATTTGCTCCAAAAACCTTGCATGGTATGCGTTTGGTGTGGGGATCTCAGTGGTACTTACTGCTGGCATGTGTGCATGTTTCGATATAGAAGGGTGGTGTCATGTCCTCCATCTCACACCCTGCTTGTATACCTCAGAATAATGTTTTTTGTGTGTCGATGAAAGAAATGAATAATTGTACCGGGACAGGGTTCATGGTCCATCTGTTGTTGGTGTGATGCGGAATGTTGTCAGGTATGGTAATGTTACAGTAAGATCTCGTGGCTGAATTCCCGCAATATGCTTTTGACTTCATTAACTGTTTCTGAAAAGCTACTGCGGTTGCACAAAGATCCTAAGCATGAGCCCGTGAGGTGTCACTGTTACACTATGCCAATGTGTTTCTTTGTCAATTTGGTAATGTTCATATCACTATGTCACATTGTCACACTTGACCCAGCACCATGAGTCTATCCCAGGTGAGTAGAATGAAAACTCATACACCCAGCACCATGAGTCTATCCCAGGTGAGTAGAATGAAAACTCATACTTCTACGACTAGGCAACATGTCTGATTTGTCCACACGTTTCTAGTCACCATCATAAGTTTAAACTTCAACATGTATGTAAAGATGGCATACATATTTTGCGTGGCAATGTTGTCACAGAAATGAAAAAAAGAAACCAACTGCAAACATAGCTCGTACAGCATCATTACCACCACATATTCAGAAAGAATGCATTAACCAGTTCACAAGGATCATCGAGCTCACCGTTTTTTTCAAGAGGATAGATGATCAAAACGAAATGCCAGTGGACTAGTCGAAAGACAGCAAAAAGAATTGGGTGAGGAAGCTACATACAGTTGAAAACACCAAACGAATCTAATAACACTGAACGAAGAACATGCACGGTAACTGTACGTAGTCCCATCGATGCGACTCCAAATGCTCACCACGGAAGAATGCTTCTCTAGCTACTGTCTATTGACTGATCTTGCACCCCCGGACGTAGGAGTGCTCGTAATTGATGTACTTCGTCCAGTAAGGCCTGTACTTTGTCATTGCAATCTCTAGCCACGGTTTCATGTTTCCATTGTAGTGGATGACGGCGGCGCTGTCGATTTCCGAGTGCTCGACGGTTGGGTTGTATCCCAATCCAAGGACATGCCATGATTTGTCCAGAGGGTGTGTCAACTTGTAGAAAGTCATAAGACCTGGTGGAAGTGTCCCCAGTTTCCACAGCAGCCTGTTTTCATTCTGTAAAAGAAGTCAGAAAAATCAGCATGAAGACATGGATTTGGCCAATGTATTTATGCTTTGCTCTATACATCTCAGTAAGAAATGTATTATTTTAATTCTAGTTTCCAAACCCAAAAGAATGGTGCAGGTCCTACATTTCTTAATGAATTACTAGCAGACGTTGCAGAAGCTGACAGAATGGCACCTTATTTCCAGATAACCTTTTACTAATGAATCTGTCCACACAGAATGTCGCCATGATATGATCAAAAGTAATGGCAGGTGCATATGCAATCATGCTCATGAAACATTTACTGTGTTCCTTCATGTATAAGATGAAGGCCATATGCATGACAGTGGAGAAAACAATTGAAAAACTGAAACACCAGATACCATATGGACACGATGGTATTCAAGAACGCAAGACATCAGATACAACATGCTAAGGAAAAGTGGCGTAGTCAAAGTGAATAAAAACTTATTTGAGTTGTTTCCAACTCACCATGTTCTGCCATTTATGGTAAATCCCAGTAATGTCCTTCTTCTTCCATTCTTCCAGATCAAACATATTCATTCCATAAGCCCAACCACATGCATTAGGATCAAAATTCTGGGAAATATTTGGGTTTGAAAAATTGAGGTACTTGTCAAATCGGTGGAAACTCTCCCCACATGTTTCCACAGCACCATTAACATTCCCATTAAGATCAACCTCCCATAGTCCAGTCAAATCCTTCTGGACCACAATGTCATCATCAAGGAAAAGGATTTTATTCAACTTAGGATAGACTTCTGGTAGGTAAAATCTTAAATGGTTGAGCATGGACAGATATTTTGGGTTTCGGTATTTCAGATTAGAAGAACCAGCAGAGAGTGATTTTTGACGATCCGCCTTAAAGTAGTACTCTTTCATGGCTGCAGACTCAAGCTGCTTCAGAACAGGACAGTACGAAGAGTTTAACCATTTGAAGTCATCCACATTTTCAACATGGATTGCGGCATCCCCAGGCGGATTCAACAGAAACCACATGTTCATTGCCCCAAAGTTCAGTTTGTCAGTAACAAGATGGAACACATGTTTCTCAGGCTCCTGCAGTTTTAAGCAAGAAAATCAGGAATTGCTACTGAATTGGGTCATACATCATAACCGAGAAACCAAATTCCAAATCACAGTAAAGATTGCACTAACCTTTGCATTCATGATGGTTGAGTTGACCACAACTGATGCTGCCAGAACATTGTCCGAAAAAAGAGCATAGTGGTAAAGATCAGGATCTTCCAGATTCTCACTCTTAGGGAACTTTCTTTTCTCAGGAGAGAGAAGGTAATAATCTATTGTTAAGCGCATGGACAAGCAATGGATGCCATTTGGGATTGTCTTTGCTGCCAACTGGCTGAGGAAGGTGCTCTGCTTCTTCAAGCTCCGAACCTGCTCATCAGCTGACTGAAGCATTGCTCTTAAACGCTGGGTAATTGCCTTGCAGTCGTACAATTGATCTCTTGCTTTTGATAAAACTTGACCCATTGCTTTTGCTCTCTCAGAAGCACTACAAATTAAAAAGAGAGAAATGAGTCATGCAGGAACATTTGGGCGATAAAAAGTTCGAGCCGACAATTACCTCTTAGGAAGTTCAGCATCAGCGGTAGCTTCCCCAAGGGAGCGCTGGCTTTCCTTGATCCTGGAGAGAAGCTCCTGATAAAGATCAAGCTTATCCCTGGATTTGGCAAGCACAGAGTATATTCTGGCCATGATCATCTGATCCCGCATCAGACGAACATTTGAATCTGCCTTCTCGTTTTCATTTTCCCGTCTCCATAAGCTATATTTTCCGAGCACAGCAGAATCAACGGCTTTTGAACGCTCAATACCTGCATTCTCAAGTTTAACTAGGGCTTCATCATCCTGTTGTACAATTTCCATTTTCTTTCTTACACCAGTTCTCTCCCTCAATTTCTATACATTGAAATAAAAAAAGAACAGGGGTAATGAATAAATGAGCAAAACAATGATTATCCTACTTAAATTGCAAGGGCTTGGCGATGAAGAGAAATATGTTACCCTGCGAGTTACATCTGCTGTCCTGCTTAATAGCTGAAATCCATCTACATTAACAAATATAACACCCCTTGTTAAATGAGCTTCTCTCAGAAGAGACTGAACAAACATTTTTCATCATTACTTACCCTCTCTATCCAACGAGAAATTCTGCAGTTTAAGCTCGGTTTGCCTACTCCAGTCCAGTACCTACCGTTGCGAGAATCCATCAGTAGAAGCACATACATTTCAGTAACACAGACAAAGAAGTGACAGGTCAGGATGATATTGTGCTAACCAGTTCGCCAGCATAAATTGGGTCCTCTTGAGCTGCACAAAGCAGAAGCACTTATATCATAATGACCAAGGGTAATAGGTTCTAGAACAAGCAGAATGACCAATGATTGCATACGACTACCACGCCACATCAACATCACAGTCATACTTCGCACTTGAATCCAAACATAGTCGATTCGTTTATAAATGTACGTGTGCAGATCGTGCTCACCAGGAATAAAAAAGGTGGAGTATCTGAAGTGCGAGCAGATCAACACCTACTACAAACCCAATTACCCTAGATTGGCAGTTCAAAAGCAGTTGCGATGCCGTGCTAACTGGTACTGATAGCATAAACACACTACACCTCCCCTACAGATCTTAATCTGATCTACACCGGCGACTCCGGAAAAAGTGGAGGAAAAAAAGGAAAGGGAAAAGAAGAGCTCCCCACCTCCGGCGGCGGCGGCGGAGGCGGCGGCGAGGAGGCAGAGCGCGGCCAGAGCGACCGCCGTGCCCGCGCGCCCCATTTCCCCGGCCCGATCCGCGAGAGCAGGCAGGCAGGCAGGCGCTGGCCCCGGAAGATCACTCCCCGCTCCTAACGGTGGCGGTGAATCATGTCTCGTGTGGGAAAAGGGAGAGTGTTCTGTCGTGCGATGCGGTGGAAGAGGACGGTGCGGAACAAAGACGTCGTGTGGGCCCAACGGGGACGCGGAATAACGGGCGAATGGAAGTGTGACGGGCCGGAGCGTCGGTCGCTGTCTCGGACCCGGGAAGGGTAGGTGGGCCGGAACTAGGCCGGCATGTGAGGAGCGCTTCCTTTTCCTTTCCTTTCAATGCCTCAATCCATGGTAGGCCATCTCAAAAAACAAAACAAAAATCCATGCTAGGGCAACGTTCCCTGCCTAGTGCCTACTCTTTTCTTTTCTTTTTTGCGAGAAGTAGTATAGACGCACAACCTCACATACACGCGCGTACAATCATCCCAATGAATAGACATATGCACACACTTCCCGTATGAGCACCTCCGATAGACTAAGCAGTCAGATGGATCTTGAAATTGACGAAGTCACCATACACGCCTCACCCTCCCACTGAAGAATATTCCGATTAAATGAGAAACATCAATGTCAAACCTCCTGTGTTTTGAACTCTGGTGGGCTGAAGATACAACCACGCACCTAACCATCCAAACTGAGGTAGAGCTAGAACAAAAATGACATGATGTCCCCCAATGGATCATACTTAAAATTTTATTTCAAGTTGGGGTGTCACTAAATACATGTAATATATCAAAGAAAATGTGCTTGGACCCGATGTCCTGTGACCCCTGTAGGCTGAACCTAGGTACACCTGCATCCGACTACAGGTTGGTTCTCGTTCCATGGCTACTCGTGCTAACGCAAAATTGGCATTTCAGTACTCGGGTCCTTCTTGGGTGTTGCATCCTGTTGGTGGACACTTCTTAATTCTTACCGCCCGTAGCACATGAGAAGCGTAACGCTCCGCCGTGTCATCCACGTCTCACGGCTATGTCGAGTAGAACCACCAAGACGACGCCCATAATCGAGATACCTTTCCCCGGCGTCGCCAGCCTAGAACGAGTGGAAGTGTTGGAGACGGGGTTGTACCAGTGAGGTGGCCAATCTCTCCCTCAGGTCAATGTCCAGTGGAGTGGGCAGCCGGCGCCCCTCTTAACATGGGAAGATAAGGAACAACTTCTCCATCGCTTTCCCGATCAATTCCCTCAATTGGGGGCACGCTAGCTCTTAACCTGGGGAGGGGGTGGGGTCTTACGGGCCACGACACTACAGCACCCCATGTCACCACCTCTACATCGACATGACCACCAAAGGAGGCCACGTCGATACTTCGACGTGGCCAGCGTGTCGAGATTGTAGCAGATATTTGCATGCGTCATAGAGAAAGAGGCATCCAATGCAACATGTTTAATCATTTCAAACTATAAAAGGTTTTCCACGCAATTGATCATACTATTTATTAGTTGATTTTATTTTCGTGATTTGTGGAAATTGAGATAGTGCCTTGTATACTAGACCGAAGGGAGTACTCAGAATTGTTTTGTCATTTGACACCTTGCATTGCAGTACCACCAGCCAGCCAGAAACCACCCACGTACGACACCTTTTCCCTTTGCCCTAATCTCGACTGATCGATTTCAGTTAAGCGAGTAGCCAGAAGTCCTTGTGACGCTTGTTGGAGACGAGGTACCCGCCGGAGCTCCGCCGCCGCACGCCCAACGCCTCGCACGGCGCGTGCTCGATGCAGTGCTCTACCAGGCCCATTCCCTGCCGCATCCTGCCGCATTGACGCTTCGCCGCCGGCCACAGACCCATGATCCACCGCGCCCGTCGGCGCTGGCCCAGCACGAGCAGCGACGCGCCGTGCCGCCTGGCCGCGTCCACCACCGCCGGCGCGCTCTCCTCCGCCTCTACCACGCACACCTCCACCCTAACCTGCACAATGTTGATTCATTAATTAATCAGCCACGCAAGATGCATACTTCTTCTTTTATTATTGCGGATTTGCTTCATTTTCTTCGACAGGGAGAGGGATGCAAGGTACCAAAAGCAACAACAAAAAAAAAAAAAAAAAATCCGCACTGCTGGTAGCTATTGGTGTGTTTTTGACGTGCTTGGCCGAAATTCCGCGCGAAATACGCCGCTATATGGTCGTTGCCTTTTAATACTAGGTTCCATATTTTTTGGCAGATTAGCTTCCAATTCAATATTTAGAGTAGTAGTGAAATAAAATATGTATATACCTCTGGCCTGGTTGATTCACACAAGCTCCTCATGGCATCGAGGTGTTCATAGCATGTTGTCCTCGATATCTTTACGCAGGAATCAGCACCCGCTGTCACAATTGTAATTATTCGACGTTAGTATAATTAAGTTCACCACAACAGTGATGACAAACTGATAATCTACTCCTAATTAACGAGTCGAGTATATGTGCAACTAGCAACCTACTACCAGTATCACTCAAGGAAGTGCGAATTTTGCTCATCACTGGTATAGTACTGACCATCTGGCATGGCCGGCTTGACGACGGCGAGAAGGACGACGTCGTCATTGCTCCGGACGGCCTGCGACAGCGCCCACTCGAGCGCGCCCACGGCCTCCGCCCGCCCGTCAGCCACAACCATCACCCGCCGCCCGCCGCCGTCCACGACGTCAACCATCGATGCGTCGCTGCCGCCGTACCAGCTACCCCCATTTCCTGCACCAGCATTGTTCCTGACCTTGCTGCAGGTCACCGCGGGCGGCAGCTTGGAAGAGGAGCGGTAGCTCAGCCGCTGCACTCGCCTCCTCACCCGCGTCGCCGCCCGGCCGCCGCACAACCCCGGCAGCCTCCTCCCCATTGATTAATCTCGGCTGCTCAGGAAGGAACTCTTCTTGAATCGCTAAACAAAAAACTCTTCTTCGATGAATGTGGGGCCTGCTGGACAAGGAAAAAGCTGTCAAGCTTAGTGCACATACTGGGATACTTATATACGCACTTGCCTCAAAAAAAGTTATATACACACACGTTGTAGCCAATTGCTCCTAAACTGGCGGCAAAGTTGCGAGACTCGACGTGCACCGCATGAAGATTAGGTCGGCAGCCTGCAGCAGCAAAGACCATCTAATATCTTTGGGTCACCACTCGTCGTGTAGTGTATATGCTATCAATTAAATTAGTATAAATCCTGCAACGGATGCAAACAATGATCTAATTTTCTGGAGAAATATGAAGTACTCCTATTGCCAATCTGCCAACCACCGTTTACGCGTATGGCGGACAATTATTGGACATCAATGATGGATGCTTAAAAAACTGCTATGCACGACCAACCAGAATATATTGCCTTGTTACATTGTACTCCCTCTGTATCAAAATATAAGACTTTCTAGTCTTTGCATACAGTGTATAAAACTTTCTAGCATTTGCATACAGTGGCATGCACTAAAACATGTCTACATACATGTATACATGCAAAGACTAGAAAGTCTTATATTTTGATACGGAGGGAGTAGTACGTATCAAAATCAACACCGACTAGTGTAGTCTAGCTAGTACGTACTACTGTCATTCCCAAATAAAAAAATACTCCGTCCGTTTCTAAATGTAACCCTTTTTAGCTTTTTTGTTCCACATGTATCTAGACATGTAACATGTTATCTTTAGAACGGAGGTAGTAACTCGTATACTATTTGCCCTGTTACCTTGCACTGATAAAGTGATACACGACCTTATTTTATTTGGGAAGACACATCAGATACTGACTTTTCATTAAAATAAGCAGATGGAAACATTTTATAGAGATCACCCGGCCAGTAACATAAAGCACATATATCAAAAGACAAAATGTTCAAGGAGGCTCAAAAAGGAGCCTTCCATGAGTCTTGGCACCAGCCAACGCCTACGGGGAGCCCCAGTTCCATTTATCAAATGAAACCATTCGAATTCGAATCCTTACAGTGCCGACAGAAAACTAAAAGCCAGAGAGGCCAAACTAGAGTATGCAGGTTCTCTAAGTCTTATTACATCGAAATTTTCCGAATTACAGTAAAGAGCATGAACAGGGGGAACTCATCCCAGGCGCACATGGGAGAGGCTACTCGGCTGGGACGCGACTGATAATCTCCTGCAGCTTGTGCTTGATCATCTGGCGCGGCAAGACTTCAGCATCCAGCGGCTTCCCCCAGTGGCTCTTCTCAGCAGGTGTCAATGGCGAGGCCACCAGCGGCGGCTGGTAGCACAGGGGAGTGACTGGAGCAGCAACGGTCTTCTCGGAGGGGAGCGATACCACGAGAGAACTCAGGGACAAGCCTGTGACTACTGATGACCCACAAGTATAGGGGATCGCAACAGTCTTTGAGGGAAGTAAAACCCAAATTTATTGATTCGACACAAGGGGAGACAAAGAATACTTATAAGCCTTAACAGCGGAGTTGTCAATTCAGCTGCACCTGGAAAATCACTAGTAACAGGGGTGATGTGAAAGCAGCAGCAATATGAGAGCAATGGTAACAGTAACGTAGTAGCAGTAACAGTAACAGTAACACAGAGGCAATGGCACCAGAAAATAGTTGATGCTATTTCTAATGGCGTACTTGACGGGAAAGCAATGATGATTACAGATGGACCGGGGTTCCTAGCTATCTACGCTAGTGGTAACTCTCCAAGAATAAGTGTTGGGTGAACAAATTACAGTTGGGCAATTGACATAATTGAAATGGCATTAAGACAGAAAATCCAGTCTATTAATCATGTAGGCATGTTTTCCATATATAGTCATACGTGCTCGCAATGAGAAACTTGCATAACATCTTTTGTCCTACCAGCCCGTTTGCAGAGCACCGGAGCAAAGCATTAACACTTGGTGAAAACATGTGATCCTCATATCAAAACCATCCCCTCCGGTTATCCCAGTTGCTGTCACTCCGGGGCCTCGGGTTCCGGACAAAGACATGTGCATACAACTTGTAGATACAATCTAAGCAACAATTATAGAGCTTAAATCTAAGATCATGCCACTCGTGCACTAGTGACAAGCATTAAACACAACAAGATTGCAGCAACAATAACTCACAAACTTTAATGAATCGACTGATCATAATGTAACAATTCATCGGATCCCAACAAACACAACACCGATTACATCATATGGATCTCAATCATGTAAGGCAGCTCATGAGATCATTGTATTGAAGTACATGGGAGAGAGAGTACCAACTAGCTACTGCTAGAACCCGTAGTCCATGGGGGAACTACTCACGGAGCATGATGGAGGCGGTGGCGTCGATGGAGAAGGCTCCGGGGGTCAATCCCCGTCCGGCAGGGTGCCGAAACAGGAACTTCTGACCCCCGAAACTTGTTTTCGATGGCGGCGGAGCTACATAACTTTCTTGGAATATGACTCTGGTATTTAGGGTTTTCGGGGCAGGAGGAATAAATAGGCGAAAGGGCGCGTCGGAGGGCAACCGAGGGCCCACACCACCCCTCGGCGCCTGACAGGGGGGCCGCGCCCTAGGGTGGTGTGGAGCCTCCTGGCTCCTCTCCGTCCCCCTTTGGACTCCGTGGACGTGTCGTGAAATAGACCTCCGTTGATTTTCGTCCAATTCCGAGAATATTCCCCGACTAGCTTTTCTGAAACAAAAAACAGCAGAAAACAGGAACTGGCACTGTGGCATCTTGTTAATAGGTTAGTCCCAGAAAATGTATAAAAATGATATGAAGTGCATGTAAAACATGTAACAATTGGTATAATATCAACATGGAACATCAAAAATTATAGATACGTTTGAGACGTATCAGCATCCCCAAGCTTAGTTCCTACTCGTCCTCGAGTAGGTAAACGATAAAACAAAATAATTTTTGAAGTGACATGCTACCATCATAATCTTGATCAAATAGTATTGTAAGGCACATGTAAATGAATGAAGTGATCCAAGTCAATGGTCTATAGTTTGCTACCAAATAATAATGAGTAAACAACTGAATCATACAAGCAAAACTTTTCATGAATAGTACTTTGGAGACATTGCATCCACAGGTTTACATAGAGTTAACTCAAAAAGCAATAGATTCTAGTAAAAGGTATTTAACCAACACAAAGGAAGATTTAAGTTTCAGCGTTTGCTTCAACTTTTAACATATTTATCTCATGGATATTGTCAACACAAAGCAATATAATAAATCCAATATGTAGCATATAACAATTGTTGTACCAAAGTTGACACTAGTGTTTGCTTGTGGAAGATAGAAAGAAGTAGGAAAACTGACTCAACATAAAAGTAAAAGAAAGGCCCTTCGCAGAGGGAAGCAGGGATTAAATCATGTGCTAGAGCTTTTTAGTTTTTGAAATCATATAGAGAGTAAAAATTAAGTTTTGAGAGGTGTGTTAATTGGTCAACGAATCAGTAGTGGAAAGTACAATATGACCCCGGCCAAACAGACTTTTAAGAGCGGCTCCCATGAAGGACGTTATTTCTACCAGCAAGGCAGATCATCCCTCTTTTCTCTTTTGTTTACACATGCAGATGTTTCACTGAGTATTCAGTTGACAAAATGTGAAGAGATTAAGCGGTTAAAGTTGTAATTAATTGGGACTGGGCACCCCGTTGCCAGCTCTTTTTGCAAAATTAATAGATAAGCGGATGTATATGCCGCTAGTCTGAAGGTAAAGTCTGCTTGACAAGTGAATAAAGACATCCACCACGTCCTCATGAGCTTGGTAAACATTGACACAAAAAGGAGTAGTAACAATTTTGAATAGTTTAAAGGTAGCACATGAAAATTTACTTGGAGTGGCAAGGAAATACCACATATAGGTAGTTATGGTGGACACAAATGGCATGGATTTTGGCTCAAGGATTTGGATGCACGAGAAGCATTCCCTCTCAGTACAGAGTTTAGGCTAGCAAGGTTATTTAAGCAAACAAGACTATCAACCGGTACACCAAGTTTTATATGACCAACATATTGCAAAATTATAAGACTCCACACTATCTTCCTTGTTAACCAAACCCTTTTACTAGAAAATATCTAGACCTTAGAGATACCACTCATGCAAACCAAATTTCAACAAGCTTTACGGTAGTTCTTCACTAATGGGCTTAACTTACATGATGCAAAAATTTAATCATGACCTACTTGTTAACTCAAAACAATTGACAAGTATCAAATTATCCATATTAGTGATCTACAAGAGTATGCAAGTCTTTTCCATTATACCATTTACCACATGCAACATTTTCTGTTCCAACCAAACACCAATCAATTTATTTCAATAACTCTCCAAACAAGTATAAGTGAAGTAAGAGAGTACTTTCTTTAAAAGAACTAATAGCTCTGACAAGAGATACATGAAAACAAGAGCTAAAAGCTTGAACAGCGCTAGATATGAATACTCAACAAATATAAGTGAAGAATAGAGTATTCTCATGAAAAAGCGGAGCGTGTCTCTCTCCCAATCAAGAATGCTAGGATCCAATCAAGTTGATCACAAAATAAAAATAACATACTGAAAATAAAAGCACACAGACGCTCCAAGAACAGCACATATGATGTGAAAGAATTAAAATATAGTTTCACTAGAGATGACCTGATAATTTTGACGATGAAGAAGGGGATGCCCAAAGGCTTCTTGAAATATGCTGGGGAGATCCATGGGAGCCTCCCCAAGCTTGAGCTCTTCACTCTTCTGCATCCTATTATATCACTCTTCCCTCTTGACCCTTGAAAACTTCCGCCACACCAAACTCAAAGTAAATCTCATTAGAGGGTTAGTGCACAATCAAAAACTCACATGTTCTGTAAAGACGCAATATGACCGTTACTTTAAACATTAGCTACTGCCACTGATGTTATGTGAAGCTCTTCCACCCAAAAAAGAATTCCACCCAACACTAGTAAAAGAGAGAATGCAAAATAAAAGACATAATCTGTCTAAAACAGAACAGTCCGCAAAGACGAATTTTTTCGAGCACTTACGTTGCTCAGATCGAAAAACTTTGAACTAACGAAAGATGCGTACATATATCAGGATTACGCAAAAAATTGCAGATTAAAATCACATTTCTATGAATTTAAATTTCGTACAGTGAACAGCAAAAATCTGTTTCTGCGCAGCAATCAAAATCTAGCATCATCTTATCATTAGAGACTTTTCTTGGCACAACAATACGAAAAAGTAAAGATACAAAGGAGTTTCTACAGAAGTAGACAAGCACCTTGACTCAATAAAAGAAAAATTGCATAAAAGTAAAATGGGTTGCCTCCCATAAGCGCTTCTCTTTAATGCCTTTTAGCTAGGCTTGATAGTTTTAATGATGCTCACATAAAAATAGAAAATGAAGCAAAAGGAGCATCAAGAAGAAAATTCGAAACACATTTAAGTCTAACCCACTTCCTATGCATAGGAATCTTGTATACAAATAAATTCATAAAGAACAAAGTGACAAGCATAGGAAGATAAAACAAGAGCAACTTCAGAACTTTCAGCATGAGAGGTGTTTTAGTAACATGACAATTTATAAAACCATATTTGCCTCTCTCATAATAATTTTCAGTAGCATCATGAACAAACTCAACAATATAACTATCACATAATGCATGCTTTTCATGATCTACAAACATAGGAAGATAAAACAAGAGCAGCTGGACCTTGGACATCTCGGAGGAGCTGTCCGAAGAGGGACTGGATGAGTTCACAAGGCTGTGGTTCGAGGTGAATTCAGTAGAGCGTGACGAGCAGGCCGCAGACACGTTCAGGTGGATTGGTGCGAGCTCGGGTGTGTACTCAGCTAGGACGACATATGACATGTTGTGCCACGGGCAGCAGAGGAGTGTGATCGCCAAGCCTCTATGGCGGTCCTATGCGCCGGTAAAGTGCAAGATATTTGGTTGGCTTGCTACCAAGTATCGTTTGTGGACATCTGATCGGAGGGCGAGACATGGGATCCAAGAGCATCCAGATGCATGTTATACGTGCCTCCAAGACGAAGACAACACTGATCACGTTTTGGTGCAGTGCGTGTATGCTAGGGAAATATGGATGGGCTGTTTGCTTAGGGTCTACTGATCCAAGCACCAAGCCCGGATGCAATTCTGGAGCGTTGTTGGCTTGAGGCAAGAGACGGAGTTCAGAAACGAGATAGGAGACAGTTCGACACGCTAGTCATTCTTGTCGCCTGGATGTTGTGGAAACAAAGAAACGCGCGTGTTTTCGGCCGCGTTCGAGATCAGTGTAATGTCCCACAGCTCTTGAGCAGGATCGGAGACGAGCTTCAGCTGTGGCAGCAAGCTCGAGGGAGAAGGAGCAACAATGGCGCGAGAGAGTAGTGTAGTGTGTGTGTGCGGAGTTCGCTGGCCCTGATGTTTGCATCGGGGATCCAGTATCTTGTAATTTGCTTGCTCTCCTTCTATAAAGCTACGGTATGCCGTTGGCATACTCTTTAAAAAAAATGATCTACGAACACATAATTTTTATCTAGCTCCAAAATAGTGGGATTAAAACTTTCAAACCCACTTTTAACAATTTTATAACAAGATAATTGATCACTCTCAAGAGGTATGGGACTCCATCTAGATAAAGTCAAGACCTCTCCAATCCCATTTCAATAGTAGAATAGATAATATTATCAAGCAATATAGGACCATCATCTAGAGCTTTATCATAAACATTTTCTAAACAAACCTCCTTATTACCATGCATTTCGATATCAGGCACAAATAAAGGATTATCATAAGATTTATCAAAATAGCATGGATTATCATAAATAACAGTAGCATAATCATTTCCACAAGTTTCATTCATAGGGAATACTTCAAGAGAATCCACAGGAACATAACATTCATCCTCCTTTGATAAGCATGGAGGGTGATCAAATAATGTAAGAGTTAAAGAGTTACTCTCATTAGAAGGTAGGCATGGGTAGCTAATCCATTCTTCCTCCTTTTGTTTATCACTCTCTTCCTCTTTTTCATCCAATGAGATTTCAGATTCAGCAATTTCTTCTTCCACGGGTTCCTGCAAATTGTGAGTACATTCTTGTGCATGAATGAGTCTCTCTTTATAATCAATGATATAACAATTATTGCTGAAATTTTCTAGGCAATAATCAAGGATAAAAGAGACCGTATCTTTAAGTTTATTACAAGCAACACAATTTCATAGTTTTTAGCCATGAAGGAATCTATTTCAGAAGCTCCCATAAATAAAACAAATTGTTCTACTTCTTCAACTCCAAGATGAATATAGTTATTCCAATGATAGTTCATAATTAAAACTTCTTCACTAAAGCCACATTAGAATTTAAGATGTTTAGTATCCTGTTCAGAGCAACAATTTATATCATGGCGTTCAAGCAAAATTTCAGCAATTTGATTTAACTTTTTTAACATGCCTCTCATGATTTTTCCCTCTCTTGATTCTCTATACATTATATATAATTCTTTACCTTTCATAAACATAGAGGTTCTAGCATGTTCTTCCATAGCAACAGTTTTTTAGATTTTTCAGTTTTTAAATTTTTATGGATTTTCGGGTATATAAGAAAACTAAACAAAAATAAACTAGACAAAAGTAAACTAGGATAAAATAAACAAAACAAAAGTAAACTAAGCAAAATAATACTAGACAAAAGTAAACTAGACAAAACAAAATAAAATAAAAATAGAGAGAGAGGTAGAGTGTACTCCTCAGGTGAACTTATGAGTAGAGCTATGCTCCCCGGCAACGGCGCCAGAAAATAGTCTTGATGACCCACAAGTATAGGGGATCGCAACAGTCTTCGAGGGAAGTAAAACCCAAATTTATTGATTCGACACAAGGGGAGACAAAGAATACTTATAAGCCTTAACAGCGGAGTTGTCAATTCAGCTGCACCTGGAAAAGCACTAGTAACAGGGGTGATGTGAAAGCAGCAGCAATATGAGAGTAATGGTAACAGTAACGTAGCAGCAGTAACAGTAACGGTAACACAGAGGCAATGGCACCAGAAAATAGTTGATGCTATTTCTAATGGCGTACTTGACGGGAAAGCAATGATGATTACAGATGGACCGGGGTTCCTAGCTATCTACGCTAGTGGTAACTCTCCAAGAACAAGTGTTGGGTGAACAAATTACAGTTGGGCAATTGACATAATTGAAATAGCATTAAGACAGAAAATCCAGTCTATTAATCATGTAGGCATGTTTTCCATATATAGTCATACGTGCTCGCAATGAGAAACATGCATAACATCTTTTGTCCTACCAGCCCGTTTGCAGCGGGGCCTCAAGTGAAACTACTGGTAATTAAGGTACTCCTTTTAATAGAGCACCGGAGCAAAGCATTAACACTTGGTGAAAACATGTGATCCTCATATCAAAACCATCCCCTCCGGTTATCCCAGTTGCTGTCACTCCGGGGCCTTGGGTTTCGGACAAAGACATGTGCATACAACTTGTAGATACAATCTAAGCAACAATTATAGAGCTTAAATCTAAGATCATGCCACTCGTGCACTAGTGACAAGCATTAAACACAACAAGATTGCAGCAACAATAACTCACAAACTTTAATGAATAGACTGATCATAATGTAACAATTCATCGGATCCCAACAAACACAACACCGATTACATCATATGGATCTCAATCATGTAAGGCAGCTCGATCATGAGATCATTGTATTGAAGTACATGGGAGAGAGAGTACCAACTAGCTACTGCTAGAACCCGTAGTCCATGGGGGAACTACTCACGGAGCATGATGGAGGCGGTGGCGTCGATGGAGAAGGCTCCGGGGGTCAATCCCCGTCCCAGCAGGGTGCCGGAACAGGAACTTCTGACCCCCGAAACTTGTTTTCGATGGCGGCGGAGCTACGGAACTTTTCTTGGAATATGACTCTGGTCTTTAGGGTTTTCGGGGCAGGAGGAATAAATATGCGAAAGGGCGGCGTCAGAGGGCAACCGAGGGCCCACAACACCCCTCGGCGCGCCTGATAGGGGGGCCGCGCCCTAGGGTGGTGTGGAGCCTCCCTGGCTCCTCTCCGTACCCCCTTTGGACTCCGTGGACGTGTCGATGAAATATTGACCTCCGTTGATTTTCGTCCAATTCCGAGAATATTCCCCGACTAGCTTTTCTGAAACATAAAAACCGCAGAAAACAGGAACTGGCACTGTGGCATCTTGTTAATAGGTTAGTCCCAGAAAATGTATAAAAATGATATGAAGTGCATGTAAAACATGTAACAATTGGTATAATATCAACATGAAACATCAAAAATTATAGATACGTTTGAGACGTATCAACTACCCCCACGGCAAGGCTGGAACCTCTCTCAACTTCTCCACGACCATCTTCTCGAAAGCGTCGATCATAGTCAACATGGGTTGCTTGAATAGAAGTCTCCATTTCTTGACTGTCTTCAGAACCAGCCACCAAATCTGTTTCATGCATAGCCAGGTTTGGTCATAAAAAATTAAAGCATTGCGAGATTTCCAAATGCTCCAAAGTACCTGATGACCCACAAGTATAGGGGATCGCAACAGTCTTCGAGGGAAGTAAAACTAAATTTATTGATTCGACACAAGGGGAGCCAAAGAATATTTATAAGCCTTGACAGATGAATTGTCAGTTCAGCTGCATCTGGAAATAGACTTGCTCGACACAGTTTATCAGTAGCAACAGTTTTATGATAGTAGCAGTAGTGAAATAATAGCAGCAGTGAAATAAAGGCAGTAGTAATAATTGAAATAGACAGCAGGATTAAAATACTGTACGCATAGGGATGGATGAACGGGCGTTGCATGGATGGGATAGTTCATGAAATAGTCATACATAGGGCAATTGCAGGTAGATAATAACAAAGCATCCATGTAATAATTAATCATAGGCATGTGTTCCATATTTAGTCGTACGTGCTCGCAATGAGAAACTTGCACAACATCTATTGTCCTACCAGCCCGTTTGCAGCGGGGACTCAAGGGAATCTATTGGTAATTAAGGTGCTCCTTTTAATAAAGCACCGGAGCAAAGCATTAACACTCCGTGAACACATGTGATCCTCAAGTCGCAGCCATCCCCTCCGGTTATCCCAATTTCTGTCACTTTGGGACCTCGGGTTCTGGACAATGACGTGTGTATACAACTTGTAGATATGATCCAAAACAATAATTATTCTCATGATACAATAACATGTTCAGATCTGAAATCATGGCACTCGGGTCCTAAGTGTCAAGCATTAAGTATAACAAGTTGCAACAATGACATAAAGTACTAATAATGGATACTAGGCACCATGCCCTAACAATCTTACATCTATTACATGAACGATCTCATCCAATCCCTACCATCCCCTTCAGCCTACAGCGGGGAATTACTCACACATGGATTGGGGAAGCATGGTTGGTCGATGGAGAGGCGGCGGTGATGATGATGGCGATGATCTCCTCCAATTCCCCGTCCCGGCAGGGTGCCAGAACAGAGTTTCTGATCACCGAACAAGGGGAGCTCTGGAGTGTTTCTGTTAAAAGCGTCGATCCCTCTCGCGTTTTTAGGTTAGGGGCAATATGTAGTCCAAAGGGCGTCGCCAGGGGCCACACGAGGCGGCCTCCCCACCCCTCGGAGCGGGCCCACCTCTGCCGCGCCGAGGGGTGGTGTGGAGCCCTCGTGCCCTGTCTCCGCTTCATCTTCTGGCTCCGTGGGTCTTCTGGAAAAATAGGACTTCTGGAATTTTTCGGGAATTTTCCTGAAACTTTGACTTTCTGCACAAAAAACAAGACACCAGGGCAATTCTGCTGAAAACAGCGTTAGTCCATGTTAGTAGCATCCAAATCATACAAATTAGAGGTAAAACAACAGCAAAAGTGTTCGGAAAAGTGGATACGTTTTGGACGTATCAGTACCGCAGCACAAATAGCGTTTAGACTAGCATGCTTTTTATTCGAAATCCAAAATCTAGCAATAGACATGTAATCAGATCCGATACTACAGCCTAAGAAAGAAGAAACTGCAGACCAAATTTCCTTAGCAACAATGCAATCAAAAAACAAGTGATCTATTGATTCTAGCTCGCTGCAAAATGTACAATCCAAAGGCTTATTCATTTTGCGTTTAAGCAGATTATCTCTAGTCATCAGTTTGTTATTTGACATCAGCCAAAGAAAAATCTGCACCCTAGGGGGTATGGTCAAAGACCAGACCACAGGGGTAAAAACCTGCGTTACGCCCCTAAAACTTATTATCTTGTAAAGAGAACTAGTGGAGTAAGTCCCCTTAGCTTTGACCAAATGTAGCATCACAGTCCGAAGAAAGCACGGCTGCGCCTGCAACCTGCTCCAGTTCAAACCATTTTTGCATCATGGTAGGGTTAAAATTCCTTCTGAAGGTGAGTTTCAGGCTTGAGCCATCCCAGACTCGATTAATAGCCACTAGCGTCTCATTACAAATGCAGTAGAGGTCCCAGAATTGGACGCAAAGGGGAGAAGTACCAAACCACGTGTCCTCCCAGAACCGTATTTTGGTCCCATCTCCAACCTTCCACCTGTATCCAAATTGGACAGATTTTGCTGCCCACATGAAGCCCTTCCAAAACCTAGAAGAGTTCAGAGACGAGCTGCAAAAAATGTTTGGATTGTTGGTTTTGTACTTAGCATCAACAATGCCTTTCCAGATTTTATTTCCACCCTCAAAGTACCTTTTGATCCAAGATGCTAGGAGGCAGAGGTTAACTTCCCTAAGAGAGGGAATTCCTAAGCCTCCAGCTTCTTTCGGCATACAGACCAAAGACCAGTTTGCTAGATGGAGTCTCCTTTTTTCTTTCGTGTCATTCCACAGGCAGTGCGACATCTGAGTATTAATCAGTTCTAGCGCCCACTTAGGGAATTTAAAGAAGGACAAGAGATAAAAAGGGGAACATGGATTGGACGATTTACGCCGAAGACCTGAGCAGGCCATGATGAACATGGATTGGAGTCCGATGCGTGGAGACCGACGTCGCGTTTATCTTGAGCCAGCCATCGATCATCGTCGATTCGTCACCCCAGGAAGAAGAATTTAGCGTGCCACAATTCGAGATATATCTTCACAAATCGTTTGGGAGAGAGGACACTCAAAGAAAAGGAGCCAGTAGGTATCTGGCTTCTTGATGCAAAGCGAGCAGAAGTAGCAGTTATGTCATCCTCGTCGCATGAGGCGATCATCACACCAAAGTCAGTTATGAAGAAGCCAAACAATGGCATTGCATTCCTTCGAATTGCAACCTGTAAGCTAAAGCCGCAGTTAGTAACCGTTTGGTCTGAGAGTCCAGAATAGTGTCTGAACAATTTTCCGAGAGTACAGTTCCCTGCACCATGTGCCACATGCCGATGAAATCCGACAGGTGCGCATCACCATCACCACTAATATAAAAAGGCACAGAGTGTGGGGATCCAAACGATCTTGACAGTCTAACGCTAGATCCAACGGACCCAGTCACCGCTAAAACACATTGTCAGCCTTCATTCTTTTGGACAGTCTAACGCCAAGATCCAACGAGCACTTATTTTCTTGCCAAATCAACAACCAAATTAATAGGGGAATAATTCAGAGAATTAATTAGGGGCGCTGATTTTGGGAGGAATTAAAGCCTCCAGCTTTGCATACCCGTGTTGTTATTTGGAAACTGCCAGTAATTTGCCATATTAGCGACAATCAATTTGGATATTATTGGAGGCAGTGTGAAAACTAATGCAGTGATTTTACAGAAGAAATATCATGACGATGATATGTGATGTTTTAACCTTGGATAAAAATACAGTCATAAATTAGACATTACCACAAACCAGTTTTAGGAGGGCAAAAAAATAATACGCGCATTGCGCGTGCATGACTACTAGTGTGGGAAGGGCTACCAATATCACGGACCCAACTATGCCCTGCCAAGGCGTGGGCCAAATACTTGTTCTTCCTTTCTTAGGAGCAAGATCATAGCCAAATCTTCTTTTTTTTGCATGAAAGCCAAATCTCTTTCACTCAACTAATATATGCATATAGAATTGAACTAATAGTACCGGACTTGGTCGTACTACATACAAGTATGAACCTAAGTTCTGAACCTAAATAGAGTTGGAGCATGATAGGATCTACCAGATATTTACATGGAGTGGCGGAGTCAGGATTGGAGCAAACCCCGGGATAAAATGTAAGCGCAACAAAAAAAATCGGAAAGAATCTCATATAGTAGCGCAATTTTTTTGTTCCGGCTATAAAGGTGAACATAAAATTTCAACTCAATTGTTAACGGTAAAACTTACAAAGCACATTAGAGATGACAAAGTACTAGAAACAGTAGCACCGGGATACAACAGATATGGTAGTAATAGTACCAAATCTCTTTCATCTTCTATCTTATGTTCCTAGCATGAAACTCATAACAAAAAACTGCAGGCTTGCAACAATCAAGGGTCGGCATAAATCAATTCAAATCAGAGTGAACAAACTTTAACTAGCCGCAGCCGAGCAGTGGAGCCTGAAGGAGAGACAACAATCGAGCACTGCACGAGGCACGACCGCACCAGCTTGCTGAACTGGGGGTGTTGTAATTATTTGGCCTGCTGTGATTAATAGAAAATGACGCAGTGGGGGTCTTCCCCACTATCCGACGCGTCAAAAAAAGGAAAGGAAACGGTTCACGTTCGCTTGATCTTGATGCCCCTGTTTGGCAGCTAAGTATAAGGGCTGAACCCTGGGCCAGTTTGAAAACTACATGGGTAATAGGCTAGAAATTTTCCTGGGCCCTAGGCTATGGTCCTGGTTGCCTAGGCCAGCTCCGCCCCTATTTACATGTTAAAAAAAAATTGAGACCACCGTGGACAAGCTCTTGGTAGCATATTTTTATAGGAGAAGTGCTCCTTTGTGAAAAAATCCAGGAATTCGTCCCCGATGGGGATCGAACTCGGGATGTTGAGCACGCTCACCCGCCACTCCAACCACTGGGTCTCTGTCCCGTTCTCCTATTTACATGTCTGAGTTATGCATGTTACTGTTATGCTGACGCGTTTTGGAGGGCTCGTGCTGGTTCAAGAGTGGTAGTGCGGCAAGTTGGCAATATGCTTATATGAGAGAGCAGTCATAACTGAAAAAGCTATTTAAGTTACCATTTGCAAATTCATAAGATACACTATGAAAATTAATAAGAACCACACAAATTAGTGTCAACCATAACACTAGAGAAATTGCATGAGCTGCACTATGAATGCATTTTATATCAATCATGCGCCCAATTCTTGTAAGACGAATAACCAGACAATAACCCCACTAGCATTATTAGGATGCTAATTGAAGATTGAGAATTACTATGCGAAATTCACATACAAAACCATGCTCAGACGTTTGTCTAGCCAATCTTGTATTCCCTCTCTTGAACTAGACTGCTTGAAGCATGGGTTTTGCTGTATACGATGAGCATGTTTTTTTGGCGAAAATGAGGAACTACATGCTTTTGTATTAAGTGGAAGAAAATCCTGTACAATGTCATGCACAAGGATAGAGAGAAAATAAAGAATAAGAATGAATGGCTCAAACCTTTTCAGCCTATTTAATTGTGCAAGAAAACTCAGAGACAACTACCCCCTAACATGAGCATCTATGAGCATTTTCATGAAGGGTAGGTCCAATGCAAATTACATTCCTTCTTAAGTTTCCACCAGAAGGTCCAACTATAATTATAACAGGAATCATGTTGCAACCCATATGCCCCCAAGTAGGTTATATAATCTTCCAGATCAAGTGAAACAACGAGAGAAAAAGCGAACCAGAAAGAAACGCGAGATAGTTGGGTTTCCGGAGAAACTTGCCTCTTAGTCGCTAGCTAGGAAGAGTACAATATTGCTTTGCCTTGTAAATAATCCGTGTCCGTATTTTCTTTGTTTTTGTGGGCATGGGAGGTGTCGGGAGCTAGATGTGGTAGACGCGGTTGCTGCAGTTTTAAGGCTCAGCATCGCCCGGCGCCGTAGTGCGTCCATGAGACATAACAAGTGGACTTTTAGCTGTTCAAAGCTGGAGTACACCGGCGGCGGCATCACTCGCCTGTCGTAGGCGGTCCAAATCGGATGTCTGGGTGTAGCACCACAAATACGCCTGGGATGCGCATTTCCTATTTATCGATTCGAGCGAGTCCCATCCTCGACTCGACCACATGACTTGATCGCTCCCAGCCGAGGCCAATCTTTTTTTAGGCAAGAACCATAGAACAATATTTCTACGGTATGATTTTCATTTATATGCAAATATTTACAAATACAAAACAAGAACAATCAGGTCTACCAATGCTAGTTTTCTCTAACATTGAAAAGAGAGTAAGAAACAAACTAACCAAGGAAGAGCCGAGTAAACCCAATTCTTCACATCCTCTGAAAACTTGGAATTAATTATATGTAACCAAGGATACGGAGATCAAGAAGGGATGCCGAGTCTCACATTAATAGAAATTCCTTCATTTCTTTGTATCCGATGTTCTAGGGTCCCATGGTAATGATTGACTTCCAGCAATCAACAGAGAAGGGACAATCAAAAAGAGATGTATGGAAGTCTCTTCAGAGTTGCAGTTGCATAGAACACAGTTGTAAAGGGGTAGATGGAAGGACTTGACAACAGATTTCTCGTGTTAATACTATCATAAAGAAGCAGCCTGAAGAAAATATTGTATCTCATAATAGCAGCAGACTTCCAAGTCTTTTGAAAAATGACATGGGCACTGGGTCTAGTCTTTAAAAGGTTATACATTTTCATCGATGAGTAGGAGTTGGAATTCCAAGGGTATTTCCAGTTGTCGGGTTCTGAATTTACAGTAATCCTTTGCGTATCTAATAGGAGGTGTTGCATCTCCTGAAAGGTTTGAGTGGAAAGTGGGAGATGAAAATTGTCTGTTGCTCAAGCTGGCTGAAGAAAATATATAACGCTTTGGTTTTCACTGATACAAAAGGAGTAAAGTTCAGGGTATTTTTCGTTACAATTTGAGCTTCCTAGTTGTCTTCTAACTGTTGTGCCTCTCCCCACTTGACATTTGACCATCTCTGTTTATCGAAAAAAAGGTCAGGATATTAATATATTCCCCTTTATCGAAAAAATATCTGGGAACAAGATATGACATCTCTGTTTCTTTCTTTCAGATTGTAAGCCTTGTCTTATTGCTCTATTTGGAGATGGATTGTTGAATTTTTTAATCCCATTGTTCACAAAACCGTGGCACGAATGAAGCACCAATTTTTTTTGAAACCATGAGTTATTCAGAATTGTTGACGGTATGTTATTCGAGCCGACCTTTCCGGGTTTATTTTCTCCTCAGTTCCTAAATGTGAAGTTTGTGATCTCTGTGAAGCTCGACTTAATTCCTTTGAGCTTCCCCTTAGTTAGTTTTCCGGTAAGATCCAATTTAAGAGATCTTGTGAACGTTTGCGGTTGCGGTTCGTGTCTTCGCGATTATGCAATGAGTAGATCAGATCTGATCGTTTTAGACACTTAACAGGCTTAAGTGGTTTTGAAACACCGGCATGACACTTATATAAAATTATATTATTCTACTCGTTAATGTTTTTTGTAGTTTTCTTTCTGTCCTGAATTCTGACATTTTCAGTGGCTTTGATCAGTCTGCAACACTATTGCACCTATTCTTCTTAATGCAGCACCTACCTCTCATTCCTTATTGATTTTTTTCCGTATCCTCAGTTATATAAACTAGAAAATGTGAAGCAAAATGAAACAATCAAAGGAAAAAATAGCTGAAAGAGGACCACACCAGCATGGCTGCATTGCAGTGTATGGGAGGCATGCCCATGAGTATGGGAGGCATCAGGAGAAATCGCTGCGGCTGCACCGGTAAATAATCGTCCATGTTATCCCTTTCTCTTAGAAACTTAACCTGGTAGATTTTCGTAAAAATAAGTCGTATAGAACTCATATGAGTATTCAGACACACTTTATATACATGAAATTCCTCCACCTACCGTACAGTACCGAAGCCAGCGGCCGCGCGTCCCGAAATTTAGTGCCACTCTTCACGCTGGCGACGGAGGAGAACCAATGGAGCGGGTCCATGTCGAACATGGACAAAGCGCCTAGCTCCTGCTGAGGCTTATCCAGGTCATGGTGCTCGAATGCGTCGAACTACAACGTGTCGAGGATGAGGTCGGAGGACGCGTCCACGTCCACGATGTCCCGGAACAGCAGCCTGTTCTGCGCTCAGGCAAAACAAAGAATCCATCGATCATTCCAGGACTCCATCCACGACCAGAGGATAGCTAGAAGAAGCAGGAAAAAAATCCTTGAAATTTCCCACAAATTTAACAAGATTTTTTTTTTCGTAAGGGACGACAAAAGATAATATCGGCCGAGAATTTTTGTGAAGTTTCAAAAATTACGGAAATGATGCTTCTAAAGGAAATAAATCAAGTTGCAGGAGGTTTTTGTGTATTGGATTTGTATCACAGTTGAAGGAACTGGAACTGGAATCACTAATTTCATTTCTAGTGGCAGACCCATCAGTATAACTGAATTCCAATTCCGCATGTCCGTGGTAAATTGCTGGAGCCAAATGAGGTCTAACTGAAATTAAATTACATGCTATTGGCGAGGACTTTTGAAATTTTTATTTGAGATTCATGTTAAACTCTGTGAGGAAGCATGAAAAGCACATAGGCACGGTGAGCCACGTCACCACCACTATGAATAGAGATTGCTTGTCACCTTTGAGGGACGGCAGTTTCTTCATTGCACTCGCTTGCTTGGTGGTACACCTGCTAGGTAGTTTGAGACATGTGTGACAAACAAAAACATTAATAGGATTTATTTACTCATATTCACGACTAGCTACCCAAATTATTCCTCGTAAACATATTTATTGGTTGGTTTCAGGTCTAAAGGGTTGAAAGATCATCAAGTTATTGACGAAGTTGAAATTTTTAACCTACTATTCAATTTTCAAAAACTTACCAGCCGCCTTTAGCCAAGCTTGGAGGCATATCAACGCCTCGACCATGTCCCTCTGTAGCCTCCTCCTATGATCACTATAATTATTCCACTGGTGCTAAAAGAAGACTCTGATGTCACAACTGATGCTTGTAGCTAGCACATCACGAGCGATGCAAGATAGAACTTCTTACATAATACTGTGCATTTCCCACCATCCCAAGATGTCAAAAACGGGGGAAGAGTTTTTTAGTCAAGTATCTCCCAAGCTCATTTCTTGCTTATTTTCCTGCACTATGAAATGGGCTTCCCAGTCAGCCAATCGATTATAACTTTTGCAACCCCATCATCATGAACTTGTTCTTCTCATGGGAATCATTAGCAATAGAATCTCCTATCTCATGTGAATATTCTTCAGAGAGACTCATCATAAGCATGTCCACCTTTCAAGGTTTACAAATGCTTGTCTGATGTGAAATTCAATGAATGCCAACGTGTATATTGGATCGAGGATGACAGGTATGCCAGTTTTTGTCAAACTTATTTTGCATTTTGCTCACCATGGATGCAATGATTGGGTTCTTATTAGTTGCATGTTCTTTTCAACAACTTCCAAACACTCCATATCTCATGGAAAATAATGTTTCGCGGTAGGAGGTGGTTCCCTTTTCTAATTAACCATTAATTTTCATTTTGTAATTGTATTTTGTACTTTGTTGTTCTAGGCAATATTTGGATGAACAAAGAATGTTTGTCATTCATAGAAGGGACGATCAATAAGGGAGGTGAATAATTAGGGGTAAATTATATCAAACAATGTTAAATAGATTGGTTGATCATGGGGAAGGGTGGGATGACCGATGGTGACCACCAGTTACCATTTAGTAGAAAATATTAGTACACTATCTAGATATTCATATAATTTTTTTTTCAAATTAATAGTTTACGTATATATATCATGGCGTAGCCAATCATTATAATGTTATGACAATTTTCTTGTGAATGGAGTGCAATAAATGGTTTTTAGGGATTTTAAGTCTGATGAACATTATATTTTTAGCCTCTAGGATGTGTAGATACACTTTAGTTTAACGAGTAATATTGTCTCCTTCTCACATGTGGTTTGTTACAGGATAGCTGGGTATGGGTGTTATAGTTCATTTTCACAAATTTACTATATATATCATGATCAAATGATTCTAGAATAAAAAGTAGTTTCATTGTTATGTCCAGATCCTTGTGGTCATCTTACATACCCTACACACTTTTTTTGCTTTTACATGATTATACACTAGAAACTGATATCTAGATATTTGATAGACCATAGATACACTTTATGGATTTGTGCCAAGATATTTCACGATACTAAAATGCATTGATGTGTGCATGCACCCAGAGAGAGAGAGAAAGAGAGAGAACTTAGGTCCGTGTCATACATTAAGAGAGAGAGAGAGAGAGAGAGAGAGAGAGAGATAACTTAGGTCTGTGTCATACATTAATTTGCGTAGGCATGCAATTTTCTCGATTTTGTTTTCTCACATTTACATTGGCCTTGAGGGGATTCATGTTCTATTCTCCAAAACAAACATGCATATATATCGTAAAGAGTCAAAGGGTGTTGCTCGCAGCCAAGTCCCAAAGGTCAAACATGGGTGATTGTGGCGGGAAGCAGAAAAAGTTCGATGTGTTGTTGCAATCAAAAGTTGTATACTATATAGTCATCCATCACCCTCATTTTGTAAAACATGGGAATCATCATGGTTGTACTACAGCCGCTAGGTTTCTTCTAGTTTAGTCTTTACGTGGGTCTGGGGTATGTGATGGGATATACTCCCTCCGTTCCACAATATAAGATGTTTTAAGTGTTACACATGCATGTCTAGATTAATACTAAAAAGAATGAACACATGCACTTAAACGTGTCTAGATACATGTGTGTCCATGTGCATGTGGAAAAAGAGTAAAACATCTTATATTATGGAACAGAGGGAGTAGGTGGGAACACGCTAATGAAAATAGATCTCAAAGCATCCTACGATGCACAACATATACTCTTCATATATGGCTATTAAGCACTCATGAAATCCTACCAAGATCCAACTATCAAAATAATTTGTTTGATGTGGCACATTGTGGTGTCTCTTTTAGGACTTATGTACCGTCCGTATATGAATACTAATCTCCCATTAAATCCTAGCAAAAAATTACATATACAGTTATCAAAATAATCTTGATGACATGTTACAGTGTGGTGTCTCTATTAGGACCGATGTATCTTACTTACGTGCACTTTGTATATGACTATTAATGTTTAATGAAATCCTAGCCCTAATTTTTAGGTCCAGCTATCAAAATAATCCGAATGATGTGACAACGTGGTGTCCTTATTAGGACTTGCTGGGGTTAGGTTGTATTGTCTGCTGCGGCAGAGTAAATGTGGCATCTGTATTATTGGTTTCATTTTCAATGAAATCGGGAGACTGAGCTCCTTAATTGGAAAAAAAGTCGATCCGCAGCCACTCTATCGCCTCCCCGCAGTCCAACCAAAGTGCAAGCATTTCCCAAATAAATGCAACTGGTGTCATTTAAAACTTGATAAATCAGTCAATATCAATCGTAGACATAATTTGAAAATCATGATTTACAACACCAATTGCAAGCATGTGAATTACTTTCGGAAAATGCTTATGGTTGCAACACCGGAAAAATAGTAGCGAGGCTTCAGAAATGTCAAGGAAAAAAAAGATAGTATATGATCAAAGTCATACGGTGTGATTTCATTGTAGATGCCGAGATGTGCTAATGGGATGGAGCACTTAACTTTCCAACTATTTGTCTACGTTATATATTTTATGAAATCGTGAAATTCCCATCAGTAGTTTACACACAAAAAAGGTTCAAGTATGAAAGAGAAGTTTGCTCAAAGTTGCAAGGTGCATATATAGACGGAAGATACCCACAAAGCAGCTGCTATCGTACCTGAAAGAGCCCTAAAATAGTTGACACAGCCATCCACTGCATCCTGAAATCTGCTCTATGTTGCAAGGTGCATAGACTGAAGATACCACAAAGCTGCTGCTATCGTACCTGAAAGAGCCCTAAAATAGATGATGACACTGCCATTCACTGCAGCCCGTCCAGACTGCCCTTGACTGCAGTGTGTAGCTGTGTACACAAAGACGCTTGTAGTAGAAGATTTGCATGCGGCCCTGCACCCTGCAGCGTTGTACCGGCTAAGCTCCTGAGCGACGTAGTAGTAGATTCGTATGCGGCGATCTACGGGACATGGAGATTACCTTGTGCTGAGGGGCGATCTACGGAAACATGAGGAGTTTCGTGGAGAAGAAGGTCGCGAAACTTGTCAAAAAAGGTACGTATATATATACAGGTTTGGTAGGATTTCGAACCGGTCCGTATAGTATAAGAGGCGAGGGTGTATACGATTCCGACACACGGCGCTGAAGACATCAAAACCTGGGTGCTGACTTTCGGTCTCATGTATAAACCGTAAAGCTTACTTTGAGGAGCGCCGCCGCCGGCGACATCACTACCCAGCCTGCAGCCACCGAAGATTCGAGGTCGTCAGATCATCCTCCTCCTTCCTCTTTGTCTTCTCCTCCTCTCATCCTTGATCTCCTAGTAAAGTTGTTTCTTTTCTTGCAGATCGAAAACCCTAGCTAGATTTTCTCGTCGACATTAAACCCTACCTCGTTTACATCCTACAGCGGGTGGAGAAAAATTAACAGGAGATAGATGATGGAACCTGGCCAGATTCCTCGACGGTAAGACCATCCGATTTATTTTCCACTTCCATGGATCATGTTGGTTGTGTACGTGCTGGGTGTTTCTGCAGCACAGGATCGATCATCGAAAAGAAATCAGCCTATTGCTTGCGTTTGATGATTCTGCAACACACCTTGGTAGAAGAAATAGGTCCATTGATAATCACTCGCCGCATGACATGCATGGATGCCAAGAGGCCGCGAAGGTGTTCTGCAATCCCCGCCGACCCCGTGTCCAATGTGCTCGACGACGACAACCTCCTCATCGAGATCATGGTTCGCCTCGGCTTCCCCACAAGCCTTGTACGTGTCGCCCTCGTATGCAAGCGATGGTTCCGCCACGCCTCCGACCCCGCCTTTCTACGCCGGTTTCGCAAGCTCCACCCACCACGGGTCCTCGGCTTCTACGTCAATAATACCAGGTATTCGGTAGCCCCACGCTTCGTGCCGATGGTGCCACAACCTCAGGAGCTTGCGACGGTCCTCCGCCGTGCACGATTCGGAGTAGGGAACCCTGTCATTGATTGTCGGAACGGCACGGTCTACGCCGGCTTGTACCGTCAGAAAAAATGGGTCAACTTTGTTTCGCGCTACCTGTTTTGCCATGAGAAAGGCACGTCTAGCGTCCTACCGTTCCCACGCCACCAAGTCCAGGAAGGCAATATCAAGGTTGTCGATTACCTCCTCCTCAATGAAGAAGGCACGGGCTTCTCCAAGTGTTATATTGTGATCGAGTCTAACAAGGAGAGGACAAAATCTATAGTGCATGTGTATACGTTGCGAGATAGTGTATGGTGCATGCATACCACGGCCATGACAGAGCTTCCTTGCGAGAAACGGAAACCTTTGCTCGTTGGCAACAGAATATATATATTAGCCTCCTCGAGAGACATTCTTGTCTTGGATATGACGACCTTAAGTTTGTCCACATTTAAGCTCCTACAAGGGTTGGATATTAGTGCCAAAAGGAAAGGAACCATGTTGTCACGGGCCGATGATCATTCTACTATATATCTCATCAGTTTGAATGAGCTTCAACTTTGCATCTGGCTCTACCAAGGGGACAAATGTTTGCTAGTGGATATCATTTGTTTGCGTGAGATGCTTGCTAATTTGAGGATGTTTGAGGATAGGCATACCACTACTCTGCGGCTAAGCCAAGTGGGAGACAATGCTGAGTTTGCATTATTAGAGACTGCCCGATGGGTACTCTATCTTGATATCAAGTGCAGGACGTTACGTAAAGTGTATGAGATCACGGATAATGAATATAGTTTTCGTCGCTTACAACCTTTAACGATGATATGGACTCCCAAATTTTCGACGCTCAAGGATGATCCTGCAAGGTTTGTCTTTTAGCCATCGGTGTTACTACTATAATTTATGTTTTTGTGGTCGTACGAGAGGTTGTTTATTTGAGTTGGTGAAGAAAGAATCAGTTGTTTCGTCTCTCTAACGGATTTCAATTAAGAGTATTAAAATTTATGCTGCCATGCATGTGATTATTCATGTTTTCTGATTTATATATATGACACTAATCATTTTCTAGTATATATGAAAAGGTGTATAATCTAATATAGCCATCAACATATAGGTTTACTTGGTGATGTTCGTTTTACCCTCATGTGTGAGTAATTCATATGTATTAATGTGTGAAATAAATTTGTTCGATATATCGATGCATTTAGTATCAGTGTCAATGGAATTTATTCTTATCATTTCGAATTTGAGTGTCGTGCAATATTTGAATGTCATTTTATAACTAGTTGTCCTTTAAATTGTGATTAATCATATTCTTATTGTGATCCTACTCGAAACAGGTTTTCACCCTGCTTTATAAATAAAATAGTACAACCAAACTGATACAAAGTGACGAGAAACCATCTTACCAAATAGATAAAAGGTAAAACAAAATAGAAGTACAACAGTAGTTGCACCCTCCAAAAGATCCATTAGAAGTGAAACAACGTCTCCATGTGACATCATCGGACCTCGTCGCCTCGCACCCAACAAGTTGTGGTCGAAGAGGGACACCTGCCCTCTCGCTCCAGGCCATGGACCGTCGATCATGTTAGCATACACCAAGTATCGAGTGCGATGATAACCATGTCACGTGTATAAAGATACGAAACCCTCGAGCTGGCCCCATGTCGGAGCCGTAGGAGCTTGAGGTAGGATCCAAACTTGTCGCCAATATTAGCGCAACGCCACCCATAGGCCATCAGAACCGAACTCATGATGACACGTCGACACTCCCAAAAGGAAGACGACGTGCACCGCGGCCGTGCCGAGACCAGAGAGAGGGGGGGGGGGGGGGGGGGGGGGGAGGGGCGGCCGGTTTAGGCCCCCAAAACTAAGGACCCCAAGTCATGGCGGAGGGATCAAGCGTCAGCGCCATTACCCATTAGAGCAGTTGTGCGGCTTCCCCTCGTACCATTTCACACAGACAAGACGACAAATCGGATATGCTTCCTAGTGGACGTGAGACCGGCCCCCTTTTTTTCCCCTTTTGTTGCTTGGGCTACGGCTGGCTGGGCCTTATTCACTTAATTAGCTAAATGAAAGGATAAAGTGGCCGGTGGGCCGACCGTTGCCAGAAAAAGTTCCAGGGAAATGCATCACATAATCAATCCATTTCCATTTCTTGTTTAAAGTGCATTTTCTTCCTTTTTTTTTGCTAAAAATACGCATTTTCTTTTCCACCGCGTAATTATTTTCATTCTCGTCAAATCATCTTTCTCCATATGCTAGGTGCCGCCACCCCAAGAGGCGAAAGGTGAGAATCATCGCCGAGAGGCGAATGCACTGCCTCCACAGACACCGGGACAACGCGGTTCTAAGTGTGTACATTGTCGACGGGTCAGCCTGTGTGGTGTTGTGTACATTGAGATGGGAGAGTACGACTTGAAGCGGCGACAAGGCTGGGCTTCTTATAGCCGACGGATTATGCTGGAAAGGGAGGCGGGAAACAGATGGGTGGGTGATGAGGCGTCTCGTGGTTTAATGCCAGCGATACGCCTTCGCCGCACTGGTCCTGGCAGTACCGTTTGGGGGAATGGGGAGACTGATCCGGCCAAACGTGATCGGTGTGCGGATGACCAGGAGGCCGCACCTGTTGGAGGGTTTATCCGTGCGTTGTCCGGCGCCCCCAAACGGTCCTACAAATTAATTTGGTGGATGCCGGAAATAAAACGGTTCAGACCGGATAGCTGGGCATTGGTGATGCCGCTGGGCCCGATTATTCGGCCGAAGCTCTCAATAAGTACTTGGGGTGCCAGTGAAATTCACTAAGGGCCTGTTTGGTTACCAGGACCGTTTTTGGGCTTCCCGTCTCCGTGGCTCAACTGGGCCTGGCCCCGGAGAAACGCGGTCTGAGCCATGTTGTGCAGCCCGTTTGGTTGCCTGCATATCGTTTTTCTTTTTTTCTTTTTTTCTGCATTTTCATGTTTGGTTGCCTGCATACTTGGCTGTGGGGTGTTTAGATGCAACACTCGGCTGTTTGGTTGCATGCAGGTTTAGCGGTACTCTCACCACTTTACAAACTGGTCATCTTACCTCCTAACACAAGCACACAATCAGCAATGCCAACTAACTAAGGGCATGCCCAACCGAGCCCCGCATCCGGACACCCAAAACGGACCGATTCTGTCCGTTTGGGGCGGTCCGCGGACCGATTTCGGCCCTCTGTCCGTTTGGGGTGGGGGTTGCCCCCAACGGCCCACGCAAAAATGGCCATTTTGGAGGAAAAAAGTTGGCCACCATGTTTACCCATTTTACAAACAAACTAAACTGGGCATACAATCGGACATCTTGCATGACATACAAAATGATGTTCAAAATTACACATAGTTCAAATAGATCAAATAGACACATAGTTCAAAATATAAATTAGTTCAAACAAAATGATAAAAATAGAAGAGAAGGATATCAAGCATCGTCGCGATCGCGGATCATTTTTTGCTTCTTGAGTATCCAAGCTCTTTGCTCCGGGTCCATGATGCTCAAGTCGGCCATCATGATCCGGTTCTCCTCGGCCATCACCGCAAGCTTGACGCGGTCTGCCTCATTCTTGATCCGGTCCTATTCTATTTGTAGCTTCTTCCTTTGCATCTCCACATAGCAAGCCGTGGCCTCCTCCTTGTCTTTGCGCTTCTCCACGTACCTTGCGGCCGTGGACTCTTCCTTCTCGGCGATCAACCCCTTCAAGGTCACCTCCAATTTAGCCGCCGCCGCTTCACGCTTGGCATCTTGCTTGTTGGACTTGTGTCCCCTCGCCTCACCGCACGGCCACCGGAGCTTTGGCCGGGCTCCACATCATCATCATCTTCCTCGTTGGCCCTCTTCTTCGATGCATCGCCGCCCCCTTTCTTCAAAGAGTTGTACAGCTCGACCCACTTCGGGCATCCTTTGATCATCTCCCAACAATGGGGCAAGGTGAACTTGGTCTTGTACACCTTGTTGTGGAACTCCAATGCTTGGAGAACATGGTCCTCAACCCAATGGCACTCACCGGCCGGGCCTTGACACGATCATGGGCGGCTTGAAACTTGCTACATTCGGTTTGAATGTGCGCCCACCTCTTCGAAAGAGAGCCCTCATTGCGATCACTCTCGATCTTGTAAGGAGGCAATTTCTTATATCATGGAAATGTTTCCACACCCTATTCCAAAACACGGTGCCCTTTTGTTGAGCACGTGTTTAGCGGACATCCCAATTGTCATCCAACACTCGCAAAGAACTTTATCCTCAACGTCGGTGTAGGACGCCGTGCGAGAGTTCCTCTTCTTGAGATTGGCGACGAGGTTGACGTGCTCCCGTCAAATTCGAGCGGCTCTTCATCGATGTCAAGACCTTGTGTCTCGGCCGCGTTCGGATCTTGCGTCTCCGCGTCTTCGGTGTTGATGAAGCCTTCTCCATCGCAGATCATGTCCTGCATGACATGGTCGCCGTTGTCCTGCATGACATGGTCGCTGTTGTCGAACTCGTCGAAGAAGGCCGGGTTCGACGGTGTCGTTGGGGGCATGTCGTCAAAATCGAGCAAGCCGGAATCGGGTAGGGAACCCGCGGCCGGCGTCGCCGGGCCTTCGCCTTGCCACGCAGCGGCGCCGAAGCGGACGTGACATTCAGGTCAATGAAGGCCGCCGGGACCGAGGTAATTTCTGGCGACGCCTCGCGGGACCCAAGACGCGACGCGCCCACAGGGTACATGACTGCCGGCGATGCCGTCGAGATAGCAGGGGAGGAGTACCGTGCGGCCTCCCCTTGGCGGACGAGGCCGAGCTCCCCGCCGAGGCCACCACACGGGGGATGACGCGGTGCAGAAAGCACTGTCCATCACCTCCCCCTTGAGGAGAAGCACGGCTCGGGCGGCGGCCTGGGTGGCGATGATGTCCGCGGTGGCGCGGGCCTGAATGGCGGCGAGTCTCTCCACCTGTGGCCGCATCCTTGGCGGCCTTGTCGGCGATCTCCTTGAGTCGCTTCTTCTCGCTCCGAGCTGCCCTCTTGTCCGACTCCGGCAGCCTCTCCTTCTTGACCTTCAATAGGGCGGCGCCGGCGCCGGCCGTGGACTTGGACAGACCGTCCTCCATCGAGGGGCGGCGGCGGGCGGCGGCTAGGGTGGTCGCGGGAGGGTTTGGGGACGAAAGAGATGGGGAAGGGTTTGTGTGGCTGGCGCCTAGGCCCGACGCGGACAAGGGAGACAAAGGGCGGACCGGGAGTCTGTCCGTTTCTCCCCAAATTTGGGCCAGGTTTGGTCCAAAATTCGTGTCCACACGGACAACGGTCCGTATGCGGTGGCCCGTTGGAGGCCCTCCCCTGTCCGTTCGGACAAAATCGGACTGGGCCTGTCCGGATGCGGGGCTCGGTTGGGCATGCCCTAAGGAGCCAACCAACTGCAAACCTGCGCTGGATCCAAGTGTGCGACTCACGCAAGCTGCGCATCAACGCAAACGCAACTTGCGAGAGCTAAAGGAGAAAATGAGATGTCAACCAACCTAGGTAGGTGAAGGGGATGGAGACGCCCAGCTTGGTCTGGTCGATCGCCGTGCAAGACGTCTTTGTCTGGCCCTTAAACCATGGAGTTAATTTGAAACAGCTTCGGTTCATTGCTGTGGTAGCAAGTCAAGCAGCAGCCGTTGCGCCTTTGCGTCCTTGTGCATGCTCTGCTCACCCACCTGAGAGACCGGATCAAGTGTTGGGTGAACTGGGTCCTGTACAGCCTCGTACTTTACCCAAGCGACCATGGTCAGCAATACGGTTACGTTCCTCATAAAAAAAAAGTTACGTGCTGCATTATTCCTCACACAAGACGAACCCTGTCGTTTTCGTTTTTGCGGAGTTTCCGCGGCGGAATGAGAATCCGTGAAACGTCAAGAAAATGACGGCCCGGTTGCTGGATCTCTGAAATCAGACGAGACAATGTAGTTGCCGAATCTCGTCGTTTCCGTATCAATATCCCCGTTGAGAAATGCTGCTGCCCGAATGTATATATGTACACAAGTCGTCTCTTGATGGCGTCAATTCTGGGAAGTTGGCCGTAGCATCTTTCTTAAACAAGGCAAAACATTTGCTATTTTTATTGAAGAGGTGTTACAAACCAAGTCTTGGCCAAAGGCCAAGGCCGGCATTAAATTACACAAAGTTTTCGCCCGGGACCCAAAAGAGTCGTCTCATATTTGATTTCGTTGATAAGCACTGTTGAGGTTATTGTTTTGATTCCGAAAGACAGGAGCACTCCTTTCACTCCAAACTTCCCATTAGACCAACATCGCTGGCGAAGTCATCGCTCTCCGTGACTCCCCTTTCTTGTGAGTTGGCTCAATCCACCGCTCCTTGACACCAATCTCTTGGCTCAACATCATGAAGCCCAAGGCACGTCTTCAAGGTGGACCAAACACGGACCGTGAAGCGGCATTGGAACATTAAGTGGGTGGCCGATTCTTGCTTACAAAGCTTGCATAAGCCACAATATTATCAACCTCTTCTCTCAAGTTTATCTGCCATCCAAACACGATTTTGGAGGACCAACAAGCAAATTAAGATTTTGCATTTTGGAGACGCCCAATGTTTCCACACTAAGGAAGGCATGTCGGACGCAGTGAGTCCTAGGAATTGCATCTTATACGCCGACTTGGCCGAGTAGCATTCGTCGTTGGTGAACTTCTGCCTAATAGAATCCGAGATGTCATGTTCCAAGTTGACGGATTGAAGCATCTCCTAAAGCTTGTAAAATTGGAGGAGATGTTCGGTGGAGAGACCTTGTTGGGTATTTATTTGGGTAATCCAAGAGTCATCTTGCAACGCATGTGCCACCGTATTAATCCAATACCTCTCGGCACGCCTACAGGACACACAAGTATAGCACATAACAAAGTCACCTCTCGGCGCGCATCATCGATCCCGACATCCCTTCCAGATTCCCAGGGCGGTTGCACACGGCGGAGGGAGCGCCGGCAAGTCCGAACCAAGACGTATGTATACGACTGTATGGGATACGGATTCAGATTTCAGAGCAACAGCCGAGATCGATGGCGACAGCAGCTGCTGCCGCTACCAACCCGCACAACTCCCCGGCCTGATCCTGTACTCGCGCCACTGCACCGAGACAGTGAGACGAGATTGGGATTGGGAAGATGAAGCCAAGACTCATCGGCGTCCTCAGTTGAGACGAGGTCGTTAGGTGATGGCGAGAGGCGCCAAAGATGTCATCATTCCACCAGCACCTAGCTCTATTCGGTCTTCACGATTAGCTAGGTAGTGTACTCGAGTAGCAATCGCTGCAGTGTGCACCGTACGTATTTCTACAAATTACACCTAAAGTACACCTGTGATATTGGTTTGGTCCGCTGTCAAGATCGATAAGAATAGCCCCCACTCCTCCCACTCGTACTACTACATGTCACTAGCCAGTGATTGGCTACTGATCTACGGACGACTGTCACATGCTACGAGGTTAATCATGTGTCACTGACGCATGATGATTCTTTTACCCCCAATGCATGATTGGGTCCTATCCGGTTCTTCTGCTAATAAGTCCTACGTCAGAAACTGGCCCCTCAAATGTCAATTCTTCTGTTGCACTGTTCTCCACCACCCTCCGTTTTTTAATATAAAATATTTTACCTTTTCTCTACATTCACATGTGTTTTAGTGTGCTATGTGCACTTATTTTGAGTCTGAAATCTAGTCAACATGTGAGAGGTCGAAAACATTTTATACTCCCTCCGTCGTCCGTCTCAAGTTTGCCAAAAAGTGGATATATCTATGTCTAGATACATCAAACAAAATTGAGATACTTATTTTTGAACGGAGGGAGTACTTAATTGCATGATGGCTACTCCTAACTAGCCAGTCAACGTTGCTTCATCCCCCTTCACATCATAGATGCAGGACATGCATGATCACCATTTTTCTAATATCATTCTCCAAATTCAGAAAATATTTCCGCTAGCTACCGTTAGGTCGGACCCGTGACGAGTAAAGCAAGCCAAGCACCAATAAACAACGCGCCAGTGCATACCACCTGGCCGGAATCTTCATGTGGAGATACCATCGCCATTGTTTTAGTTCGCGAGCAACCAGGCGCATGGTTGCAAAGTGACAACATAAGTAAAACGTGCTTGGTTCACTTGTGTAGATTTTCTTTTATGAATGCACTTCTGTAGAATTTAACCTAAAAATAGATAGCTCTTATATATTTAACCTATGCCTGTCTTCGCCGAGTCATCGACCTGAACACCACGCCGAGTCACCGGCGCTGCGGCGGACTGCATCAAAAGGCGGCGACTCGACGGCTTCCCGCGGCCATCTCTTCGGATTTCCAGGCCCGCGCGCGGGTGAGCAAGTTGGCGAGGTGCGTTTCTGTTGTTGTGTCGCTCGCCCATGCTATTTATGTGTTGTTGTGATACTTATTGCACTGTCGGGCAGATGAACTGTGTTGTTGTATGCATTTATTGCTGGCGGCCGGCTGAAATGTGGTATTTGGTTTATTTATTGCCGGCGTGTTGCCGGTTTGTGCTGTAGGAGGCCGCCGCCCTGGGATGAATGAACTGATCGCCGGCCCTCACGCCGATCAGCTCGGCCAGGGCGAAGATGTGGAGGCCGACCAAGGGGACGACGAAGACGAAGAGGATGTGGAGAAGAAGGCTGGTAACAGAGGCCGGACTTGGAGGGATAAGGAGCATTCGAGGACACGTCCTGCGCCACGGACGCGGAGGATTTGCGAGTCATCATCCCCGGCAGATAACCAGGGTTTTCCAGTGCTTACGTAGTTACGTACTGGGAGAGGTCCGGCCATGCATGTCTGGTCGATCGATTGCTGTGCACAATGTACTCCCTCCGTTCATGAAAGGATGTCTCAGCATTCTCTAAATTTACATGTATCTACACACTAAAGTATGTCTATATACATGTAAATTTAAACAAATTTGAGATATCCTTTTATGAACGGAGCGAGTACGTCTTTGCTCGGAGTCTGAAACAGCTTCCGTTTATGGCTCTGCTACGTACCTCTTGCGTCCCTGTGCATGCATTACCCACCTGAGAGACCGGATGAAGTACGTGTTGGGTGAGCTGGGTCCTGTGCACCATGCTTTACCCAAGCTAGCGACGATCGAGGACAGCCTACCGGCACGTACGACCATAGTCAGCAATACAGTTAGCACACGACCGATTGTGTTCCTCTCAGATTCCTTGCTGTACGTATTACCCTTCTCACGCAAGTAGAAACCCGGCCTGTCGTTTTCGTTTTTGCGACGGAATGAGAATCTGCGAAACTGACGGCCCAAGTGCAAACCAATGCTAGCGTGAGTGGTGTGGAAATTGTTTTTTTTTTTTTGAAACGGGGCAAAAGCTTTGCCTTTATATTGATATAGAAGGAGCAAACAAGTAACGGCCGAGGTCAAAGTAAAAACAGGGAGGACTAGGGAAAACTAGACTACATCAACCAATTCCATCGATTCTTTCTGAAAGAAAGATCGTCATCGCACCTAAGCAATCAACTCAGCAAGCTTCTTTGCTCCTGCCAGGATCCAGTTCCTGGCCTCGTCCTTGATGCGCTGAACAAGCATTGACGGCATTACGAATTTATTGCTGAAGATTCGCGCGTTCCTTTCCTTCCAGAGCTCCCAGGTGATGAGGGTGATCGCCGAGCCGAGGCCTTTTCGAGACGCCGAAGTCGAGAAAGCGGCAGCCTTCCAATAATCCTGGACAGTGGCCCTGCTCGATCCCATGTCATGCAGCAGGGTAGGACACTTAAGCCAGACCGCGGCTTCGCTCCAGACACGTCTGGAGTAGCGGCATTCAAAAAGGATATGCCTGGCAGTTTCCGGTTGGCATCTGCAGAGTTGGCAAACTGGTTGATGAGGCCAACCCCGAATAGCAAGGCGGTCAGAAGTCCACAGCCTATTCTGAACGGCGAGCCATGCAAAGAAGCTGCATTTTGGGGGAGCCCACGTCTTCCAGACAATGTTCATGAATGAGCAGGAGGAGGCGCCAAAGAACTGCGCCTTGTAGGCCGAGTTTGCCGTGTAGCTCCCACTCGAAGTCAGGGTCCAAACGATGGAGTCGTCAGTGTCAGGAGTCAGGGTGACATCCTGAATCAATCCCCACAAGTGGACAAACTGAGCGAAGTGCTGGACGGTGAAGTTATCAACAACCAGGTCGGAAATCCACTTGTGGTTGGCAAGCGCATCACGCACGCATCTCTTCTTTCTCCGCGAAACCTCAAAAAGGTCGGGAGCAATAGTCTTTGGGGGTATCCCGTCGAGCCAGGAAGATCCCCAGAAGGAAGCTTTTTTGCCATCTCCCACAGTCACCTTGGTGGCCGCATTGAACAGATTCCTGTCTAGGTCATCGTTTGGCGTTTCAGTTCCCACCCAAGGTTTATCCTCAGAAGCCCATTCATGCCATAGCCATCGCAAGCGCAGAGCACGCGAGAACTTCTCCAGGTTAAGAATTCCCAGGCCCCCGAGCTTCTTAGGGCGACAAACCTTGTCCCAACTGACTTTGCATTTTCCTCCGCTGACCTTCTCGGTGTTGTTCCAGAGCATACCCCTCCTCAACCTGTCGAAAGCCTTTATAGTGTGCTTATCAGCTTTGATGGCCGTCAGGAGGAAGATTGGGAGGGACGTGAGGACAGACTTCACCAGTGTCGCACAGCCAGCCCGGTTGAAGAACTTTCCTTTCCAAGGCTGAAGGCAGGAAGCGGCCTTGTCGATGTAGGGTTGCATATCAACACGACGCAACCTGCCAAGGGAAAGAGGCAGTCCCAAATACTTGATGGGGAATTGCGCAGTTGCAGCAGGGAAGTCGGCGAGGATGGCATCGAGGTTAAGTTCGGAGCATCTGATCGGCGAGATGGAGCTTTTGGCCACATTGGTGACCAGCCCCGTCACCGCCCCAAAGTACTGCAGCGTAATGGCCAAGTTGGTGACGTCGTGCGCAGAAGGAACCAAAAAAATGGCGGCGTCGTCGGCGTAGAGAGAAACGCGAAGCTTGGCGAGTCTATCCGGAATGGGTTGTAGAAGCCCTTCCTCAGTAGCCAGCTCCAGGGTTCTGTTCAGGGGGTCAATGCCAATGTCGAATAACAGGGGGACAAGGGGTCCCCCTGCCGCAGTCCACGACCGTGCAGGATATCCATTCCCGGTATGCCATTCAGTAGCACGCGCGAGGAAGCCGTGGAGAAAAGGATGACCATCCAAGCCCTCCACCTGTGGGGGAAACCACGCCGTTGCATGACATCTAAGAGATAGTCCCATCTCATAGAATCGAAAGCCTTAGCTATGTCCAGCTTCATTAGCAGAGTGGGGGAGTGGTTTCGGTGGAGGCGCCTTGCAGTGTTTCGCACATACATGAAGTTGTCGTGGATGCTTCGGGACTTGATGAAGGCACTCTGGCAGTGGGATACCAGATCATTCATTTTCGGCGCGAGCCGGCTAGCCATAGCCTTGGCGATGATCTTCGGAACAATGTGGATCAAGCTAATGGGGCGGAAGTCAGAAATATCCTCAGCCCCATCCTTTTTGGGCAGCAGGGCAATGTTGGCCGAGTTGATGACCTGGAAGTTGTTAATCGAGAGCTCGGAGAAGGCATCCATGACACGCATAAGATCCTGGCAGATAGTGTCCCAGCAAGAAGTGAAGAAGGCCGTGGTAAAACCGTCCGGACCCGGTGCCTTATCCGATGGCATCTTGTCAATGGCATCCTTTATCTCATCAGCAGAGAAAGGCAGGGCCAGATCCTCCAGGTCATCCACAGCCGGGTTAATTGCAGCCCAGTTAAGATCCATCTGGCGGGGGGGCGGTCTACCCAGGGCCTGGGTGAAGTGATCGAAAATTAGCTTGGCCTTATCCTCATGCGTAGAAACCCAGCCCCCATTGAGCTTCAACTTCTGAATGTGGTTTTTCCGACGTCTTGAATTGACGCGCATATGGAAGTACTTAGTGTTGGCGTCTCCCACTTTTAGATTAGTGATTCTGGAAGCCTGCCTTTTTCGAGAGCGTTCCAAAACAGCAAGCCCCAGGACTCGCCTCTTGAGAGCAGCTCGCAAGTTCTTTTCCTCAGTTGAGAGCACCCGGAAATCCTGAGCAATGTCAAGCTGTAAAATGACGTCCAGAGCCATAACAAATTGCAGCTTGTGGTCGGAGAAGAGGCCTTTGCTCCAAACGCGAAGTTTCCTCGCCGTATGCTTCATCTTGTGATTGAGCACATGAACAGGCTGAGTGTGCGTGGTCGGCTCCTCCCAAGCGTTCTTGACCACGTCCTGGAACCCCGGCATTTTTGTCCAAAAGTTCTCAAAGCGGAAAGAAGGAGGACGGCGAGGGCCGCGTTGATTGGACAGCATCAGCATGCAGTGATCGGAGAGGGAGGATGAGAGCGCATCCAGGGCATGGTTTCCAAAGGCCAGTTCCCAATTGGCATTGCAGAAGGCACGGTCCAGCCTGACCAAAGTGGGGGAATCCCTCTCGTTGCTCCAAGTGAACTTCCTGTTCCGCAGCTTAATCTCTTTAAGTTGGCAGGTGTTTAGAGCCTGGCGGAATTGGCCCATCAAGCGTAAGTCCAGGTTGGAGTTGTTCTTATCAGCCGCTTGGTAAATGAGGTTGAAATCCCCCAAAATCAACCACTTCTCGTCATTTGCAGGAGCGGAGGCAATAGCCTCATCGAGGAAGGCCCTCTTGTCGATATCATTTGAAGGCCCGTACACCGTGGTGAGCTTGAAAGATGTGCCGCAAGCGGTGATGGACACATCTGCGGAGATCATGTGGGTGCCGATGATGATGTTAGTCATGGAGACGTGCTCGTCATTCCACAACAGCAGGATCCCCCCCTGGTGCCCGTGGCCGGCCTGTGGGCGAAGGAGCGAAGACGATAGCCCCCAATGTAAGCAGCGGTGTTGTGGTCGATGAAGTCCAGTTTTGTCTCTTGAAGGCAGGCGATGTGGCATGGGGTGTTTGCGAGGGTGGTATGGACGGTGTCCTTGCGTGCTTGGTCGTTGAGACCACGGACGTTCCAGTTTGCGATGTCAAGGATTGGGTCATTCATTGTTGAAGGGCAGCGTGCGACGATATAGCGAAGAGGTTGTGGTAGTTGCAGTGACGCAGACGAGACAGGCGCGACGCTAATCAGCATACTCAGCATCAGGGGTGATCTCCACGGCTCCCGGTCCTGCCATGTCCACGAGAGCATCTTCCACCTCGTTAAGGTAGGGCATCTTCAGCTTGAAGAAGGTTGAGAGGCCGCTAAGCGAGGTGTCGTTGAGCTGAGTCTTGTACTCCTCCAAGTATTGCTTGCGAGCCGTCGCAATGGGTAGCTCATCAGCGTCTTTGACCCCCATCTTCTTGGCGAGAACTCTGATGGCCATGTCAAGAACAGGCATCTTCGGCTTGGCGTCTAGACGGACGCTGCGACGAACAGGAGGAGCTGGGATCAGCTCCTTAGTCATGGTAGCAGGAGTTGGCAGCAAGGGTGCGGCCGGCGTGTCAAACAGCAACAGAACCGAGCTAGGCAGCTCGGTATCCTCTTCGTCAGCAGCAGCAAACATGGTAGCCAGGCCCTCCAAGAACAGGTCCCCTTCACGCTGCGGCTCCTGCGTTGGCTGCGCACTGCCGTGGCAGCGACAGCATCGTGCCAGGCTTCATTCCTGCGGCTCCCCATCTTCACGGAGCTCTCAAGTGGTTGGACGACGGCTCCAAGCGCGGAGTTGAGGTTCAGGTCAGTGACCGTGTCCGTCGTGGTCGTCGTGTCGGGGCGCGGCGCGGCGGCGTCACCGTCAGCGTGACAGCCGCATCCTCCCAGTCCAGCGGCACCTCTCTCTCGGTGGCGGCAGACGATGGCGGGCTCGAGGACAACCCAACCTTGGCGGTCTCAATGCCCCAAGCACCAAGCTCGGGGCGCGCGTCAAGCACAGACCCAGCGTCGGTGTCCGTCGTCGTGCCGGTGGCGGCAGTGTCGAAGGAGAGCACCGGCGAGGCGAGGCGAGAGGACAAGGCGGTGAAGCCCGGAGGTGACGACCTAATGCTTTGAGTCCAATCCCGGCAAGTTAAGCTGAGCGGCGACGGAGTGGGTGGCGTTGGTGAGCGCGGCGGAGAGGCTATGCCCAGCAAGGAAGGCATGGCGTCGCGCGCAGTCCGTAGTCCAGTGGCCATGAGCTCCTTGAGCTGCGTCGAAACCTGCTCGTCAGAGAGAGCAGGAGCCATAGGGAGCTGCAGCACCGGCGTCGGCGCGACGATGGTGGATAGGAGGCGTGGAGTCGTGGCCGCGGTTGCCGTCAAGTCGTTGTGGTGTCGGTGCCGCCTGTGGTCGCGGCTTGGCGAGCGCCGACGCGGGGAGCGTTCAGAGACGCGCACGCTTGGCCCAGCGCTCGGGCGCCGTGAGAGGTTGCGCCGGTGACCATCACCACCACGGCGGTGGTCGCTCTCATCATCGTCATCATGCCCGTGGCGACGCAACGCACGGTCGTCGCAGCGCGAGGCATCTTGGCGGTCCAGCCCGCCCTCATCGGCCGCCTTGCGGCGCGGAAGCCTGGAGTCCCCTCTGCTGTGGCTCCGAGCAGAGGAGAGCTCGCGCGATTGCCTTCGGCGAGAAGAACCGCCCGTGTCCCGGTCAATCTCCCGGCCAGAGTGACGCCGTGGATCATGACACGTCATGGTGCGTAGCCCGGGAGCGCGCGTGGGCGTGGGCTTGTCGGGGGCGACGACGGTGGAGCGGAGGCGCGGCGCGAGCGTCGTGGGTGTGTTGGAGGAGGGCGTGGGCGTGAGCTTGTCGAAGGTGGAGACGACGATTGATCGGAGGCGAGCTGGCGCGAGCGGTTTCGGCGTGGACGCGAGCCTGCAGGAGGTCGGAGGCAGAAAGGCCAGCTGCCGGAGGCGGCCATCAGGCGAGCGGTCACGCGGTCGCGGCCCGGGCCTGTGTGCGTTCCGGGATGGGGCCGGCGCCGCGCGTGGAGATGCAGCAGTCGCGCCCGACGCGAGACGAGCTTGACGACGAAGCTCGAAGTTGTGGCAGTCACGGGTCCAGTGTCCCCACCGGCGGCAAGAGGCGCACCGCACTGGGTCTCGGCAGTCGGCGATGCGGTGGCCATGCGCTTGGCACCGATAGCAGATGGTCTTGGCGGCGTGGTGTCGCTTGAGGGACTGGAGAGGGCGCGTGGAGCGCGGGTGTCGCGCAGCAGGTTTTGGAGGGGCACGGCGCGACATTGAAGCATCATCTTGACGAGCTGCACGGCGCGCCTCGGAACGCGCGCGGCGGGAGAGCACGAGAGTCCAAATTCCTTCCGGCGACGTGCTCCGCGAGTCCCGTGACGCCGCAGAGCGCGGGAGGGAACGAGAGCGATGTGATGCGGCCTGAAGGCGAAGAAGAGAGGAGGGCGCCGCGTCGTCATGAATGCGAGGGGAGGGGATGTTGAATCGCACGTGCTTGTACCGGCGCGGGGCTGCAGAGGCAGAGGAGGTGCGCAGGATGCCGCGGGGCGCCCTTGCCATTGACGGGGCGACCGGAGGGCAGCCCGCAGCGCGCCACTCCGAGAGAGCCGCGTTGACCCCGTCGCACACCGTAGGTGAAGGAGTGGCCAGAAGCAGCGAACCCACAACGGTGCTCTGAAGGCGGCGCTTGGGCGTGACGAAGGTGGACGGAGGCGGCGAGGCCGGGCCGCCGACCATGGCGGCGGATCGAGATCTGACCCCGTCGAGGTCGCGCACAGCCGCAAAACCAAGGAACGCGGGAGTGAAATTCGGTGGGAAGGTGGCTGGAGGTGGTGGGAGGTGGGAATAGCGAGCGTAGGTGAAGGGGAAGCTGGGCTTACCGCCGGCGGCCGCCGGGGACGGACGGGCGTCGCGCGGGCGCGCGTCGCAGGAGCGTGGCTTGGTGCTAACGGTCATCTTTGGGAGTATGTCCTTACTGACATGTACTCTGTGTGTGGAAATTGTTGATCCCTAATATTTTGTTGTATTGATCTGGACCCTGTTGGGGGGTTTATATAGGAGTACAAGGGGTAGGAGACTTGGAGTACAAGATGATCTAACCCTAATCAATCCTAACCGTACATATACTCTAACATCCCCCCCTCAGTCGTAGCGGGAGTGAAGTGGACGATTGAGACTGGAGAAGTCCTGTGCGTCCGTCGCCTCGTCCACCTTGTCATCATCGTCGTCCCTTCTGGTTCCTTCTCTTCCCTCCCGCAGTCACAGCGGGAGTGTCATGGACGCAAGGGATGACGCGGATGCTGTCGACTGGAGCTCTTGAGTTGCTGTAGATGTGTGTATGATGTTGATGTCGAGGTAGCCGAGCGTGATGTAGCCGTGGTCGAGGTTGTCGCGGTAGGTGTAGCCGATAGAGCCGAAGGCGCAAAAAAAAAATTGCGCGGTTTTGGGTTTTGAGGCGGCGGCGGCAGGGTTTCTGCGGGGCGGCGGGTTTTTGGGCGGCGGCGGCAGGTTTTCTGCGGCGGCGGCGGGGTTTTTACCAGGCGGGCGAGGCGATCGTGCGATCGCTCTAGCAGAGCGCCGGCGAAGTTTTTGGGCGGCGGCGGCAGGGTTTCTGCGGCGGCGGCGGGGTTTTGGTTTTTGGCGGCGTGCGGCAGCGACTCGCTTGGGAGCAGCGGCAGGCAGGCGGCGGGTTTTTGTGTCATTGTGTGGCGGCAGGGATCTGCGGCGGCAGCGGGTTTTTGGGTCATTGGGCGGCGGCGGCAAAACACCACGTGGATGATGTAGACCTTGGCGATGATTGTTTGGCAATGTAGATGTTCGGCTTGGTGTAGTCCGGCTCGATGCAGTGCAGATTGGTCGGTGTAGAGGACCTGGACTGTCCGGATCGTGTCGGAGTTTTTCCAGGTCGTGTGTTTGATCTTGACGGCGTACTCGCGGACGGGCTGCATCCATGTACGTATTAGACCTTCTGTTTCATACCTTGTCTTGTAGTCCTTGGATTTGATGCCATGTGTGCATGCACGTAGCGGATGAGGCTGCATGGGTGGAGAATTGGAGATGCTGCGATCTGGGGTTGCGATCTCCACCAGCGCGCGCATGGCCTCGGTCTAGCGCGCGTGGCCATCGATCGCCCGTCGACTGGGCAGCAGCATCCGCGCCTATTGCCTGGGCTCTGCAGCAAGGTGTGCGTGGCGTCGATGGAGGTTGTCGGAGTCACCGATCGATCTTGCACCGATTTTCAGCGGAAGGATCGTAGTATCGTGGGTTCTGAGAATATAGGGATTTATTTGTGGCTAAACGAATCTAATTGACGAGATTGAAACTTCGAAATTGAATCTAATCTAAACTAAGGAACCGATCCGATCTATGATCAAAACCGGGTGCCGCGCCCCCGAGGAGAAGAGATCGATCTCCTCGGGGGCGGCGCGTGATGCGGAAGTGTTTAGAACCCTAAGATCGGCGTCGTGAGACTAACCGTTCTGATACCATGTGAAGTTTTAGAATCCCTAATTTCTGTTGTATTGATCTGGACCCTGGTGGGGGATTTATATAGGAGTACAAGGGGTAGGAAACTTGGAGTACAAGATGATCTAACCCTAATCAATCCTAACCGTACATATACTCTAACAAGTGGATCCCGAAAGCTCTGAAAAATCAGACGAGACAGTATACATAGCTGCCGCGGATCGGAATGTGCTTTCGGCCTATATATAACTTACGTACTGAACTCGTTGTAGTCGTGATTTTAGCTCCAACTTCCACTAACCAAGCAGGTAAATGAAAAATTTCACCAAGCTATTTATTAACCACTCTGAGCTTTCTTTAACGCAGTAGAGCTAGCTCATATTTGGCTCGACGGTTTCAGAGACAGTGATATCCTGTCAAATACGGAGTAGATAGCATTCCTAGTCGTATCATATATCCAAGTTTCGTGTGCCGCACATGGAAAAAAAGCGAGGCGCACCAACAGCTCGATTGACAAGCAATGGCAAAGCTGGCGGCCCCTTGTTAAGTCAAGGGCTCAATTATCCCGGCAAGACCCTACTCAGGCAGTCCACCAAAATTACGGACTTAACATGGTCACCTCTCAGCACGCCTACATAAGAGGATAGTACTTTTAGCACAAATTAAGCTGTCATCATTCCGCGGTGCCGTCACCACACCACCAGCACTACCTATATTCGGCTCTGCTTTTTCTCTTCATGAATGAATCGATCCAGTAGCGGTGTGCACCGTACGAGCCTGCATCACAAATTTTTTTTTTGCAGGGTTTGAGGAGAAGAAAGTTAGACTATTGCAGGGTCTTGAAGCAAACACAGACGGGCCGGGCCTACCCGTACCTAACGGCCTAACCGGGGACCCACCGACGAGACTCGGTCCAAGCGTCCAACGTTGATCGCTCCGGATTCATGCACCGCTAAACCCCCACGAAATACAGCAGCCTCTTACTGACAAACAGGCCGGGGCATCTAAAATCTACTCTTCTGCATTGATTGGGTGCCAGTCCTCTGCAAATTTCTCCTAAAGTACATTGGTCCGCTGTCAAGATGGATAAGAATAGTGCACCAGTACCCTCCCACTCATGCAGTCATGCTACATGCCTACATGTCACTATCTAGCTAGTCATTGGCTACTGACTCTCACATGTTACGAGGTTAATCATGTCTCTCACTGACCCATGATGATTCTTTTACCCAGATTTTGGGTGATGATGGAGAATGAGCTCGTGTGAAGTCTTAACAGCAATAAACTCAAGGGTGATACCAGACGGTTGGAATAATATAACTACTAGCACAATACCCGTGCGTTGCTACGGGTGAATACATGACAAACATATACAATGTCAAATCTAGGACCTATATATAGTGTGGCCTTGTTCTCGTATAAATTCATTTTTTTTTGATAGAAAAATTGCCAGGCATTAAATGCAAGACACGAGAAAATCGGTGTATATGAAACAAACAAATGAAGCTACTAAGCTTGATCAACAATTTTTTTTCTTTTCAGGACAGTATATATATCGTGTGCTGGTCAAACAATTTTCTAGTATAAATAATGCTGAAAATTCTAAATTTTCTAATTCAGTTGAAAAGAATTGTCAGACTCATTTCAATTTCAATAATAAAATGCGAATCTTCTTCCAGGCCAATGTGTGATCTCCGGTACCAGCAGCCTAAAAGCTAACTCGGTAGGATGAGCAGCCAGCGAACTCGCTGTAGCTCGTGCTTTCTCGTACTTATTGTTATCCTGTTGTTGTACTTCTTATTTGAGCTGCTTGTACTGACGACATAAGTTCTAAAAAAGAAAATTAGAGATGGAGAGGAACAGAGGCCGTGCGGGAATGGAGGACAGAAAGGAGCGGCCAGAGTGGAGAAATATCAACTTCACTTCTAGATGGTTTGTTGTGTGGAAATTCTAAAAGAAAATGCAAAGTAAAGTGGAGAAATAGTTCAATTCCGAATTAATCTCTCTAATGTTGAGGAGTACACAAGTGTTGCTCAATGCCAAAGAAAAGATAAAAAACAAGTGCGGCCTACTTCCATAGAAATTCAGAGAGCAAAAAAGAGACGAAGCTAGCTTAGCTAGCTCGCTCTCTCAATCAGAACGCACGCGACGGAGAATACAAGCGATGTGTATTTCACTGAATATACAGTACAAGACTTGTACTTCCGTCGACAGAAATTTACACTGCCCAGGCTGCACGGGGAGAGAAAGAGCAGGGACGCCGGCTACCAGGCGGAGCGGCCTCGCAGGCTACGTGCAGGCGCCGGTCACCGGAGCACTGCTGGAGGCAGCGGCTTCCGCGTCTGAGCGAGCGCCGGTGTGGTGGCTCGGGAGCACAACGGCTAACTCGCGACGACGCAGATTGGCTGGAGCCATCGATTTTGGCAAGCAAGCGAAGGTCGTCCGGCAGCCGCGGGAAAGGGCCTCAGCCGTCGGGGCCGTCGATTCGGCGGCGAGACACGTACGTGGATGGCCGGCGGAGGTCGGGATGCTGTGTTCCGACCGGAGGAAGTGGAACCCAAGGCAGCTTCGAAGGATGGTGGAGGTGGATTCCTCCGAGCGCATCCATGGCGCCTCGAGCGGATCTGTGGCCACCGACGCGGAGCTCTAGTGGAGGCAGCGCAGCAGGTAGTAGGACGGACGGATTGGGGCCGTGGTGTCCCGGCCGGCTGCGGGAGGCCTCGTGGCGGCGGAGGAGAATCTAGGGTGGCGCGGGGCCCCGGCGCTACTCCGCCTTCCTCCATGAACATGCCCCCGCCCGGTGGCAGAGGAGAAGGGCGGCGGGGATCCTGTGGATGGACGATGTGAAACAGAACGAAGGGGAGGGGATTTCCAGCGGTCTAACCCGAACCGTTATTTTCACTTGGCGGTGGCAGTGCCGTAATATCTTCCAAAGGGCAGGGGTAAAATCGGAAAAGCAAAAAGACGTACCAACCATCACCTCTGGCTATATTATATAGTAGAGATTGTGTTGATACCGAAAGTGGACAATCCGGACAAGGTATCTCAGTTTCGACCGATTAGCTTATGCAACGTTATTTATAAGATTATTAGTAAGATGCTCGCAAATCGGTTGAAAAATATTCTACCTGAGATAATTGGTGAAAAACAAAGTGCATTTGTTCCAGGGAGGTTAATTACGGACAACGTACTAGTGGCATATGAAAGTATGCATACAATAAAGAAGAAATCTGGAAAGAATGGCCTTTGTGCGGTTAAATTGGATATGCACAAGGCACATGACAGAGTTGAATGGGTTTTTCTTGAAGGAATTATGGTAAGAATGGGGTTTGATCAGAGGTGGGTCAATATGATTATGGAGTGTGTCAGATCGGTGTCCTATACTGTCCGGTTTAACTCTATTGAGACCCCAAGTTTTGTACCATCTAGGGGGTTACGTCAAGGTGACCCCCTAAGCCCCTATCTGTTTCTCATTGTTGCAGAGGGTTTATCAGCGCTCTTGTCGGATGCTGAGAGACGTGGACAGATTGAAGGGTTAGAGTCTGCAGAGAGGCTCCTTCTATGTCACATCTTCTATTCGCTGACGATTCGCTTATTCTAATGAAAGCAAACAACCAGAATGCTGCGAGCCTGAAGAAAGTTTTGGATGATTACTGCAAGGCTTCTGGACAGCTGGTCAGTGAAAGCAAATGTAGCTTATACTTCAGTCCTAATACACATGTGGATACTAGAGTTGAAATCTGTACTACCTTGAATATTATGGTAGAAGCTCTGTCAGACCGTTATTTGGGCCTTCCTTTACTTGTTGGGGCGGACAGAAGTGATACGTTCCAATTCTTATTGGACAGAGTTTTGCAGCACACGCGCGGACGGTTAGAGAAGACCCTTTCAATGGAGGAAAAGAGGTGAAATTAAAAGTTGTCGCACAAGCGATATCAGCATATGCGATGTCAGTGTTTTTAGTTCCGAAAAAAATATGCAAAGGAATTACGGACGCTATAGCGCAATGTTGGTGGGGGTGATGATGTGACAAATAAAAAAATGCATTGGTTTGCTTGGTGGAAGTTGTGTGTGCCGAAAAGTCGAGGTGGAATGGGTTTCAGAGATCCACATTGTTTGAACAAAGCCATGTTGGCTAAACAAATATGGAGGCTAATTTCAGAACCTGAAAGTTTATTTGCGAGAGTGCTGAGAAGCAAATACTTTCCAGATGGGAAAATTCTTGAAGCAAAGTTGAAGAAAGGTTCTTCTTTCACATGGCAAAGCATCATGGCTGGGCTGCATACTTTCAAGAAAGGTGCAATCTGGCGTGTTGGTGATGGAAAACAAATAAATATATGGGAGGATGCTTGGATTCCGCTTAGCCCAAATGGAAAAGTTTTTACCCCGAAGGGTAATATCCTTTTAAAGAATGTTGATGAGCTAATTGATGCATAGGGCAATTGGGATGAGGAGCTCTTGAGAGAGAATTTCTGGTCAATTGATGTTATTAACATCCTCTCAATTCCTTTAAGTCAAAATGGCATGGAAGACTTTGTGGCATGGAAGTTTAACAAGAAAGGTTTCTTTACAGTGAGATTGGCTTATCATATGGAGTGGGAGTCACAATTTGGAAATAGCATGAGAAGAATAGATGGATCAGGCAATGCTAGTCAGAGCCCTGTTTGGGATGAACTTTGGAAAAGCAAACTTCCAGCAAAAATTAAAACTTTCGGCTGGAAATGCTTACACGGAATTCTTCCTTGTTTGGGTGCCTTGGCGAATAGGCATGTTACGGTGAATAGCTCCTGTCCACTCTGCTCATGTGCTTGTGAAGACATAAAACATACCATGTTCTTGTGTCAAGGAGCAAAAGAAATTTGGAGGAAGATGGGCTTATGGAATTTGATTGACGAAGCATGTGCAACAGACCGTTCTGGCAGTGCTGTCCTGGACTACTTGATAATGTGTAAGTTTGCAAATCCCCAGGAAAGTTCCTATGCTGAACTAAGAGAGGTGATAATCACGACGGCCTGGTATATTTGGTGGACTAGGCGCCAAAAGGTCCATGGAGAAAATGTGCAACCGGTGCATCAGCTGGTTATGAATATTCAGACTTTAGTTGCGAATTTTGTTCGTGCAGCTAATCCAAAACAGAGAGGGAAGGAGAGTACATGGATGAAGGCGAGGGAGGGGTTTGTATCTATCAATGTCGATGCAGCTTTTAACCCGGATACGAGGAGAGGATCAACTGGAGTTGTGATTCGTGATGATAGAGGTAATTTCCTTGCAGCATCTAATAATCCGGTGGAGTTTGCTTATGATGCAGCGACAACGGAGGCTTTGGCAATCAGGAATGGTTTATACTTGGCAAACCAATTGGGAGCAAATAAACTGATGATCCAATCTGATTGCTTGGAGATGATAGAGTTTGAAGGAGGGAGGTTTTACGGCCTCTGTAGCAGCACCCATTATTGAAGACATATGCATTCAGGCTTCGGCTTTTTCAAAAGTAGATTTTACTTTCTGTTCTAGAGATGCAAACTATGTTGCTCATTTGTTAGCTAAGGAGTGTGATACCCAACCGAATGTTTGGTTTGAGGATCCGCCCGTCTTTATTGTTCCGTTGTTAATTGACGATGTAAGTGTTCTTTAATTTATATATATACAGAAAATTCAAAAAAAAAAATCCTCTGTCAGGAACTGAACTCTCAAATGTCAATTCCATCTATCACGCCCTTGCACTGCATGATCCATACTCCTAACTAACCAGTCAACGTTGCTTCTTCCCCCTTCACATCTTAGATCCAGGACATGCATGATCACCAGTTTTCTAATGCCATTTTCAAATCCAGAAAATATTTCATCGTTAGGTCGGACCCGTGACGAGTAAAGCAAGCCAAGCACCAATAAACAACGCGCCAATGCATACCACCTGCCCTGAAACCTTCATGCATGTGGAGATACCATCGCAATTGTTTTAGTTCGCGAACAACCAGCTGGTGCATGGTTGCAAAGTGACATGCTTGGTTCACTTGTGTAGATTTTTTCAAAAAGAAATTCGGAATGCACTTGTGTAGAATTGAATCTAAAAGACTCCCGCCGGAAGCCCCCGCGTACCGTGCCCGTCCCCGTCTATCCGCTAACCTGCATCACCACTTTCCACCCTCCTCGCCGTTGTGCAGCTTACAACGCAGTGGTCGAGCTCATATCCGGCTTGTCGGTTCCGGCGACGCCTTTTCTAATATAAGATATTTTAGAATTTTCACATGTTGACTAGGTCCGGACCCAAATGAATGAACATGCATGCACACTGAAACATGTCTAAATATATGTGGACACTTATGAATGTGTAAAAAAATAAAACATTTTATATTAAAAAACAGAGGGAGTAATATGAAGTTTGGTGTGCCGCACGTGGAATAGAAAAAGCGAAGCGCACCAACGTACAGCTTGTTCAGTCAAGGATGGCAAAGCTCAGTTATCCCAGCACAAGTCTACCAGAATTAGGAACTCTAACCACCAGTAATTGTGCGGTCAACATGCATGGTCACCTCTACTATACAAAACAAAGTCACCCCTCTGGCACGCATCATCTCGTCCAGATTCCCAGGCCGGTGGCATACAGATTAACTTAGCCGAACGAACGAGTGTAGTATGGCATATTGGCATACATACAGATTCAGAGCAACAGCGGGCTAGCCGAGATGGATCGCGACCGCAGCTACCAACCCGGCCAACTGCCTGACAGCGAGTCGAGCATTGGGATACAGTGAGGGAAGATGAAGCGAAGACTCATCGGGGTCGTTAGGCGATGGCGAGAGGCGCCAAAGCTGTCATCATTCCGTGGTGCCGTCACCAGACCACCAGCACCTCTATTCGGACCACTCTGTTTTTTTCTCTTCGTGAATGAGTAGCTAGCTAGGGTACTGGACTAGCAGTGGCTCCAGTGTGCACCGTACATAAGAAAAATCTACAGGATTTTCTGAGAAGAAGTTGCATCCAATCCAATCCAGGAGGAGGACTATTGCAGGGTGTTGAAGCAACCCAGACGGGCCGGTCCTACGAGTACCTAACCGGGGACCCACCGGCGAGACTCGGGTCCAAGCACCCAACGTTGTTTGTGATTCTTCTTGCCGGTTTCATGCACGTGAAAGTGCAAAAAATACAGCCGCCGGCAAATCGCTCGTCTTACTGACAGGGCATGTTAATCTGGATGTAATGATGAGCCACTGGATGCCCTCTTCTGCAATTTTTTCCTTCTTTTCGAAACGGACACTTCTGCAAATTACTCCTAAAGTACACCCATGATATGTATAGTCCCCACCCGCCCACTCATACTACCTGTCACTAGCTTGTGATTATCCACTTGCTCTCACATGTTACGAGGTTAATTATGTCTCATCAGGTCCTATCCTGTTCTTTTGTTAAGGCGGCTCCGGTCCAGTTAAGTCCTGTGTTAGTAGGAACCTGGCCTCTCAAATGTCAATTCGATCGATCGCACCCGGACAAAAGCTTTTCTATTGCACTCTTCTCCGGTGCTTAACTGCACGATTGCTACTCCTGACTGGCCAGTCAACGTTGCTTCTTCGCTCTTCACATCTTAGATCAGTTCAGAAAATATTTCAACTAGCGTTAGGTCGACCCGTGACGACTAAAGCAAGCGCCAATAATAAACAACACACCAATGCATCCCACCTGCCCTGCCCTGAACCTTCATGCATGTGAAGATACCATCGAATTGCTGTTATAGTAGTTCGATCGTGAACAAACATGCATGTGCATGGTCGAACTGTTCGTGCAAAGTGGGACTCGTTTGGTTCACCTGTGTAGGATTTAACGTGAAATAAAGGATTTAACCACGAAATAGGCTTACGCCCCGCTATATAAATATAGCAACCGGATTGCTGGGGCAAACAACACACCCACGCCCAAAAGAAAAACAAAAGAAAGGAAAGAGAAAAAAATGTAACGCTAGATCGACGAAAGCGAAGATGATCCGCAACCGCTGCGCCCACCGGAGAATTCCCACCACGCTCCCGTGCCGCCGGATTGCCGCGTACCAAGCAACACCTTGAAGAAGGAATGCGACGATGACGACGCTGCTGCCCGGACTGATCCTAGGATTTCTCCCAGTACACGGATGGGAGTGGGGCAGGGGTACACCCGACGTCCTTCAGGAAGGATGGTGGTGCCCGAAGGCGTCACCACGTCGGCGCCGATAAGAACCGACATGGATTTCTCCCGACCCTTGGCACTCGACACCCCGGCCAAACCGTAAGCTCCACCTAGCTCGCCATCCACGAACATACGCCAGCAGTCTTGAAATCATCCACGACGTCTCACCATGGCAAACATTGTGAGGCCGGCCGGACCGAAAAGAACGAGCCATAGATAGTGGACGACAACACCGCAGCCTTGTGAGAGGGTACAACCTCCACCGCCAAAGGCAGTAGCAGACCGGACGCAGCAGCAGGAGCCCACCGGGCCACCCTGCCCGCCGGGCCCAAATCAGACCCGTAAAGTTCCCGCCGCCATGCATGAAATAAGGATTTAACGTGAAATAAGGATGCGAAAACGTGAACAAACATGCATGTGCATGGTCGAACAGTGCAAAGTGACAACATGCGTAGACGTGCTTGGTTCACCTGTGTAGGATTAAACCTAAAAGACTCCCCCGATTCGACGAATCCCGGGAGCTTTTCGGGCGATTGATTGGTTAAACGACGCATGCTTCACGCATCTCGTTTCATATATATATATATGAATTACTAACTATATGAAAGCTGAGCAATTTCGCGAGCTATGAGCGTTCGGCTACTGTTCTAAGGGAACAGTAGCTACAGTGTTGAACAGTACCGCGCGGAGGGACCTATTTGTAATTTCCAGAAAACTGAAGGACTTTCTTGCAAAAACGCCACAATTCCCCTCCCTCTTATCTCTCTCCCGCGCGGTGCCGAGCCCGCCGGCGACGCCGACGCGCGCCGCCGCCGCTCTGCTCTTCCCCTGACGAATCGACGCCCGCAGGGAGCTCCGCCGTCGTCGCCTCTGTATATATCCTACCCAGAGGCGCATTCTTTCCCATCCCACCGACAGCACCACCTCCTCCCAGATCCCCTTTTCCGCCGCCCGGCGATTCTGGCCGTCTCCGGCTACTCCTCGCGCCGCGGACCACCCCCTGAGAGAGCAGGAAAGAGCCGCGCAGCTCGCCGGCGTCCTTGGAAACGAAGAGAAGCTTCGGCGTCGCCTACATCGGCGGCGAGGTCGGGCTCGGATGGCCAGTTCGGCGCCTCGAAGATCCCAGAGCGACGCAGCGGCCACCGCGTTCGGACGCCGCCTCCCCCATGGCAGCGACGACGAAGGCGACGAGGTGGGCGACCGCCGTGCTCGTGGCCGCGGTGCTCCTCCTCACGGCGGCCTCCGCCAGGGGCGACACCAACGACGTGTACGAGCCGTGCGCGAACGCGACGGTGCAGCGCGGCGACGGGTTCACCTTCGGGCTGGCCTTCTCCCGCGCGACACCTTCTCCTCCGGCGGCGTGCAGCTCTCCCCCTGCGACAGCCGCCTCAGCCTCCCGTCCGCCGGCGCCAAGGTCGCGCTCTTCCGCCTCACCGTCGACAAGATTTCGCTCCTCACCGTCAACGCCTTCAACGCTGGCGACCTGGTGAGTTGCCCTTCCGATTTCTTGCTTAATTGAAACTCTTGTGCGGGGTGGTGTGTGGCGCGTGATGAACCCTAATCGATTGCACATTTTCAGCCCAAGAACCATTAGTTTGGCACAAAGGAATCGTTCCAGCCGGGGCCATCTGCCATCAACCATGTTGCTATCTACGACCAACTATGAGATTTACACGTGCAGAAGACTAAAGCTAATTCACCGAGGGCATCATATTATGGTATCTCATCTCATCTTCCCCGCTTGATGCGTTCTCAATGTTTTAAGGGTGACCAGTTAGTAATGTGTGCCTGCTATGAATTTCATAAAATGCACATGAGGATGTGTTGTAGTCTGCCATTCTGCAACCTTTGCTATGTAAGAGCTATAATATTCGGCATTTCGAAATCCCTTTAATATGCCTCCGGAAGAATTTCTCACCGTCTAAAACTAAGATCCTATTTTCGAGTATTATTACATTAGTTGACTGTTTTCTTATGTGCAAGGTAATATTATTCAGTTGTGTCATTTTTTATTTCAACAATTTTCTGCCAATATTTACAGCAATTTGTGTTCCTTTTTTTATAGGATGGGTCACTTTTATAGCCAAGCTGATTGGATTCTAATAAAATTTGTAGCAGATCCTTCATGGTCGTCCTTACAGAAGATAGAGGATCAGAAGAAAAATATTGTATATGGTGGCAACAGAACAGATCATCATACAACAAACAGATGCCTTATTTCAGTCCTTTGTTTGATTCAAATAAGTATCATAAATTATTACTAAGAAGATATTCACAAATCACAATGCATCGAAGTTTTCTCAAAGGTTTGTCTTTCTGCCTTGAAAACAATTTATGTACCCAAGAGGCCATTTTCCTCTGAGCTTCATCAAAGGCCTCTTGCTTTAAATTTAGAGATGCCAAATTAGAATACAGTTTATACATTTCATTATCTTCTCTGACTGTTATTTGCCCTTGCTTTGAAGATTTTTCTAAGCATTGCAGTGTTATTATTTGTTTTTAATGTTTACTACATTCATATTTCTACCGTCATAATTTGATGATAAATTCTCATGAACAATTTAATTATATATTGTTAGTTTCAAGATCCATGAAATCCATCTTTCGGCAATCACCAATTCGACAACCTTTTTGGTTTATGCATTCATCGGGCTTATAGTAAAATTACTTTCTCCAAACATTATTAATTTACTACTTCCTCCGATCCAAAATAACGTTCGGAGGATATACGTACGTTCTGTGCTGCCGACTCTGGTTTCTCACGACTCTTTTTACGGACCGGAGGGAGTAACATGAATTTATTTTCATGAATCAACCGAGTCAAATACTTACATGGAACATTCAGTTTTACATGGAACATTCAGTTCTAAGCTGATGAAACTATTATTTTCACTTAAAAAATGAAGAGTGGTTAAAATGATTCAGACCTCTTAACAAAAATATGCAGTACTATTGGAATGGAAGGAGTACGGCATGAGCTATGTAACCAACACATGCACATGGGAAGTTATACTTAAGGTTTGAAGAAAAGGCCCAGTGGGGATCAATCTCTCTACTTGTGCAAGCCTAATAGCATTTGATCGTAATCAACCAAGTAAAACAAGTTCGACCACCTGCTTCATGCATATTTGAAGACACTTACATGTTCCTTGCACAAGATATTTAGAATTTTATCAAAATTTGCTTGATGCTTTAAAGAAAGTAGGTGCAGGTATGTTCTGTTCACATGCTTTGATCCCTTAATTTACATGCTCTTTTCGTTTGCCAAGATACATACCTTCCCCCGGTTGATCTAAAAATAAATGTTTCTACAGCCAAATATCACAACTGCATGTCGAATTATACCATGTTCAGAGAAACAACGGCATTGAGGAACTTAAACTGCCCACATGAAGCTTACAAGCCAATAATGTAAATTCAAAATTTTCTTTACTCACAATTTTGGATCAGATTTAGTGTCGGTTCCCTCATTCAAACCAGGTGCATCTGCTAAATTAATGTGAGAAAGCTTTAGTCTAATAGAATTTCAGACGAAGTAGTAATATTTACACAAATATTTGCCTTTTTAGCTAGATTGTCGGTACATTCACAGCCAACAGACCTTTGCTCTCCTCTCACATTTGATCCAGTCTGTTTATCGTAGTCTGCTTATCTTAACACAATTGTGCATGCACAGAGTGCTTTGGAGATGAGCAAATTGCAAGTGGAGATGCCAGCATGAATGCATGATGATCCAATTGGAGATGGCACTATGATGTTCGAGAGGACAAAGCTGCGACTCTGCTCTCGAGTTGGCAGGACAAGCCGAAATACCAAAACCAGCTGATTAAGTATCTCAGGAGAAAGATGTGGTTGGCATGATCAAGTCACACCAGCGGCAGCAACATCTCTTCAGACTTGAAATGCATGCCATCTTCTCCACACTTAATGTACACCTACGTGCCTAAAACTTTTTGTCTCTATCCTATACAACAATAGCTCAAACTAAGTGTCTAAATCTATTTATGTCTACCCTATATGCCACAAGCTAAAAAAACATTCAAAAGAGCCGCGGCGTGACGCCGCGCAAAATTCCACTAGTAATGAACAAAAGGAAGCACAAGTTGCGACTTGCAACAACTTCCATAATGTTTGGTGGGCACTGCTTAACGGTATTCAGACGAAAGGTCAAGTGCACTGTGCATGCCTCGAGTGATCAATGCATCTAATAAGTTCCTCTCTGATTGAGCAAATTGTGGAGTGATTGGTATAGTGTGTTACACAACCTCTGCCGGCTGGCCGGTCCCGAGGGTGTGCAGCGTGGTCGAAGGAGACGGAGGCGAAGAACACACACGTACAGAAAAGTAGATGACACAGGATGTAGGCAAGGATCTCTTTTATTTCTCTGTTTCTGTAACCAGTACGTACAATATTGCCTTGCTTATATAGGGGAAAGGATAAGACCCAATAAACCCTAGACGTGGGGAGAGCCCATCGTAATGGGCTCCCGCACGTACATGGGCCAAGTTTCCCAACACTCCCACTTGGGTTTTATCCGTATAGCCATGCCTCAAAACTCCGAAAAACCCAATGGGAAAAATATGGAGAAAATCTCATGGTATACTTTTGCTATGTTGCACGAATTGCCTCATTAAAAACCTTATGTGAGAAACTTCATAAAAACTCACTAAAGGGAAAAAGAGTACAACTCACTTAACCTTTTAGTTAAGTACTCAATCATCGGGATCGAGATTTCAGCGATGAGTTTGTGAAGATTCTCCCCCTGAACCTTGCATCTCTCTAAGTCTCATCATACCCATTCCACGAACACATCTCTCGAAAGAAGATGCTGGTAATGATTTAGTGAACAAATCAGCAAGATTTTCACACGACTTAGTATGCAAGATTCTTACTTCGTTCAACTTTTGCAATTCATGTGCATAGAAGAATTTGGGGTCGATATGCTTTGTGAGATTGCTCTTCACATAACCCGTCTGGACTTGTGCAACACAAGCGGCATTATCTTCATAGATGATAGTTGGGGTTTGGACGGTGTTCAGCCCACATGTCAGCTGGATGTGGCCGATCATCCGTCGAAGCCATGCACACTCTCGTGATGCTTCATACAATGCTGATTTCCGAGTGGTTCGTCGAAGTTGTTACTAAAGTTTGCTTAGACGATTTCCAGGAAATTGCTGTTCCACCACAAAGGAAAACATCCAGTCTGAGACTTGCAGTATGCGGGTCTGACAAGTACCCAGCATCAGCATATCCTACAAGCGTAAGATCTTGATTCCTCCGGAAAAACAAGCCAAGATCTTTGGTCCCTTGGAGGTATCGGAAGACGTCCTTGATGCCTTTCCAATGTCTATTGGTAGGCTCAGAACTGTACCTAGCAAGCAAATTGACGGCGAACGCAATGTCCGGCCGTGTACAATTCGCGAGGTACATGAGTGCGCCAATTGCACTTAGGTAGGGGAATTCTGGTCCCAGAACTTCCTCCCCCTCTTCCTTAGGCCTGAACGGGTCCTTGTCCCGCTGTAAAGATCTCCCAATCATGGGGGTCTTAGAAGGATATGCCTTATCAAATCCAAATCTTTCTAACACCTTCTGGGTGTAGCAGACTGGTGCATTAAGATCCCAGCAGGGGAATGCTCAAGTTGTAGACCTAGCAGAACTTGGTTTTGCCTAAGTCCTTCATCTCGAATTCCGACATCAGGTAGGAACTCGCTTCCTCAATATCCTCAGGTGTACCGATTAGTTCAAATCATCCACATACACCGAGATAATACAGAAACCATCTTGTGATCTCCGTATAAAAACACATGGGCAAGCTTCATTGCTCGTGTAGCCCTTCTGATGAAGGAAATCGCTTAAACGATTATACCACATCCTACCCGACTGTTTGAGTCCATACAGTGACTTCTTAAGCTGAACACTGTATAAACTTCTATTTGCTCTACCTTGGTTCGGAACAGGTATACCTTCGGGTACCTTCATGTATATGTTCGAATCCAAGTTACCATAAAGGTAAGCGGTGACAACATCCATAAGTTTCATTTCAAGTCCAAGTTTACTGCCATTGAGATCAAGTATCTAAAGGTAATTCCATCCATGACAGGTGAGTAAGTTTCCTCAAATCGACACCTGGTCGCTGAGAGAAACCTTGAGCAACGAGCCTTGCTTTGTACCGTACTACCTCGTTATTTTCGTTTCTCTTTCGAACAAAAACCCACTTGTGGCCAACAGGGCGTATGTGGGAAGGAGTTAGACAAACAGGTCCAAACACCTCTCTTTTGTTAAGAGATACTAACTCGGCAGTTATCGCCTTCTGCCAATCTTTCCAATCCGACCTCTTCTTACAATCAGCAAGCGTGTTAGGCTCGGGGTCAGGATCTATGATTGAGGCAATTTTAATGGCAAAATATATGTCGACATTTGCCATGGCTCGATTAATTGACTCACCAGAATTAACATAGTTAATGGCCATTTCGTCATGGGGTGCATCAGGCACATTTCCTTCCTCCACCGGATTTCCCAATCCAGGAGCAAGGTCCTTTAGCTTTCCCGCTCCAATGTGTGCGCACACATCTTCGCTGGGTATTTCCGATATAGGAAAATTCAAGTCCGGAATTTCGTGCACTGAAACTTCCGTGCTTGTGCCAGGTCTCGACTGGCTCCCCTCTTGAGGGGAAGGCTGTGATAAATCTCTCTTGTCCTTTTTCTTCGGGCGTCCCCGAGTACTTGGGATTTGAGAAACCGGATTCCGCGTCCTTTTAGGCCTAAGGGCGGGAGCGGGTATACCCTTATCTTTCTTTGGTATTTCAACCCTTTCCGGTGCATTGCGTGCAGGCACATGCGACTTTGTCACAGTCTTTAGATCACTAAAATGATCAGGCAGTTGATTCGCTAGGAATGCAAATCTATTATCTTTTGGACTTCTCTATTTGACTCAGCAGTGCGCGGGTCATGAGCGTGGATCCCCGTGGCTTGCCACGTGATTTCTCGACTTTCATCATCAAGGGATTGATTATCTCCCCCTAAAGTCGGGAAAAGATCCTCGTCAAAAATGCAATCAGCGAAACGGGCCGTATGACAGTCACCTGTCGCGGGGTCCAGAAACCTGATTATGGACACAGTCTCATAACCAACGTATATCCCCGACTTACGGAGCGGTCCCATCGCTGATCGCTGAGGGGGTGGTATTGGTACATATACCTGGCAACCGAACCTACGAAGGTGGGAAATTTTCGGTGCCGACCCTTGCGCAAGCTGCATAGGAGAGTGGATGTTGTAGGCCGATGGTCGAAAGTTGATGAGATTGGCCGCGTGTAACACTGCGTGACCCCAACATGTAGTTGGTAAGTTACAACCCTGAAGGAGCGGTCTGGCAATGAATTTAATTCTTTTAATCAATGCCTCCGCAAGTCCATTTTGTGTGTGACGTGCGGTACAGAGTGCTCAAGTTTGATTCCCGTTGCCATGCAATAATCATCGAACGCCTTGAAGTAAATTCACCGGCATTGTCCATTCGAATAGACTTGATACGATAATCAGGGAATTTATTCCTCATTTGTATGATCTGTGAGATCAACTTTGCAAAAGCATGGTTCCTTGTGACAGCAGGCTAACATTGGACCATTTAGAGGAAGCATCGATGAGCACCATGAAGTACCTAAACGGCCCGAGAGGGGCTGAATAGGACCGCATATGTCCCCTTGGATACGTCCAAGAACGCGGGGATTTCATCCTTCACCTTTAGGGGGGATGGTCTAATGATTAATTTCCCCGTAGCGCATGCGGAGCACACGAAATCATCAGGATTCGGGAAATTTTTGACATTAACACTATGACCATTCGAGTTGTTAATTATATTCTCATCATTCTAAGACCGGGATGGCCTAACCGATCATGCCAGAGGCTGAAAAGTTCAGAGCTTCTAAAAACAGTTTTAAGGGTAGTGTACACAGGCGGTGCTACAATCTTGGTGTAGTACAACCCTGTAGCGAATGAAGGAAGCCTTTCGACAACATGTTTACCATTTTCGTCGTGCTTTGTGATGAGTAGGTATTCCTTACCATTGACATCATCATGGGTCTCAATATGGAAACCATTGCACGAATATCTTTGAAACTTAAGAGAGTACGAGTCGATTCTGGGTACAACAATGCGTCATTGATGACCAAAGTTGTTCCCATGGGGAGTAATAGTTGCTCGTCCGGAGCCAACTACATGCGGACCGCATCCGGCGATCGTCGTAATATTCCCCTCAATTTTAGTAATGGACTCAAAGTACTTTGTTTCTCTCAAGATGGTATTAGTGGTACCGCTATCGGCAAGGCACGTTTCCTCCATTCGGGCGCCACACGTGTTCTAAAATATAGCGTCTAATTAATAAAAATGAAGCGAGGAAGAGCTACATTAATACATAAACGCACAAATATTTCAGAACATAACACAATAATCTCTATTAAATGATGGAATAAATGATGAAAACAAATTCATCCAATCGCCGATGAACTAATAAATGTTGGTGAAACAAATATTATTGCTCTCATAGAGCTTACAACCAAATTGAAATAATGTATCAAATTTATTGCCATAAGGAATCATGAAATAAATGAGGGGAATTTAGGTGGATTCCGCAAAGTATCCATCCACCTCAGCCCTAATCTCGAGCTCACTCATCTTCTCTTCATTAGCGAGCATCGCCGCGGCAGAGTCGATGTCCAGCTGTGGCTGGAGGGGGCACGGTGTGCGCAACCTCCATGGACACGATGGCGTTCGTGGGAACCGCCACATGTGCCTCCACAGGCGCCTCGCTCTGCGCCACCACGGGCGCGGCGGTGGGCGTGGGGATCATCGGGCCCCGCTGCGGGTGCCGGTGGTGCCTCCACCTGGACAGGTGTGTCTCGCGCGCCTTCTTGGCCTTGTACGCGTCCACGACGTGCTTTGGGGCACGACACTGCCTTGAGAAATGGGTCTTGGAGCCGCAACGGAAGCAATCCTGGGGCCTTGCCTCCCCCTGACCCGCCTGATGTTGCTTGGCCGGGTGGGGAGGGTTAGGTCCCTTCTTGCCTTTCTTGCCACGCTTCTTGAACTTGGGCTGGCGCACCTTGTAGGCGCCGGCATAAACTTCCTGACGTGGACCCCCTCCGAAGGCTGCGAGTTGAAGTTCTTTTTGAGAACCTCATCCTGCGCCTCAGCCACCTGGAGGGCGTCGATAAGCAGAGCATACTGCGTGAAGTTCTCCTGGCGGTAGACCCGCGCACTCTGGAGAGCTGATGGATGGAACGTGGAGAGAGTCTTCTCAATCTTCTGACTTCCGTGGTAGTGGTACCACAGAGCAAGTTGAGTACAGATCAGGTGTAAAGCTGAATTGTAGTCTCCCACCGTCTTGAAGTCCGCAAACCTCAGACGCATCCAATCCGCCTCCGCCCGCGGCTTAATGGTGTACTTCAGCCTAGCGAACCGTGCCTCGAGGGCGGTCCACAGGGCTGAAGCACTCCGTTCTGCCATGTACTCGTGTTTCAGCGTAGTACACATATGATGGCGGAGGAAATGCAGTGCTTGGGCGTTTTCCGCCGGAGTGGTGGTGCTGGGGGCCGTCTTGGTCCCCGCATCCAATGCTCCCTTAAGCTTCCGGCCCTCAAGGACGAGTACCACGTCCGAGGCCCAGGTCAGTAGTTCAGCCCGTTCTGAGCCAACTCCTCAAACTCCCGGTTCATGATTCCGGCCATCTGCGATTTATGCAAAAAGTATATCAGATTACAGCAGGTAATCGATTGCATAAAGCGATGTTGATACAAAAATTCCAATAAGACGGCGTTCCAAAAATTAAAAGACATGCTAAAATGCTCTACTAAGTATTAAAACAATTAAATACTGTAGTAAAGACGTTTCCATTTGGTAAGATTCATTAATTAATAATTAACGGACGCGTTAATTGATTTGACGTTTCCATTTGGTAAGAGTCATTAATTAATAATTAACGGACGCGTTAATTGCTTTGACGTTTCCATTTGGTAAGAGTCATTAATTAATAATTAACGGACGCGTTAATTGATTTGACGTTTCCATTTGGTGGAGACGTTACCGACTTAATCGTAGGCTACGGCCCACTTCCTACCCGACCTCGCGCGGACGGGAATGGCGGCGCCTCGTGCAGCCTCATGCAGCAGGCACGGCGCGTGAGAACGCGAGCGGCACAGGCTCGGCCATGGCGCGTCTTGGACAACCAGCAGGGTCACTGTGGCGCGAGCTCGAGCGGACGGAGCAAATCGAGGTGCTCACGGTCGTGGCCAGCGAGGCGACGAGCTCGCACGGTGGTTGGGACATCCAGGACCCCGGCGACGAACATGGCGGAAATCAATTCTTCGACGTGTTCATCCGGAACAACGACGGCGCGTCGCACAGCTGGTGCGCCGCGGCGGTACCGTGATCATCTGGATCACGTCTGTACCGACTCCCTACGGTGCCGTCATCAAATCCCCCATGAATCCGAGAGTATCGACATTGGTCGGCGACGTATTCGTCAGCTCGACTCTCGGGAGGGAAATCGACACCGTAGATAACATCTAAAAATTACGATAGACACAAAAACGGAAAGGAAAATGCGATACAAATCCATTTTTGCGATCAGATTGTGGTTATACCTTCGCGATCGATGCAGGGAGCCTGCTTGACGTAGGCTCGACGATGGCTCGAGGGAGAGTCTTGTGCTGATAACGTGTTACACAACCTCTGCCGGCTGGCCGGTCCCGAGGGTGTGCAGCGTGGTCGAAGGAGACGGAGGCGAAGAACACACACGTACAGAAAAGTAGATGACACAGGATGTAGGCAAGGATCTCTTTTATTTCTCTGTTTCTGTAACCAGTACGTACAATATTGCCTTTCTTATATAGAGGAAAGGATAAGACCCACTAAACCCTAGACGTGGGGAGAGCCCACCGTAATGGGCTCCCGCACGCACATGTGCCAAGTTTCCCAACATAGTGAACTAATTACCTACCGACAAATCTGTTACTACAAGGTTTACCCTTTTGTAGTAAAAGGAGAAAGGTCCTCAGGAACCTTTTATAGGTGTGGGTGGCCTTAGTTAGGCAAGATGGATTCTTCTATCCATAATGCAATGCATGGTCATATCGACTATCCTGTCCGATTGCTAGTACCTTTTGAGTGAGAGCAAAAGAAGATGGTGTGCACCTCAACAGAAATGCCATCGCTTTGCGTGTATCCATGTGCTAAGGAAGCTCGATCAATAATGCGCTCAAAACACACTAGTCCCGGCCCGGACGATCGACGCTGCCATGCCAACAACTCGGCCGAATCAAGAACAATCTATACATCTCCAACAACCACCAAACGCCACGGTCTCCTAGCACCTAACCTAACCTCTTTGTTAGTTTCTGCTGGTCCTTCCTCCTACCGGCGATCCGTTCGGCTGGAAAGGTCAATGCGTCTTTCTCTTTGGCTCACCGGCTCATTCCTTCTCACGTCTCACCAGCAAAAAAGGGGAGCCATAGCACGGCCGTATGCATGGTCCAGCGAAATTATCAAGGACTTATATAGCCTGACTTTATCGAGATCAAAGTTTATCTTTCGAGTAATGTACGTAGCAGGGCAACGCTTGCTTAATGTGATCCCGTGAAATACGGAATCACACCGACAACTTGATTAGATTTCGAACACATACCCATTACCGGCCGATGGAAACAGCTCCTGTTTTGACGGTTCAAAACATGTGTCCAGGCCAGGAACGACAGCGACGCCGCTCACCTGCTCACCGGAAATCCCGCTTGCGGTGGACTCAAAGGCATCCTTGCTTCTTCTTCTTCAGAACTTACCAATGCTGCCATCCACATGAGACAAGACCCGATCGACCAGACACACAAAATCGCCTCTGAAGACAGAAGCAGAGGATTGCGATAACAAGTCTCTTTGATGCTAATGACGTATTGTGTCTTCATTTCTCCATAAGGAGAAAGGCGTAGAGCTTAAGTGCTTAACCATCCTTTACCGCCTGGAGTGAAGGGAGGACGAAATCCCAAAACAAGGCAAGGGATGGATGTAAAAAGCTAGGCGACATGGATAAGTGAACAAAAAAAAGCGAGGACCATATCTTGTTTAACACTTTTTTGTCATGCTGTTGACCATGGTAGGTTAGTATTACTTCTAAATGTGTATTGTGTATGACGAAATAATATGAAAAACGAAGTTGTCTTGATTCTTTTGTTGAGGTTTCAATAAAAGCTCTAATTAAAACAAATATAGACCCAACCATGAAACCAAAGGTCAAATATTGTGTCTACGGTTTGGATCCTTCCAATCTACACTTCTCTTCATCGGCGACGGTTGTTGTTCTGATGCGCTGGTCCTATGGGGTCTTATCACGACGACTTCCCGACTGTCTAGTACAACAAGTGTTTCCCGTCTATGGTGATGGAGGGGCGATGACAGCAGGGCGCCTTCGGCTCGCTCTAGTGCTTGTAATCGTCGCTAGGTGGTCTACGTACTTTGATGTAATTTTTCTTACTTCAGGTGTCCTTTGTACTACCTTGATAGTTGCTTAATACTCCATCCGTTCCAATTTAATTGACTTGCTATCCAGCAAATGTGGATGTATCTAGACATGTTACATGATACATCCACATGTAATGTATAGCAGGTCAATTAAATTGGAACGGAGGGAGTAGATTGGAAGTTTTATCGCAAAAAAAACTATGATAGAGCAATTGTAGATTGTTTTGATTAAGGAAACCAAATTCTATGCTATATCATAGGTGCTTCATATTAAAGAACGGGCTGCGATACACACTATTGCATGTTGTTCTTTAATCAAGACGGTTGAGAAAGTTTTATCACAGTCGGGGATTCACCCGCATGCGAGGGTGCAGGGATCACCGATCCACGTATCTAGATACAATCTTTACCCATGAGCAATGGGCTTTCTGAAGCGACTGAGATAGCATAATATGTAGTAGTGATATACAAGTGTGAATTGTATTGTCATGCATAGGGGTGCTAAAATACTTAGGATTCTGAAAATGGGTAATTAAGTGGAGGAATTCTTGAAAGCATAAAGAATGTACTCCTCTGTTCCTTCTTATAAGGTGTAATAGTTTCTTAAGTCAAATGTGACTATCTTTGACAAAGTTCTTAGAAAAAATATTTTAATTTACAATACAAAATAAGTATCATCATATTTATCAGTATATACATTTTCGGATTTTATTTGGTATTTATGATAGTAGTAGTTTTTTCTAAAATTATGGTCAAAGATAGTTAAGTTTGACTATTGAAAAATCTAATAAACCCCATAAGAAGGAAAGGAGGAAGTAGATTGCAATGTAGCAATCCATTATGTTGTTCAAAAGAAACGAAGAAATATATGGTGAAAACCAAGTTGCAATGAAAAGTCTGTGAATATCTTCTTTGGCAACTTTCATATTTTTGAAAAAAATACTACGTGAGAAGTTGATGTTATATAAACATATGAAATATGAAGTTCAAAATCATATTCAATTTATGAAATAAGAAAAAAATATGCATTAATATCGATGATTATTGGTTATTGTTTTTCAGACCTCCCAAATGAATTTGAATTTAAGCTCTAAATTTTACAACATTATTTTCTAGAAAAGTTAAACGTAATTTCAGTTGGTTTTGTGTTGTTTTTTCCGTAACTTATTTCTACAGGTTATTTTCTCGAAAGGAACTATGTTGACATTTCAAGAAGCAAATGATGCACTATCAGGATAGATGATTTATAGTGATAAATATGTCACCATAAAACACAACATATATTGTCTATATATAATACTATATGTTGATGAAAATTGAAAATAACTCAACTGAAATAAAGTTTCCAAGATAAATATATAGAGATACAGAATAGACAAGGTGTTGAGGGATGTCGCAAGAGCGGTGAGCTTGACAACAGTTACCTACTCCTGAATATTCTATATGAACTTTCTTGATATCTTCGGTACAAAACCCTGACATGGATACAAGCCATACTCTATACATCGTGTCACATGTTACTTGTTAAAGTCGAATCTCAAATAACAACGAACATTATCATGTACTAGTTCCGTTCTATAATTCTTATCGTGGTTTTAATTTAAATTTGAACTAAAAGCACGACAAGAATTATGGGAGGAAGGTAGTATCAGCTTATCTAAACCATAACCAATGCTGGATTGTTAAGAGGATGTTTGTACGTTTAGCCCATTAAAGATCTAAAATCATATTTTGTCCCCCGTGTCTCTTTTTTTTCAGTGAGAATGGCATTTCTGTCAATAGCGAGGCTCCTGTGGCGATTTCATTAATTTTGAATGTATATGACCCCGATCTTCAGTACTCCTATATTGGTGCACTTTTAAAAAAACTAATTTCAGAACAGGGCTGGAATTATCCGTTCTGCTAATCACACCGGTACCAGCAGGGACTTGCTTCTGATAAAAGACAGGGAAAGAAGTTGTTGAGGTGGAAAACACCCGACCCCCGTGACGACCACTACTGTTCCAGTGTTCCATCCCCTCTTTCTCTTTAAATAAAGAGAACCGGTAGCAGGACACTCCGCTCACTCTCATTTTGCTGGTACCCGAAGCAAACACACACCTCGACCCGGGAAAAAGGAGAGAGCGAGGGAGACAGAGCAGCCGCTCCCGTAGCTGGGAGCAGCGAGCGAGAATGCGCAGCGGCGGCGGCGGCGAGATGGAGAACGAGGAGGCCGCGCATAAGCTGAAGAGCATGGACGTGAACAAGCTGGAGAAGCGCGGCAACGGCAGCAGCAGCAGCAGCGACGAGGACAGCCCGCACCCGCCGCGGCCCGCCGTCAAGTACCACGGCTGGAAGGCCATGCCCTTCATCATAGGTACGCGCCCGGGATCTGAGCTGAGCTGAATTCATCCATGGCGGATTCGTTCGCGAGTGCTGACCGATGACGGGATGCAGGGAACGAGACGTTCGAGAAGCTGGGGACGCTGGGCACGTCGGCGAACCTGCTGGTGTACCTGACGCAGGTGTTCCACATGCAGAGCGTGGACGCGGCGACGCTCCTCAACGGCCTCAACGGCACCACCAGCCTGGCCCCCATCGTCGGCGCCTTCCTCTCCGACGCCTACCTCGGCCGCTACCTCGCCCTCGCCATCGCGTCCGTCGCATCCCTCGTCGTGAGTCCCACTTGCTTGCTCCAACCACCTAGCAGATCCAGCGCTCTCGTCTTGATTCCTTTCCCAGCGCTAGAATTCGTTCCGCCCTCGCTTGTTTCTTGCCTCGTCTGCCATGCCACGCGAGCTGCCAGCATCCGGTGCTCCGAATTTGGGACTGAGGTCGGAAATTGAGGCGGATGCTGGGTCAGTGCCGCCGGAATTTGGGGGGAGAGCTAAGCTAGGCGGAGCACTGCAGCTCTGTACCGGAGGTTTCCTTTCTCGGGGTTCAGATTCGGTCTGCTTGTGCATTTTGACTGTAGTAGTGGATCGGTGGATGGGAGTGGGTGGCCCGTCCTGCTCCCGCCCGCGCCTCAATTTCTCGCCATCTTTTTTTGCTTCGCTGGTCTGGAGATCGTGGGCGGCAGATGCACATGGGAGGATCAACCGACCGCGTGCGGTTCTTCTTGCTCAGCGGCGTCAGCGCCGGCCGACGAAGTAGATGTAGATGTGGACTTTGCACTCTGAACTTTGCATTTTGGCGCACCGCGCTGACGTTTGGAGCTTAATTTAGCGGGAGTTGCAGGCCGTTCATGAGTTGACTTGAGATATCCTATAGGACGGGGGAGTCCGCACGGTTGATCTACCTATGATGAAAACAGAGCGGATACGGACGGAACTAAGTGGTGCCACATCTGTTTTCATATTTTTTCGCGGAAGCAGAAACGAATACAGAAATCCGGAAACAATTATTGTCGAAAACAGATACAGACCGAATACGGTGTCGAGACAGAACAAAAAAAAGATATTTACCAGAACCGAGAGACGCCTTAAATAATTAAGAAAAAGCCGAGCAAATCAACAAACCTGTCAAGTTTCTAAGATAAAATAAAATTAGAAGGAGATATCTGATTATACCTATCCTTAGTATAACGCTGAAATGCAGAACAACCAGAGAGAGATAATATGCGAATACATATGTGCTAAACATGGTATCTTCAGATTTTTTTAATTTTTTTCAGCTATTGGGTTGTGACTAAATGTTCTCAGTAGAATTTCCGTGACTATTGGATTTAGAAATCACCCCGCAACAAAAAAACGGAAAGTTCCGTATTACCGGAAACGGAAAATCCGTTTCCACAGTCGTTCTGCCGGAATACACTTTTCCGTTTCCGCAAAAAAGATTCCGTTTCCTTGCAAAACTCCGTTTCCGGTTCCGTATTTTCATTCCGTTTCCGTTTTTCCATGGAAAAGTCGGAAAGATTCCGTACTATTTTCATCCCTAGATCTACGGGTAGTACCGGATGGGACGGCTGGGTGATTTCACCGACCTAAGCTAAGCTTACACACTATCTGACATAAATCTGAAAATTAATACAGTAGTAATATAATTTACGAATTAACTCCGTTTTAATGGGTCCAATAAGCTGTTGGTCGAGTCGTTGATGTTAACCTGCGCTAGTTAGTTAGCTACAGTACTTTAACTTTTTTTATCCGCAGAAAATATTCAGCTTACGTACGTGTTGGCCGAGTACGCACCAACCCTCTCAGTACTGGATCCTTTGGCGCCCAACTAATCGGGACTTTGCAAAAGGGAGACGTGACAAAGCACGACTTGAAGCGGCGCAGCAGCGCAACTCATTATGGCCGCTCCACTAACACGACTTATTATAGTTGCCTACTAGTGTGTGCTAATTAAGTGATTATGACAAGGCGCCAAGAGTAGTCTTTCTCAAGTGAGTCATGCACAGCACATCCAAGCTACTCCCTAGTTAGCTAGTACGGAGTAGTTGCTCCCCACTACCGAGCATTGTGAGAACCTCCGAGATTCCGAGTACTGGATAATCAAAAGAACTCCAGTAAGCAAACAAATACTAGTAGGAGTAAGAAATAGTTAAGCGCAGACCAATCATGTGCCTGCCCATTTTTGAACCGGATCATCATGCCGATCGAGGCGTAGTGTGGAGCGGTAGTACTGGACTAGTATAATGGCGTCTGTACGTACGCTCGTCTTCCATGCATGATTCCACCCACTTGTGCTGCTGCCCATACATTAGAAGCTCGTTCCGTATTATACGGATCTTAAGATCTTTCTCAACGACGATTGAGAAAAAAAACCTTTGGGTTGGTGGATCACCGAACCCAGATGCATCGTGCAGCGCCGAAGCCAGATGGTTTGGAATGGAATGATCGAGCCGTCCATGCTCACACCTTATCCGGACAGACCATCTGTCTTGGCAGCGACCGCCAAGTGCCAACTACAGTAGCTAGCTAGCTGCACGACGTACGCGCGAGTGGACTGCGGGGGGGAGTGGCCGCCGCCATCAACATTGACCGGCTCCGTGGAAAACGGTGGACGCTCCAGGACACGCACATCTCTCTCTCTCTACCCAGCCCCTCTGCTTGTTGGCGCAGGAGAAGGATGGGTGCCGAGCCTAGTCCAGCGACACCACCCAACCGGAACGAAGCAGCAGCCCACGTCGCCGACGCATCAACGTGAGCCCACCTGGATCGATCGCTGGGCACCCACCACGGAATCATGAGTCTATCTAGCTAGCACCATGGGCTGGCTGGATCGCGCCGAGCTGCCTACTACAGTACGTTGGTGGGTGGAAGCTTCTTCGCCTGCCTGAGTGACAACGACGGCCACTCGAGCGAGCGAGCGAGCGAGTGCGGTGCGGTGGCCGGTAGGGAATATACGGGCTCCGGCTGGACGTGCACGTGTGGTGTCCTTACCACAAACTCAAGTGCACTTCTACCGCACGGACGCGGGCCATGGAGTACCGTTTGGCCCAATGCCTGCTGTGTATTGGGGCCCATTGAACTGGGCCATGCTGGACTGGGCGTGGTGCATGACCCAGACACAAAAACTTCCCAAACAGACACAGCTAACTCAAACTTAGGCAGGGAAAACCTCGGCGTCATCAATCTTAATTTGACTGACAATCTGCTGGATGCTTCTGTGATTATTCCTCAACACTCTTCCGTTTCTATCTTTGCCAAATCGACCAGCACCTGGTCAGAACTGCCGGTGTCTTCAATCGTTTTCCTTCCGGCTGAAAGCAGCGAATCACGTCACTTGCTGACGACCACCAAACCTGAAAACTTTGATGAGTTACAACTTACCAGGGACAGCTTGAGCAAAGATCTGCCCAGATGAAAACTGATCCCCAAATGACGCGCACCACGGCACAAACATTGAACAGGTCAGCCGTCCACCGTCCGACTCACTTCAGTGAGTCGATGTATTACTGTGCAATTGTACAGCCATTAAGCCAATTGACAGTCCAAAAGAAAACGCGTTCGCCATTGCCAATCCATTGTAAATGTGCCTAATTTGATCATCCATTGGGGAAGGGAAGCAAGGGTTCCCCAAGGTTTCAGCTCTGCAGCATGAAGATTCGAGGCCCAGCGAACTTTAAGCGCCATGTTCATGATCCTCAGGCAAACTCCAAGGCCACCAAGCTGCTTAGGAGTTAGGACGACACACCGAGTTCCAGTTTACCAAACAGTGGCCTCCTTATATTGACTAGTCTGAACCTGTTCTTTTCCACAAAAACGCACTTTTTTATTTTGTCTAAGCTTTTGCCTTGTTTCGAAAAAAAATGTCAATTGCCTTGAAAACAAATTTGTGTTTGAATTTTTTTCACTCTAACAGCAACATTTGACACTTGGCTCTACTTGTTCCTCCCAGGGCATGTTCTTCCTGACGCTGACGGCCGCCGCGGACAGCCTGCACCCGCCGGAATGCAACGTCGGGGACGTCTGCCAGAAGGCCACCTCGTACCAGTTCGCGGTGCTCTTCATCGCCTTCGCGTTCCTGGTCCTCGGCTCCGCGGGGATCCGGCCCTGCAGCATGCCCTTCGGCGCCGACCAGTTCGACCCGGGCACGGAGTCGGGGAAGCGCGGGATCAACAGCTTCTTCAACTGGTACTACTTCACCTTCACCACCGCCATGCTCATCTCCGCGACCGTCATCATCTACGTGCAGAGCAACGTGAACTGGGCCCTGGGGCTCGGCATCCCGACGGCGCTTATGTTCCTGGCATGCGTGCTCTTCTTCGCGGGCACGCGGCTCTACGTGAAAGTCGTGCCCGAGGGGTCCCCGTTCACCACCATCGTGCAGGTCTTCGCGGCCGCGTTCAGGAAGCGGGGGCTGAAGCGGACCAAGGACCCGAAGCAGGACCTGTTCGACCCGCCGCACACCAGCAACATCGTCACCAAGCTGGCGCACACGGACCAGTTCCGGTGCCTGGACAAGGCGGCCATGGTGTCCTCGCCGGACGAGGTGCGCGCCGGCGGCGCGGCCGCGGCGGACCCGTGGCGGCTGTGCACCGTGCAGCAGGTGGAGGAGGTGAAGTGCCTCATCCGCATCGTGCCGGTGTGGTCGACCGGGATCATCTACTACGTGGCCGTCGTGCAGCAGTCCACCTACGTGGTCTTCTCCGCGCTGCAGTCCGACCGCCGCCTCGGCAGCAGCTTCCACGTGCCCGCCGCGTCGTTCACCGTCTTTGCCATGCTGGCCCAGACGCTCTGGATCCCCATCTACGACCGGCTCCTCGTGCCGCGCCTCCGGAAGGTCACCGGCAAGGACGAGGGGTTCACGCTGCTCCAGCGCCAGGGCATCGGGATCGCGCTCTCCACCGTCGCCATGGTCATCTCGGCCATCGTCGAGGACCGGCGCAGGAGCATCGCGCTCAACAGTGCGGTCATCGGCCACACGCAGACCGGCGGCGGCATCTCCGCCATGTCCAGCTTCTGGATGGTGCCGCAGCTCATGATCCTCGGCCTCTCCGAGGCCTTCAACCTCATCAGCCAGATCGAGTTCTACTACAAGGAGATCCCGGAGCACATGAGGAGCGTCGCCGGCGCGCTCGCCTTCTGCAACCTCGCGCTCGGGAACTACCTCAGCGGCTTCTTGACGACGATCGTAAACCAGACCACGGGAAAGGGGCAGAACTGGCTGGCGCAGGATCTCAACCAGGGGAGGCTCGACCTCTTCTACTGGACCATCGCCGGTATTGGCGTCTTCAACTTCGTTTACTTCATCGGCTGTGCAAAGTGGTACAGGTTCAAGGGAGCCAGCAACTGAGGAGAAACTACTTCAGCTTTGTGATGATTGATGATGGAATTTGGATGGTCTTATAGCAGAATAGCTATTTCCTTTTCTTTTTTCCTTTATTGCTCTGGTGTTACGAATTCAGCCTATAGATTAAGTGGCTGGTGATGAAAGAGGAGAAGAAGAAAGATAAACAACAATGTGGTGGATAATTTCTTGTAAGTTGTTAAAAATGAAAGATAAATGAATGTCTTTCACTGTACTTATGGTTTCAGGCATATATGCCTTCGGCCAAGATTTCATGGATCATGAGCGACCAAAATCTAGACTCGTACCTTCACAAGTCCTTTGCGTTTTGCTTTGTCTACTCTGTCGGAGTTCAGCTAGGATATCATGACTCGTCGGCATCCATTCAGCAGCTAAACTGCTGAACAGGCCAGAGCCAACCCAAACAGGGCCAACTTGCATAGTTGTGCCAAAGCAAAGCAATGGATACACAACAATGTCAGGCTCAAGATAATCAGCAAGCGAAGCTGACAAGCGAGCCACCACCTTGACAAACTAATCAGGACAACTTTGTTATCACGAGATATGTACATCTTTACACACAGTGAAGGTGAACTACCCACCATCACCAGCACTGGGGCATTTAGTGCACCGGTATGCTTCTCAAGAGAGAAGGAGGGGTACAAAAGAATACGCAGCTATTTCTTCTCCCCGTCTCAAAGGGGTGAAGACAACACCCTGACCCTACATTGCTTACATTGCACAACGCTCTCTAAAAGAATAGGAGGCGATCTAATCAGTTGGCACCAATCATGTTGACGACGATCTATAATCTACAAAATCGCTACAAGGTTGTAGCTTCTAGTCAAGTGACAATCAGAAGGTTGTTTTCGTTCCCATGGTTGTTCACAGTAGGGCGCAGCGGGTCATTCTTCCAAACACCATCAACAACAAATTTAATCTGAACCACAAACGTACACTGTTAGGTGATGTAAAAGTAGTGGACGATGGAAGCAGAATAGCGAACCATTACCTCATATCTACCAGGATACAACCTCAGGTTTAATGAAAAAATGCCTCTTTCTGATCTTTCCATCCTTCTCTACAGCAAGGAAGCAGTTCACAATTAGATTATCATCAGGAATAACATGATAGTAAGGAAAATGTATAGATGACAGCAATCTTTCCAGTTTCCAATCAAAACATGTACTCCTTTCTTTAAGCATGCAAGCATAGTATATACTGACGAGGACACTTCCTTCACTACACAACCCAAATAAAACAATATTTCGCAGATGTAGTTCACATAACTGGATAATGAAGATGGCAAGAAGAAAGGAGAAATAACATAAACAAATTCATATTTCCTACTCCAAACCAAACGTGTGTGTATTAAGATTCTTCTACTGATGGATTTTTTTTACTCACTCACAGGAAATGCAAATATCAAGTACCAAACAAAATCTCGGTTACCCTTTAGCACTCTACATCGAGTAATCTTACTATATATGCTCGAACTGAAGAACGTCGTTTTGGATATATCAATCATGTGACCATTATGCTCCCACAGACTGACAAAATCTCGGCCAAATGCACTACATAAGATATAAACTTGTTACTAAGCCTCGCCTACTGAAGCTCTCGTAACATCGCTGCTACTTCAGATTTCCACTTAATATACCCTCATGACTACCACGCTAGTTCATGAAGTTACTTGTGTGTGAAATGCATCAAGCTCGGGAAGTTCTCCCAGATGCAGTGTTTCCATGTATAAAATCTTTATTGCACCTAACCTTATCTGATGCTTGTTTTGTAAATGTAATTAATAGAAAAATGATTAAGTGTTGATAGTTAATTGCATTTGCAAACCTAGAAGTGAATTGGTGGATACGACCACTTTGAGCTCAAGAAAAACCTAGAAGTGAAGCGATCATCTGTTTATTAATTCTCAACTTAATAGAGAAATTCGATGGAGTTCGACAACTAATAGAGAGTGGCCTAAACTGAAATCTTGAACAACCACCTATTTTCTAGTTACTTCTTAAAGTTCAAATATATTTAACAATGATAATAGAGATTTATAACTGGCACTGACTTGACTTGTCCACCCATCAAAAGACCCGGTCAGTAGAACTTCTGAAGCAGGATTGGGCCACACAATACAAACTGTGCGGAGCTCACTCAAAGCCTTCTCAACTTCATCAAGCCTCATTTGCTTCTCTTCAATTATTTTGTTCCTTTCACTGGCATCATGAGATGTAATTAATAAAAAGGAATGTTATGAGATACAAAGTGGAGATAAATATTTGATCGTGAGATGGGCATACATTATTTCAAGCGCCATCTTGCCTTCGAGTACTGCTATTTTGGCACGGATCGACCGCAGTTCTTCCTGGGCATGCATTACCTTTGTCTCTTCAAATTCCCAATCATCAGAAAGTCCATTCAGCACATTTGTTCCATCACCATTTGACTGGAAAGTGAAACAACAAAGTAAGATGCTTAAAACAAGTATAATGCCTCTAGAAATGACAATGTGATATACATCAAGATCACCAGATATCTTTTTAATTCATACCAATATCTGCTGAAACCAAGTATCACTTACACCAGAACAAAGATATCCCTTGATAAAGGTTAAATTCCTACTACGTCAACTTGCCAATTACCAATAGTAAGATGATTCTATAAAACTCAGAACATGTAATAACGCGTAAACCAAATCATTGCAACTATTTCCTGGTAGAAATGACCAATAGAACTACACTCAGCACTGCAAGGGAATATCCTCAGCTATAATCATTTGCGTGCATAGAGAAACATTGCATGAAAAGTAGGGGACAAGCAGAAATGATGCTAAACATATTAATACGAAAATCTATAGATATCATATCAGTATTTATGGAAGTGGTTCTTTTGGGAAATGAACTTGAAACATTTTTATGTAGCCAAACTGCATACAGATGTGGATACTGTTACACTATTAGTCAAAGTTTGGTGCATAAATAGAAAATTAGAGCAAGCAGAATCTTGTCTAAATGTGTGTTTTGTTAGGAACAGCAGAACCATGTCCATCACACAGTACAGGGTTTACAATTGCAGAACAAGTGAAGAATTTACAACAAAAGATAGAGGTAAAGAAGATGATATGAAGAGATAGATACACACCAGATCTGATAAAACACTGTCGAATCTTGATCTTAGTGTCCTAAGAGCATCAGTAAGATCCCCTTCCAAATTTTGAAGACGTACATGTATCTCATCTCTTTCAAAGTCTGCATGATCACTAAGATAATCACTTACAGCCACGCCATTAGATGGTATGGGAACATCATCTTTTACGAACGCAGTGTCGAAGTCAACATGTTTTGGTGAACTTCTGCTCTCAGAAGGATGAATCTCAGCAGCTGCAATTATAAATCATGTCAGCAAGTAACTATATAACAAATGCACAATAAGAGAAGATTTAGTTATCATATAACCTTGAAAGTCACTAAACCCACTCTTGTCAAGTGACCATCTTCGCCATGCATCATTGGCAGAAATCGTTGATTTGTTCTCATCTAGTATCCCATTTTGGGAACGAGAGCTATGTAGAATTCCGTTTTCAGGTATCCTTCGAGTGTACATGCCACCAGGCATAGTGTGAGTAGGAGCTCCATTATGGTTCATCAAAACTGCATATATGCAACACACAAGTACAATGTAATCACTTATATATACAACGAAGAAACGAAGAGCTAGAAAACAAAGTATATGGTACATCCAAAATGAACACTCAGACATAATTATTCCACAAGTTGTCTAACCATAACAAACCAACCCAATTTCTACCGACACTGTACAAGGTGGACGTCTTTCGATTTTACCCTCCAAATTTCCAGCGATAAGTCTACTGAGTGTGCCTTCAGCTGCTGATACTAACAGACCTGACAAAATCATGCATGGTTGATCATAAAGGCGCAACTAATTGGAAAATAGTTTTGCTGTATAATGTTAACAACGGCATAGTTGAGGAAAATAAACTATCCTCCATGGGCAAAGCAATAAGAAAGCTAAACCAGCTATTTGTACACATGTTCAAACCAAACAGAACAAATTACTACTGTGACTAAAAAGGCACAGACGATATAATTCATCAGTGTTTCATAGATTCGTGACACGTGTTTTGATAAATTGAAACCACACATACCACCATTTTCACCTTGCCCTCCCACTTGTGCATTGTTCCGTCGCGGCGGGCGTGCACGCTCCCTCTCTCTCTGCAGCCGCGTGAGCATCCCCTCTAGGCCTGCCCCAGATCCCGCCTCACTGCAAACAATTGCGGAGCAAAAGGCAAAATCAGTAAGAGCTGGCTATGGCAGAGAACAAACAAATGAAGGAGATATAGCTGGCACCCACGGTGTCTCCTCCTCCGTCTCCTGTTGTGTCCTAGAGGGTGATGCTTCCGCTTCCCTGAAACATGCAGAATTCAGCAAGATTTTAGTACACGGATAAGGGCACGACGGAGCAATAAACTGATGGTGAACGGTTCAGCAGAGCAACTGAATTACCAACCTCCCGGGAGCTGCCGCCGCCGCCGCGGCCACGGCCACGGCCTCTGGTGCTAGGCCAGGGGTGGCCGCCGACGGCGGGTAGTCAGGGTGCACGCCGGGTCCGGCCGCCGGCGGGCGCGCGTCGTCAGAGGACCAGCCGAGGGAGAGCCAGCCTCCGCTGGACGCCACGGCGGCGGCGAGGTCGGCGCGGCCCGCGGCGATAAGCTCGGCGCGGGTGGGGAACGCGCCGGGCTTGTCGGAGCGGCGCATGAAGTCGTAGATCGCCTCCTCGAGCTCCTCCTGCTGCGGCCCGGCGCCGCGCGGCTGCGGGGGCGCATTGGGCGGGCGCGGTGGCGGGGCGGGGATGGGCCCGGGGCGGGCCGGCGGCGGTAGGGCTGCCGCGGCGGGGGCTTGTAGGCGGCGGTGACGCGGCGGCTGCTGGGCTGTCGCGGCGCCGGCGGGGGCTTGTATGTGGCGGCGAGCGGTGCGGCGGAGACGCGGTGGCGGCGGGGAGCGGCAGGAGGGGTGTGGAGCGGGAGGAAGGCTAGGGTTAGGGCTGGGAGGGAGGCGGAGGGGAGCATCGCGGTCGCATTTCTCTGCCTCTCCTCCCCGAGCGCGAGGGCGGGAGGGAGAGAACTCAGAACTGAGAGCGGAGAGATGGAAAAAAAGTACAGGAAAAAACGAGACGATGAGAGGAGGCGCGAGCACCACCACCGGCTCGCGGCTGGGCCGACCTCACGTCTCCCTCGCGTGACGCGTCGAGCCTCTCCGTGATCCGTCCATGATTCCTGCTTGCAAATTTGCAATTTGTCTCGTCTCTGCTCCTCAGGTATGGTCGGCCTAGTTAACGTACGGTGGCTCTGCACTGCTGGCCTACTGCTGCCGCCACTGGTTGTCGCCGTGCTCCGCCGCCACAGATCACAGGGCAACGCTCCAGCTAAGCTGTAACGCAAGTCATCAATGCACGGGTGACCTGGGCTTAATTTCACGGGTGTGCGGAAGACGACAGAATACTCGTGCAGTAACTGTACGCCACGAAAAAAAATATCTTCAAGAAAAAAATCTGAAATGTTTTCTTTTCTTGGGAAATTATGGACAATGCATAGTTTTCATTAGCAGCTTAGCCAACTGGTTCCAGCGTTTTATTCTGCCTTATTTCTTTTTTCTATTTTCAAAAACCGAGCCACAAGCTCATTCACAAACGGTCATGGAACACGACAGCCTCGAGCACACAAAGACAACCTGCCTACCAACACAATCTACACATGCACCACCGAGACGAGAGCGGTCGTCGAGATTGCCTACCAGAGTCATCGTCGTAACTTCTTCTCAAGCAAGCGACACCGGCTTCACCAAAAACAACCACCGAAGAAAACCTTGCCTCGGCAACCTCGTGAAGCCTATGGTGGCATATGCCAAATAGTTGATCTATCACATAGAAGACCGAGAGCTACGATATTGCTGACGAGTTTCGAAGAGGAGATATGCAAGACACTCGCCGATGAAGATCTTCATAACCAGACCGTCCAACACAGGTCATCGTGGCCGTACGACAGACGCGGCAGCAGCTACGACGTCACATTAGAGAAAGACTAACACGAAAACCCTCCGAACACGCCGGAACAGGAGCCGACTGCCAAAACCTTGACGCGACCAAACCCTCACTCATCTATTCGTGATCAGACTACAGATATGCGAAGATCTTTTTTTACATACATGGCTCTTTTTTTACATACCATGATGAACACGACACCACTAATGACAGTATGACACCTCGTTCAATCGCCAAGGACATCAGACGCCAGACGGCCATCTACTGGATCTGAAGTAACCGATCCGTCTTTATCTAAAAAAGTAACCGATCCGTTGAAGAGAATGAACAACTAGGTATCGCATGGGGATGGAGGTCCAGGACAACTATTTGCCTCTTTGATAGTACATCTCGTCACGCCCAAGCTGTCAAGACTTCATCGTCAGAAACAAACTAATTAAACATTGAAAATGACGAGTAACCTACACAGTACACTCCTTCCGTTCCAATTTAATTGACTTGCTATGTATCACATGTGGATGTATCTAGTCATGTAACACGTCTAGATACATCCACATATGATGCATAGCAAGTCAATTAAATTGGAACGGAGAGAGTACATGCATGAATAGCCGGTCCATCATCCAATGCACTGGCCATAATATCCTTGTACACGGACGGCACCGAACCAACGGCGCAGGAGTCGTGAAAGGGAAAGCACATCAACCCGACAAAACCAGGTGCTACTTGTTCATGTCCGCTTATTACTCACTCCGTTCCAAATTAAATTACTTTTATTTGTCTATATATCACATGTAGATGTATGTAGAAAAATGAAAGTCATCTAACTTGGAACGGAGGGAGTATTAGGTTATAGATCGAGCAAGCTAGGCGACAGTGGATGTAGTAAGGCACTGTCGTACGCATTTTGAATGAAAAGCCAAGTGTGTACTCGGTGGTCATGGTTATTTCGGGGCTAATGTAACTCGGGCACGTCTCTAGTTATTCTTAGGGCATGGCCAATGTATAACTCGCTGCCCCACATGCCACATAGTCTCGGATTGTGAGAGTGAGCATGATGTGGCACCATTGAGCGGCAGGATGTGGAAATCAATTTTCAGTGAAACTGGTGAAAACCATATAAAAGTAATGTTTAATTTCTTTTAAAAAATATAAATAATGTATTACATTGTGAAGTAAGGGTTCTATAGAAATGTAGATTTACAATTTGAAATTTAAAATTTAAAATTGTTTAGGAGAAATAAAAATGACAAATTCAGCCATGAATAATAGATTCATCAAATGAATAGTAGCAACATTACTATTCATTGCTCAATTTGTCATTTCTCCTAAACAAGTTTGGGTTTCAACTTATAAATTTGCATGTCTATAGAACTCTACATTCTAAAGCAATGCATTTTTGTTGAGATTTTTTTTGTGGTTTTCATCTGTTTGCATTGAAAGTTGGTTTCCACCGGATATTTTCCCGAGCGGCAGGTGGGTGACCATTGGTGGATCGCAAACAAAAAGGGGACCCACAATGCTCCTATATGCTCTCTGATTTATATGATTGTTTTGACCAAGTAGTTGTTTAAATCTCCGAGAGGGAGTATATGTTCGATAGTACGTTCATGCCTCGTTTTATCCCTGGAATCAAGTGACACGAAACGACTAAGGTTGACGATGTGTTGTTGCTATTAAGGGTAAACCAATGGTGTTTATGTCTACTTTTGATAATAAATGTTGCTTACGTCATGTAATAAACTTAAGTTATACTTTGTTGCTTCGGTAACTTAATTCCTAGAGTGGCAAGCATAGAAGCGCACTCGAAGTGGAGTATTTAGGAGTAGATGTGGTGCCGGTGCGCGGTCTATACACCTTGACGTGATGACTACATAAATATTTGCCTTGCAATATTTATTATAATTTTATGATCACAGTTTTATCAATTGACTAGCTGTAATTTGTTCACCCAACAATGTTTGTTTTCCATGAAAGGAGAGATGCCAGTAGTGATACCATGGCCCCATGGTCCATCTTTTTACATGGTTTACAACCTCATTTACACACTGTTCACCATTGTTTGCTTGCTGGTCTATTTTTACATTATTACTTTTCCCTACTTTTTACTATTATCTTCCGCACTATACGATTTAACCTTTTGTTTTTCGCATGATGGGAAGATTGACAACCTTGCTGAAACATTGGGAATGAAGAGTTTTTGTTCCTTGCTTGTAGGTCCACTTCAATTTTGCTTAGCTTATCAACTCCTACTGGTTCGATAAACCTTGATTCTTTATTGAGAGAAATTTGTTGTTGCAGTACATCATACCTTCCACTTGGGGTTCCCAACACTCATCAATCTCCAACAAGAAGGGATCCTGCTTACCTATGCATATCATTTGACTTTCATTGGTAGGTTGGTATCAACCAATAAGGGACCCTACTCTTGCATATTTGTATTCCTTGTCTCCAAGTCCACGATAACGATATCGACATAACCTTGCCTAGGAACCCTAAGCAATACCACGTCACCGCTTCTCTTCTCAAAGCATGAACACGTTAAGATTATATGGATGTTTGAGGGTACAACAGTTTAATGACCATAACTTCTCCTTTGTGCCGATCACGGTCTCTAGCGGAGAACCACCACCACCTCATGCTGAGATTGGGAGTTGTAGCCACACAGACATCATGAACCCTTTGATAGCGAGAAGTTTCAACAGTTTTTCATCTGACAATGTGACTAGGTGAACGTCACACTTGGTGGGTGGGAGCGGGAGGTTCGCCTAGCCCAACTTCCCTTTGCCAAAATCATAGCGCTTAGGGTTTGCTTGCCATGACATTTAGCTAGTAGATGACGCCTTAGCGGAGTATGGTTGTGCCTTCTGAGCAACCACCAAGGAAAGTTGTGGTCGCTGAGAGCATCTCCAACAGGCGCCCAATAACTTCGCGTCCAAAAAAAGTTTTACAGCGCCGAAATAGCAGTTTTAGCGCGCCGCGGCCGAAACGTCTCCAACAGACGCACTAAAATATAGCGCGCAGCTGCAGCAAAAAACATCTCCAACAGACGCACTAAAATACAGCATCAAAAGTCCAACTATCTTCACAATCAAGACCCTAAAAATAAAAATAAAAATTACAACCAAGCCCCCAATCGTTGGAAAGCTAGCTTGCAAACCATATCGCACGCGAGCACGCCGCCGGCTGCTCGTTGCTCGCCTCCGGCTCTGTGCGTGTGGGAATTGCAAGCTCCGCGTGTGCATGGAAATTGCCAGCTCCACACGCGGCGCTCGCCGCCGGCCTCTCGGGTGCTCGCCTCCGGACGCGGGCCTACTCGCCGCCGGCCGCTCTCCTCCGGCCGCGCGCCTGCTCACCTTCGGCCACGCGCCTGTTCCTGGCTGTGCGCCTGCTCGCCGGGGAAGAAGGACGGAGCACGAGACCTCGAGGGCGGCCGTGATTCCGGCGGCGGGCGAGACTGTGAGGGCGGCCGTGATTCTTCCGCCGGCCGTGCTCTAGGACCACCGCCCGACGGCGCGGCTCCACCGGCAGCTCGTGTAGAGCTCGCCCCTAACCCGACGCGGTCGCCGGCGGCGTCCAGACGGAGAAGCCGCCCGATCTGCACAGGAGAGAGAAAGAAATGGCACGGGCGATGCGCGGGGAAGGAAACTTCCGTGGCAGTTGTTATTCGCGCGTGAGCTCTCGTTTGCCCAGCGCGCGTGGCTGGAGGCTCCAAATATGATGCAAAAAGTTCAGCTGGACGATTTTTACAGCGCGCTGGCTTATAGAGCGTCTGCTGGAGCGGCGTTTTGGTCCCGCGCGCGCAAAAAAGCAGTTATTTAGCGCGTGCGTCAAATTTTGGGCGTCTGTTGGAGATGCTCTCACATACGTGTCTAGCCCCATGTCCCACACAATGAGGCAATATGTACTTTGATGCCCCATCTACAGAGATTAACCACGAGCATCTGCAAATAGATGGCTAATTCGGGGTTACACTCTCATGGCTACCGGTTTCAAAATACTAGTGTTGTCCGCCATTCATACTCTACCAATTTGTTTTCCTTTCTACTAGAAAAATTCAATCACATTTTTGCGTGGTCTAAAAATATACAATTTTGCATCAAATTTTGATTATACATCTAAAAATAATTTGGAAACATATACATGACTAACGAAGTAAAAGGAGAAATTTGAATATCAGGTAGACATGAACCGAGCTTGAGGTGATAAAATTCATATGTAGGATGCCCTACTTACATGGTTATCCTAGTTAGGAGAAGATTTTCATATTCTCTAGACGAGATGGTAGGTCAATCTCCAGCAATAAGGGACCCCATTTTTGCCTATGCATATCCTTGTTCTCCAAGTCCACAATGACGGTGGAAAAACAATCTTTCCCTTGCACCCGGAGCAACACGACGTTGCAACTCCTCTTCTCAACACAATGGAGCACCCTAATTTACGGATAGTTGGGAGGGATATTAGGGTCCAGCGACCGCAGTTTCTTCTCCATATTGATCACAGTCTTCGTCGCCCAACCACCATCACCTCCTTCTGAGTTTGGTAGTTGTAGCCACATGGACATCATGAACCCTTCGATGCCGAGCAGTTTCAGTTGTTTCCCGTCCAACGATGTCGCCAAGTGGAGATCGTAAATGTTGTAGTTGGTGCACGGGAGATTGATGCATGTAAAATGCATACATGAACTTTGCACTTTAATTGCTTATATTCCAATCATATTTGCATCATATAAGGGTTATATCAAAGCTTTATCATGATTTTGGGAATACTTCATAGTTTTCCCATTTATTTGGAATTAACCCTGCACAGGCAGAAAACCCTAGTTTTGTATTTTAATGTTTCAGGGACCCAAACGTCAACGAAATCACCTGGAAATTTACGGGCGTCAATATTTGGAAGGAAGAAGGACTACGGAAAAAGGAAGCAAGCAAACGGAGACCCGAGGGCCCAACGGGCATGGCCCACGCGGCCACAGTACCAGGCCGCGTGGGACCCACCCGTTCGGGCCTCGTGGCTCCGTTGCCGTCGATCTTCGCTCCACCGCCTTCGTCTTGACCTAAAAACGCCTATAAAAAAGTCCCCCGACGTTCTCTGGAAGGAGCGCCGCACAAACACAGAAACACCGAAACGGAGATCAGGAGCTGCAGATTGGAGGGGAAAACTCCGGCGGGGCGCTGCCGGCGTGGTCTCCATCTTCTCCATCGACTTCTCCACCGTCTCCATGATGAAGAGGGAGTAGTCCACCTCTGGACTATGGGTTTGTGGAAGTAACTTATGTATCTCTCATCTCTTGAGCTTCACTAATTAGCACCGTATGAGCTGCTGAACATGATTACGGTCACCGTTGTAATACCTTTGTGGTGGATCTTTATGAGTTAATATATGTTTGAGATTGCAATGTTTGTTTCAGTTATGAGTATAGATGCATATTATGTACCCCGTTCTTGTCTACTTGTTTTGATCAAGCATGTTTATGAGAGCGTGTGTGGGGGAACGTGTGCATTAGTTGGAGTAACGGGGGGTGGCTAGTGCAGTGAACGTGAGAGAAAGTTCTGCGATCCACTTTGGTATCTTTACCTTACTTTGTTACCTCACTAGGGATAAACTAAAATACCATGCTACCGGGGATGTAGGCGTGACCATTGCCACTACTCCATGACTAGATCTAGCATGTTCTTATTTTCACTTCATGTCATGATACTTAATGCTATACTCTGAGTTATCTTAATTACTGAGGTGTTATGATTTAGTTCGCATCTTGGTGGAGTATAAGAGAGGTTAATAACCAAAAGACCTCTATGTTAGGACGTGATGCCCATATATCTAAGCAACTTGTTATCAAACCCTGTGTTGCAATCTCATATGTTAACTGTGTGTGTTCCATTGTCTACCACTTTATAAAGAGAGAGTGCATTTGTGAAACCATGAACCCAGTCCATTTTTAATCATAAGAAACACCTTTCCAACACCATATACCACTTTTCTATTTTCAGCCATCATTAAATCCGAAAATACAAAAATACTTTTCATCTTGCATACATCATTTAAAAACCCAAAAATATCATTTATCATTGCATCCACCACCATTGCATATTTATTTCTTGTTTGCATTGCATAACTATCCTGATATCATTCTTACACCTTGTGCTTGACAACCACAGGTGAGGTTGAGGACCAAAACATCTAACCTTGTTTTGTAGGTAACCAAAAGAAGGATAAGAAGATAAATCTACCACTGCAGATTCCCCGAGAGTTCGATATTAAACCCTCGAGTCACCCCTCGTGGGAAAAACTGTCTTCCACTTACTATACACTCTGCACTTGGAGTCTCAACCTAATCCCGTTTATTTGTGCAGGCATCAAGACTTGCTCATCGGGTATCAAGACGTTTTCTGGCGCCGTTGCCGGGGAATCGTAGCTGAGAGATTTATCCAAGGGTGTGCATCATCGCATTCATCTCACAACAAAGTCAATGTCACCAACTTGTGCTAACACCTAAGCTTGGGGAGGTTGCACCTACGTGAGCACCATCTTATCCATCTTTACTTACAAAGCAATTTATTTGTTTTGTTAGTGTCATTGCATATCATATCATATTTATTTCAGTTTTGCATAAAAAAATAAAAATACCAAAAAAAACTTGCTAAAATGGGAGAAAGAACTAAGCTGTGTGACTACACAAACACTCATAATGATCAATTTATCACGAGAGCTATTGCCACACCTAAGATAAATGCTGAGAGTTATGAAGTAAGTCCTAGTTTGTTGAACTTGATAACTAGGGAACAATTTGGTGGTAGTGCTATGGAGGATGCCTCTATGCATCTTCATGATTTTGTTGAAATATGTGACATGCAAAAGTTTAAAAATGTGGAAAGTGATATTCTAAAACTGAAGTTATTTCCTTTTTCACTTAGAGGAAAAGCTAAAGAAACTGCACATGATGAATCTCTTATGCTGATTGAGTTGGAAGAAAAAGTTGAGGAAGTTAAAATGCTTAATGAAGTCAAGGATCCTTTGCTTGACTTAGAAAATTGTAGCTTGCATGAATTAATATCTATCTTACAAAAATTTGCAAGTGATCCTTCCATCAACACTAACCAAGCAGGTTTTGGTTCTTATATTGCTAATCATGTCTTGAAAGAAAAGATTGCTAGGTACAACCAAGAGGCTATGATACCACCTAAGCTTGGGGATATGTGGATACCTAAGGTACTAGTAACTATTGGAAAAGAGACACACCATGCCATACTTGATCTAGGATCTAGTGTCTCTGTTTTATCTAAAGAACTATATGAAGTGCTTGAATTGAAAAATCTTGAAAAATGCTCTATTGAACTAGCACTTGCTGATGACTCTATTAAACATGCTTTGGGAAAAGTAAGTGATGTTATGGTAGAGTTACATATGACTTTTGTGCCTGTGGATTTTCTAATCATGGATATGGGGAATAAAACCTCTAGTCCTATTATTCTTGGAAGACCTTTTCTTCGTACCACAGGTGCTATCATTGATTCAAAGGAAGGGAATGTAAAGTTTCAGTTTCCACACAAGAAGTGCATGGAACACTTTCCAAGGAAGAGGGAACCAAAGTTCAAGCTCCCTCATGAGCTTCATCACAATAAACAACAAGTAAGAAGCCTAGCTATATGGCTATAAAGAAAGCGCTTTGCGGGAGGCAACCCGGTTATTTTTGTGTGTGATTTTTCTTTGTGTCCTCTTGCTGTAACAAGAGATTTTGTGTCTAGTTAGGTTCTGGAGTTTTTAATAAAGTGCCAAGTTTTACCCTTTTTGGTTTGAAAAAGTTGCTTATAGCGTTCGGAGATTTTATTCCTGCACGAATCAGTGCACGGTATGATTTTTAATTCTTATTCTGTAACTCCGAATGAGCTCATATTTGAACTGTAGTTGCAACTTTTCATCCTCTGTATGCATGAATTTTTTCGGAATTTTTCGAGAAAGTTTGGTAGGGTAGAAAAATACGTTTTGCTGCTGCTGTTTTTCTGGACAGATTCTGTCCCATTTTGTTTGATGCATGCTTTGAGCTTTTAAGTTGAATCTTTTTGATCCAATTGAGTTTATGAGTAGGCATACAACATTATACACTTTCTGGACATTCATATGAATTTTTGTTCAAGGATTATATGCAGCAAGGAACCTATTTGTTTATCACTATTAATGCACCCCACAGAAAAGAGATGGGAGAAACGGTGTTTTGAAGTTTTTTCACAGGGATTGGAGGAGATGCACCAAGAGCTATCCAAGGATGGTGAAGACCATAAGCTTGGGGATGTGAAGACAACCCCGCTGGACCTACACACTCTCGGTTTGCACACGTCCAACTTCTGTTTTTCGATCGAAACACTTTATCGCATAAACTTGGAGCGTCTTTTTGTTTTTGTTTGAGTCTTGAGAGACCACCACACTATCAATTATATATGAGAGAGCTACTGGAAATATGGGTTGAAATATGTTGGATGCTTTTATAAGATTGGGAAAAGGGATGTTTGACTTGATTTTTAATGATACATATAGTTGCATGATTCATGAGCTTGTTTATGAGTAATAGTTTGCAAATTCTTTTTGTAGAGCTATCACTTATTCATGTTTTGGTGCTGATTGTTATTTACTTGGTTTAACATGGATTAGTTAGTTCTATGGACACTCATGCATGCATCTAGATGGTCAACTTTCTCCCTTTTGCTAGCCCAAAAACTCCAACAAGCAAAAACTTGTTTCCAACACCTTCAACCAAAGTTATTCCAGTGAGTCCACCATATCTACCTATTGGCTTTATGCTATTCCGAGTATGTTTAACATGTTGTTTGTGTTATCTTACCTCTGAATGAAAATGTTTATGTTATTGATTGCAATGGAAAAAATTGGTTATATAGCTCTCACGAACTTGATGCACAATGTTCTTTTATTTGCATAATAAAACATGACCCATTGTGATTAAGATTATGATGCTAGTGGCTTGATAAATGTTCGAGGTTGGAGTTAGCCCATATGTGCTGTCACATGCAAGCTTTCAACATGCTCTTCATCTCATTTAGTTGATATCATGTACTTTTGTTATGGATGCTATCATGGTGAAATGAGTGGAAATGAAGTAGTTTAAATGAGTTTGTATAAATGGTTAGAGAGACGCCTGGGCCGCTAATCTAAGCCATGCATCATTCATGGTGGAAATTTACTTACATACTATGGTGAATTCTATGATACACCTTGCAATAAAAACTATTCCAAATGGTAAATAAAAAGGGTGTTGAGATTTTCATTTGTTTGTTTGTCTTGTCATTTTGATATGGGCTTGTTCCATATCTGGGACAAGAGGTACCCCAGTTGACGCTCTTGATGATACTATTATTACTTACAATGATATTAACTTGAACTTGCTTTGTTTCCTAAGTTGAGTAATCATGGTGTAGTACTTGTATTCAAGGGGCATGAGACATCAACCTTTACTTTATCAAGCACACTACTCATATTTGCTTTCACTTTAACCTTAATCATTCAAGATGCTATGATAGGGGCAATGAGAGCTTGACACCAATGAATACCTTATTGCAATCATTAACTTAAGTAGAAGAGTTTGGAAGTTGGATGAAACTTATGCATGCTTTACCTCTACTCACATATACATCTTTCCAAAGTGTACACCTATCATATTCAGATTTTCATCTACACTCTATGACCATTGTAGGATGTTCTACTTATCATTATGCATACATGTGTTCCATATTACTTGCTACTATGTTACACTTTGTGAACTATCAATGAACATCCTTGTCTTGAATACTTGATATCACTTCATAAACTATTTGCATATTGCTACTCCTTTGAAGAATGAATCATTTGACTATATGTAGCAATAGTAATCATCTTTGATATCCATTGTTAAGTATTAAATTGCAAAGTCCATGTTAGTTTTATCATCTTCATACTCGAGGACGAGCATGGATTAAGCTTGGGGATGTTGATGCATGTAAAATGCATACATGAACTTTGCACTTTAATTGCTTATATTCCAATCATATTTGCATCATATAAGGGTTATATCAATGTTTTATCATGATTTTGGGAATACTTCATAGTTTTCCATTTATTTGGAATTAACCCTGCACAGGCAGAAAACCCTAGTTTTGTATTTTAATGTTTCAGGGACCCAAACGTCAACGAAATCACCTGGAAATTTACGGGCGTCAATATTTGGAAGGAAGAAGGACTACGGAAAAAGGAAGCAAGCAAACGGAGGCCCGAGGGCCAAACGGGCATGGCCCACGCGGCCAGTACCAGGCCGCGTGGGACCCACCCGTTTGGGCCTCGTGGCTCCGTTGCCGTCGATCTTCGCTCCACCGCCTTCGTCTTGACCTAAAAACGCCTATAAAAAAGGTCCCCCGACGTTCTCTGGAAGGAGCGCCGCACAAACACAGAAACACCGAAACGGAGATCAGGAGCTGCAGATTGGAGGGGGAAAACTCCGGCGGGGCGCTGCCGGCGTGGTCTCCATCTTCTCCATCGACTTCTCCACCGTCTCCATGATGAAGAGGGAGTAGTCCACCTCTGGACTATGGGTTTGTGGAAGTAACTTATGTATCTCTCCTCTCTTGAGCTTCACTAATTAGCACCGTATGAGCTGCTGAACATGATTACGGTCACCGTTGTAATACCTTTGTGGTGGATCTTTATGAGTTAATATATGTTTGAGATTGCAATGTTTGTTTCAGTTATGAGTATAGATGCATATTATGTACCCCGTTCTTGTCTACTTGTTTTGATCAAGCATGTTTATGAGAGCGTGTGTGGGGGAACGTGTGCATTAGTTGGAGTAACGGGGGGTGGCTAGTGCAGTGAACGTGAGAGAAAGTTCTGCGATCCACTTTGGTATCTTTACCTTACTTTGTTACCTCACTAGGGATAAACTAAAATACCATGCTACCGGGGATGTGGGCGTGACCATTGCCACTACTCCATGACTAGATCTAGCATGTTCTTATTTTCACTTCATGTCATGATACTTAATGCTATACTCTGAGTTATCTTAATTACTGAGGTGTTATGATTTAGTTCGCATCTTGGTGGAGTATAAGAGAGGTTAATAACCAAAAGATCTCTATGTTAGGACGTGATGCCCATATATCTAAGTAACTTGTTATCAAACCCTGTGTTGCAATCTCATATGTTAACTGTGTGTGTTCCATTGTCTACCACTTTATAAAGAGAGAGTGCATTTGTGAAACCATGAACCCCAGTCCATTTTTAATCATAAGAAACACCTTTCCAACACCATATACCACTTTTCTATTTTCAGCCATCATTAAATCCGAAAATACAAAAATACTTTTCATCTTGCATACATCATTAAAAACCCAAAAATATCATTTATCATTGCATCCACCATCATTGCATATTTATTTCTTGTTTGCATTGCATAACTATCCTGATATCATTCTTACACCTTGTGCTTGACAACCACAGGTGAGGTTGAGGACCAAAACATCTAACCTTGTTTTGTAGGTAACCAAAAGAAGGATAAGAAGATAAATCTACCACTTCAGATTCCCCGAGAGTTCGATATTAAACCCTCGAGTCACCCCTCGTGGGGAAAACTGTCTTCCACTTACTATACACTCTGCACTTGGAGTCTCAACCTAATCCCGTTTATTTGTGCAGGCATCAAGACTTGCTCATCGGGTATCAGAGATTCATCGAGGCCGACTTTCTTGTGCCCAGATTTTAGCTTAGGATTTGGTTGCCAAGAGACGCTAGCCAGTGGATGACGCCGCCGCGGAGGATGGCAGGGTCGCCGTGCCTTTTTAGTGACGACCACGGGAACCCGTGGCCGCCCACATACCTTAATGGCCCCCATGTCCCACATGATGAGGCCGTTTGTACTTTCATGCCCCGTCCATAGGGATCGACGACCAGCAACAAAAAGGAGCAGTTGATGCCGTCGGCGGCGGTGAGTAGAATGTACTTGTGGTTGGTCCCGTTGACCTGGATCTTCGGCGGTTTGGAGAAGAACACGTGGGTCCCACTCATAGGGTCATACACGCACAAGTCGAAGAATCGATCGGACTTGGATCGGTTTGTTGTGTGTAATCGATGGAGGAGGACGAGACCATGACGGGAAGTCACGGGACTGTAATGGTCAAGGATACCGACGGTGTGGCGTGACATGAAGAGCGAGAGGTGGCCGAGGAAGGACGATGTGACGGGTGTGCACGGGTGCACGAGGACGGGGGGCTTGTCGGCGTCAGCACAGAGATTGGCTAGGATGTACGGAGCTGCTTGGCTAACACGGTGGATGAAACCTGGACTGAGGATGTCATGCCGGAGGAGATTGCAGGTGGCAGCACAACGAACGAGGGTGCGGTGGTCGGAGCGTGCGAGGATCTCGAGCATCAGATTTTTTTGAGCTATAAAGTGGTGGTATCCACCGTCCGAATAGATAGAAAGAGTTGACCCAGTTTATAAGGGAAACCGGGTCCAAAAACCATACAAACTGTACAAAAGAATGACACAAACGAAGCGACCCGCCGCCCACAAGACCCAAGTCGACAAACGCCACAACACACACCACCTGCTCCGGTGCCGCCGCTCCGGCGTAACAACCAGATCGACCTTCGCATTGCCCGAAAGTGATCCAGTCATGGTCGACGAACCCTCTGCCCACACAGTCTTCATCCAGGTTGCCACCAAAAACCACCTGTTCCGGGGCCGCCGCCCCGGTGTAGCAACCAGATCGACCTTCGCATTGTCCGAAGACGATCCAATCGGGTCGACGAACCCTCTGCCCAAGCAGTCTTCATCAAGGTCGCCACCCAAACCCACACTAAACAACGGTTCTGCCTCATAGAACCGTCGTAGCGTGGGAGATCGAGGCCACCGCCTCGACGCACCACCACCTTCCGGAGCCACCGCCCCGACATCCACCGCCCACGACCACACGCCATTCTGCACATCCGTTGCGAAAACCGTTGCACCGCGCTGGCCAAGGGCTCCAAAGCGGCGCCTCCAACAAGTTAGTGACGAGGCCGTCACCGCCGCCCTCTCACGAAGGAGCAAAGGTTTTCACCCGGAGAAGTTGGAACCACCACGCGTTAGACGAGGTCGAAAAGTTCCACGACGACGCAATCAAGAAAGGGAACGACGCCCGAGGGCGCCGCCGTCGTCGGCACTGACCGAAGTCCATGCGAGCTTTCGCCCGGAGTTCAACCCGACCGCAAAGCTTCGGGAGCAGCAGGATGGCATCCCGGCCATGTCGTCAACCACCGAGCTCCACCGCATGCCGCAGCAGCCGCGGCACCACCTTCCACTGCCGCTGCCATGGCCATGCCCGCATCAGCCGCTCCGCCGGAGTAGCCGCCACTGTCCGGGGCCGCCGCCCCGGCTTCCACGCCGCCCGGACGCCGGAGCACGGCGGCAGGAGAGGCCATCTCCTGCCTCCACGCCGGAGTCCCCGCCACCTCCTCCTTGAGCCATCTTCTCACCGCCGCGCGGCGCCTCGGGGCTGCTCTGCCTCCCGAGCCATCTTCTCAGCAACCAAATCCGGAGCCTTCTTCCCAGCACGACCCTGCGCCCGCTCCCTCCTCCACGGCGCCTCCACCGCGCCCAACATCCTGCGCCCTGCTCGCGACGCACACGAGGCCAGCCGAGCGCGCCACGCCCACACAGATCGACGCGACGACCGGGCCCCCGCGGCCCGCCCGGCCCAGATCGGGCCCGGGCCGACCCGCGTCTCCTGCCGCCTCCTGCAGCCGTCGCACCACGGCCGCGTCGACCCCGGTTGCTGCAGCGTCACGACCGCGCCGCCCTCTGCTGCACCTCGCCCGCAGAGCCACGCCGCACCTGCCCTCGCCCGGAAACCTGGTGCGCTCGCAAAAAACGAGGGGAACGCGCCGCCGCCACCTACCCTGGAGAGCGCATAGGCCTTTTGCCGGTGTCCACTCCGACGGCGGCGAGGCGTGGTGGTGGGGGAGGAGGTCCTAGCGGCGGCGGCGACTAGGGTTCCCCTGGCGACATGGGGACGGACGGGAGATGAAAGTAAGTGATCCTTCCCATTCTAGAGCATCAGATCTGCCGGCAATGTCCAGGCAATCGGAGTCTCCGGCGCCGCCCATGCGTTCTCTTGTCCGCGTTTCCTCCGTGGAGCCATGGCGTGCCTGTAGGGCCGTAGGTGCGATCTCTGATGGACGTTCTACCTGAGCCGATCAAATACCCGTGGAAAAAGGAAAGACAAGTTGAGTCCCATCAGGAAACGATTGGCAATGTACAGCCCCGTTCAAGAAAAACAGTGGCCTCAGAAGTCTTTACGTACTCTAGTTATAAGTCTGCAATTTCATTCAATTAGCAATATGTTTGATAGACTGTGAGCATACACTAGATAACGCAGCTGCGGTGACATAATCAGGAAAGAAAAGCAGAAATTTGCTTGCAACTTGCAAGGCCATCCTGAACCTGAGCCTGAAGCTGCGTTAAGGTTCAGCTGCCAAACCTGAACCTGCCAATTCTCCCATAGGTTCGGTGCCCCAGCAACAAAACCAGACCGCTTGCACGCTTGTGCAAAAAACAAATCAGATTAAAACTGTATCTAGCTTCAGTGAAAAGAAACTATATTAATATTTTGCCATAGCAATGTTATTATGAACCTCATGAAACGAAATCCAGCCATATATTGGTTCAATGGTACATCTGAAGCAATCAGTCATTAATACGCAATGGTTCCACTGCAGCCCAACAAAAATATCTGTTTGTACAGCAAAAGGCAACAGCAGCTACATCTGTTATTCATCCATGGCTTAAGCAGGAAGCTACCAAAAGGATCATAGGTTTGAAATTACTCAAAAGTCCTCCAGATTTGGGACTTGCTCGTCTCCTCTATGCTTCAGTGCGAGCTTAGCTTGGGATGACGCCTTTTGTCCAACTCTATGCATGCTTCCACGTAAGTTTCCGTTTCTTCCAAATCGAAAGTGACAACAAATGATTCAAGCGATACTGTTTTGGATAGCACAAACTTCATAAACAACCTGTCATTTGGTAAGTACTGCATACCATCAAGTGAGATGTGTTTGAGATTAGCAAACAAATCATCACTTATCTCTGTTTCTGGATTATCTTGACCAATGTCATCATCACTCTCTTCAAGTACAGGGTCTTCGTAAATTTCACCAGCAATCTTTCTTCTGAACATGCCAGCTATGTCTACCTACATAAGGAAGTCCAAAGTTGCAGCGTCAAATCGATTAGCGGTTGTCTGTTAACTGAGACATAGTTCAAGGGTGCATCTAATATTACCTCAATTTTGAGTTCTTCAATGAGAGGGCCAAATGTCAGCACAGAAAATATCGACATAATGCTTGGCAGTTTGCCAATAATTGCAGCCAGGTGCGCAATTCTCAAGTTCTGAAACTTCCACGAATTATCTTCCAACAGATTACGCTTGAAAACATAAGAACACAGTTAGACTCACATATGGTCCTGATGCAACTTTACATTGGGATGATGTATAACTCTAGACCTCTAGTCAATTATGTCTATATAATAGTTGAAGCTGTAAGAGTGATATTGTTAGCAATGTTAATATGACATATTGTATATGCATTTAGACTGGATTTGATCAATAAAAAACACATTCAAAAACTGCATAGTTGATTTGTCATAGGTACGTGTCTGCAGGATCCTAACACTTTACTGTAAAAAAAAGATCCTAACTCTTTTCCGGAAATAAAGGGCAAAGCCACAGATCTGGTACGTAAAAGATACTAAAATGGTTTATCACAAAGCAGATGCACAATTTCATCTATGGAATCATCACGGTCGGGGAAAAAAGCATTTCACAAACTTCAGTTAATCCTGCCGTCGTAGTGTAGTTGCAAATCCCTTTCTTTATGGAGTTTTTTTTACTTCCTCTTCGAGTAATTTTGGATCATCCAAAATAGATGAAATGCCACGTTTCATCCCTAAACTCTTTGGAAAGTTTACTTTCCATTCTAAAACTTTAACAAACGCTACACTTTCGGAAAAATTCATAACCCATCTAACCGGAAAAAACATGCTTACATGGATAATGGGTGGCACAAAAAAAATACCTATAAACTAGAGAGAACTAGGGTCGAATGTGGACCGGACGGGCGAACAAGACAGTGTAGTGGTGCTATGGAAGGTGGGGGTGCGGACTTTAGTTCATGGCTGTTGTCATGGTGCTAGACTGGAGTAAGGAAAAGAGATGGAGAGGGAGGTAACCAAGCTAGAAATATGGTTGAGCTCGGTAATCATTCTCTTGATTTGGCGCTTCATGGTTCGGTCGTGCAAACCGATTTTTGTATTTTGACATCGCCATTTTCCTCGAGTCAAACATGATGTAATTTTTTGTAGGTTTGTTTTAGACCACACACAAGTTTTAGGATAAAAAACTCTCTCAAGAGTTTAACGACGAAAAATGGAATTTCTTCTTAAGAATTAGACTCTTCTGCAAGTATACAAAACCACAACACCATTCTTTTAATTTTGGGATACACAAAAATGAAAAATCTGATAATTTTGGAGCTTTTAAAATATGCACTATTCACTATACTTAGATTTTTGTTCCATTTTTGTGTAGCTCTTAATACAAAGTATTTCATTATGAAATTTTGCAAGTTCATAGGATACATTAGTGTGTACTCTAGAATTTATTTTAGATTTTTTTAAACAAATAACATGACTTTGAATTACTTTAAAAAAAATATAGGGTCCACTTGGAGCAGGCACTATTTGGTCTAGTAAAACGCTGTTATGTTTGAGCCTCAACGCCAAAGTATATGCTTCTCTTTTACGCCAAACATATGGACATCTCCTGTTTGGTTTGTACCCAAATGTAGCGCAGCCAAGCAACTAAATTTTGGGTTACGGAAATCCATGTGGTAGCGTAGATTCTGGCATCGGACTAGATGGTAGCCCAAGAGCATGCAAATAAACGGCAACCAGAACTCATTTACATTTAACATTTGATTAACCAACCAGTCAATCCAGGAAGAGAACTCAATGCCTCAAGCATGTTTATCACTTCAAGGTTTTCATATTACCAAAAGGCAAGCATGTGCGCAGTGAGATTATTAAATGCTTTCATGATACAAGACATAAAATCAACACATACATAACACTTCTGGCATCTCCTCAAACTGCAAGTTTGTTGAAGTAACAACCATTCAGGAGATAAACCAACTAGCGCAGTTCAAGGACCAAAGTAATGAAACCAAAGAGAATGTAATCACAGTCATTTTGAGGGAAATGAGTTCACTATTGCTTGCCCAGGTAGATGAATCAGTGCAGCCACACTTCCTCACGACGGATATCTGCAGAGAAACAAATTAAACATCATCAAACCATCTGAGTTCTCAAGCATGTAAAGGGAATGAAACTGCTCTTTAAGCAAAAACATATTGTCGACACGCTGGAATTGGAAAACCGTATGGATTGAGAAGCAGTATCCTATATGCCAGGCACCACAAGTGGAGATATGAACACCAGAACATGACTTTACACAATAGAAAGACAGCAATGCAACTGTTGACCTGATGACATATTTTCTTAAGAAAACGTGAATCTTTGGGGCTAATGTAATGCTCATCAAAATGAGTTACACAAATGAACATGCAAATAAGCGGCTGGCAATCATCTGGTACTTGAAAATGTTGTATGACATTAAGTTAACACCATGTTGGTTCTTTGCAAGGGCACAACCTTCTGTACCTTGGCCAGGTAGCAGCCATACTTAAGCTAAGGGTACAGGAAAAATAACTACATAGTTCCATGCTTCTGTCATAGCGCATAAGGCTCACCTAGTAGACATTCTTCTAATCCTTGAAATTGCTTCCTCCTAGTCCACTTGATTGTATAAATCAAGGACAGTAAGTTCAAAGCACAAACTAACTAGTCATCGAAAAACAAGGATATGGTAAACCATAAGCGCATATGCATTTGTGAAATGCGCGCCGCGTGAACTAATATCAATTACAGTACAGTGGTCGTTGCTTGTGAATCCAGGAGCAAACTGATAGTAAGATGATAAAGAGTACTACAGTTTTCTTCCCCGGTTCCTAAACAGTCTCTAGTACACACATATAACCATAATATTCTATATGGCCAAGTCCAGATACTTATATCTGTATTAGTGGTCAACGTACCCAAAACTCTGGCTGTGTGCTTTCTAAAATGGCATATAGTTAAGAATGGAGGAAATAATTGTATCGTAAACTAAATTAGTTATGTCTTATCAGTATACGGTTCCACTATAGATGTCTGATGTTTAATCCTGAAATTTTGAACAATTACAGATTTGCTACTAGTAAGTAGGTAATATAATAGTTACCTATGCAGTTAGAAAAACAGTAAGGTCTCAACAATTTCCATCAGAGCTTCTGGTGTCCCTGCTAACAAAGCCTAATGGACCATATATGAACTGTAAGTCTAGAACATTTACAACAAGTCGCTAAACTCAAGTGAATGTATTTATCAATCATCTATCACCTGCTTTCACGGGAATTTCATAGAACCTAAAAGTTTAAAGGAAAGCATCAGATATTCTTGACTGCTCAGAAGAATATCACCAACATTTCTAAAGTCCACTCACACGCTCACTCAATTGTGCCCTAGTATAATCAGATCGTAAGAGCGTCTTAATTTGTGGAGTTAACATGTGAGGCAGAAATGCTACACTGGACTACTCAGGCAACTGCGTTAGACAAAATTAAGGCTGTCAAATTTAAGAACTTCAGAACTGCAAAACTATTGAAAGGCAAACCACTTTGAATCTTCACCAAGATAGGTAGACAACGTACATGATATACATCAACATATAATTTCAGAGTGTAACTACAAATGGCCAAATAGGAGCATGCCAACATTCTCAGGAACCGCGAGACATTAAACAGGTTTGGGGAACTAGACAGCAATACATTAGGCTTACAACACATACATGCCTCTTAATGGAATGCCAGTGACTGGCAAAATACAAAGCCTAGGGCACCAGTTCCTAAAACTACAGTCCACTGGAAGCTGCGGACAAGCGGATCAAAAATATACTAGTATCTCAACCCAAATACATAATGACATATGAAGTTAAGGCAATTCACTTCAGTGCTGCAAATAATAAAAATGGTAAGCCATATAAAATGCTAGTCCTTCACCGGAGCAGCACCGCAAATCTGGCATATTAACTTAAGTACCAACCTGAGCAGCATGAGCAGACTCCCAACAATCGGATAAGACAAGGAGCTCTAACCTACTGCCACAGCCCACAGAGCATATAATTCTCCATTAATCCAACCAGTAACCCGCAGTCAAATCTACCTGGCCGACCAAATCCCCAGGTATAGGAAGTTGCAGACACATTAACGGTGGCAGCACGAACAGCAATCTGATTTCGTGCATTCTAAAATGGCATGTACTTAACAGAGTTATGAGTAGGTTCCACTATATGCAACACAATATATATGTGGTTAGAAGAGCATTAAGTGTTCGAACATTGTCATTCAGAGCTTTATGGTGTCAATGCTAACCAAGCCTAATGAATCGTGTATGAACTAGACGCTGACAACAAGTTGAATGAACATACTTATCTTTCACTCGCTTTGATGTTAACAGAGAACCCAAGGTTATGGAATAAAATCCACTACATGCCGATTCAAAGGAGTTCAATAGAACCTTAAAGTTTGAAGAAAGCATTATCTATATCCTTGAATATTCAGAACAACGTCACCACCAACATTTCTGCAGTCTACGCACATGATATAAAATTGTGATCTTGTACACTCAGATTACACGAGTGCCCCAGTTAGTGCAATTCATGTGAGGCAGAAATGCTCCACTGGACAAGTCAGGCAATTGTATTAAAACACACTAACAAAGGATGCCAAATTTAACAAACCAAAGCAGCGTTAAAATGAAAAACAATAACTACCGAAAGGCGACAAACTTTATCTTCACCAAGGTAGTGAAGCAATGTCTTGTATGGTATGTACCAAAATAAAATTTCCGATTATAACTAGAGAAGCATGTCGGTATTCTCACCACTCGGTAAACATTAAACAGATTCGCAGAACTAGACAGCAAAACATAACGCCATCTTAATGGAATGACAGTGACTGGGGATTGGGGAAATAAAAAGCCTAAGGCACCTGAACTTGCAACTAAAATCCATAAAAGCTAGTCCCTCCATGGCTCCATATCAAAATGTAAGATGTTCTAGCTTTTTTTGGCCCACATGTATCTAGACATGTTTTAGCGCAAGGTGCATATGAATCTTGCACTAAAACATGTCTAAATACATGTGGGGATTTTGGCCCACATGTATCTAGACATCTTACATTTTGATACGGAGGGAGTACCGAGTAACCGATCAAAATATACACTAGTATCTCAGCTAATATAGCATTACTGGTGAAGATAAGGCAAATCACTAGGGAACCAGCACCCAATATGTGGCATACTAACTTACACGCCAAACTCCACAAAGTTTACCCATTACAAACTAAACAAAACCTAGCTGGAGCATTAACCGGACATTCTAACCTACAGTGGAATCCACGGTCCGCGGTCAAATCTATCCGCCCGAACAAATCCATAGGTAGAGGCACACTAACGGTGGCAGAAGGAGCAGCAACCGAGATCTGGCAGGAAGCAAGTGACGCACCGGATTTAATTTCAGGACGACGAAGAGGCGGAGGGCGGCGGGGTGGGTCCGGCGTGGCGGGTGAGGAGGTCGTCGTAGGGGTCGCGGCGGCCGGCGGCCTGGCTGATCTGGGCGTCCCAGGTGAGCTGGGAGTTGAAGCGCTCGAAGGTCCAGAAGCCGTAGGGGCGGAGCGGGAGCGCCCAGGCGGCCTTGGTGCGCTCGCACGCCTCCTTCATCCGGTAGACGTGCGCTCGCTGCGCCTCGTCCCGCTTGTCCGGGTCCTCCATCAGGCGCAGGATCAGGTTCTCCGCGAACTCCATGATGAAACCCATCCTCGGCTCCTGCTCCTCTCTTTCGGATTCGGATCGATCTGTGTGTGAGAGTGTCTTCTTCTTCCTGCTCCTTGGTCGTGGTCTCACCCCGGGCACAAAAACCCGAAACCGAAGCCCGAACCCGAAGTAACCGGACCGAACCCGAAATACTGTGTATTTCGGGCTTCGGTCATGTCCTCGGTCTTGTGAGCCAGCTGACCGAAATATTATCGGGCTGCTCGGTTATGCTAGCCAGATGACCGATCCGACCGAATAGACCGATGATTAGGAGCAGAGCTTACACGCACGCGTTGACGCGTATGCCGCAGACGCAGAGCAGGCCCATCGAGGCCCTCTCCTCTCATCTCGCAGCCAGAGCCAGACACGCCCAGACGGCCAGACGCCCAGACTAGTCCCCAACTTCCCTCTCCTCTCGTCTCGATTGACCTAGCTGCGCCGCCACATCTCCAATCCCGGCCGCCTGCAGCTGCGCCGCCGGCCCGCCGTCGCATCACGTCGCCGCCCACCCTCACGAAGTCATGGCCGAGTGAGGAGCATCTCCATCCCCGCTGCATCTCCGACGCTGCCGCGCCAATCTCGGCCGCCGGCCGCTGGAGGACGACGAAACGCCAAGCCACTGGCCACTGGGAACGGCGAGACACGGTAAGAACTAAAAACCTTCTCTCCTTCCTCCTCTGGTATTCTGCTCTACTAGTGGCCTACTTCTAGACTGAGGAATCGATTCAGCTCGAGCTCGACCAGATGCAGCTAATATTTCCTACACTCCGTTTGATTTGTGCTGCTATATTTCCTACACATCTCGACCATGTACCAGGCTACCAGCTAATACTTGCTTATACACCCAGTAGAAAGCTTTGTCAACGTTGTAGCTTCAGTACTTTTAAGTACAGAAATATATTAAAGCTCAAGTTGAGGTAAATCTCAGCGATGTGCAAGTTAAGAACGTGAATGCACCCCAGTAGAAAGCTTTGTAAAGATTCTATAATGCATTCTGCTGAAATACAGGCACTTGCCTAGGCATTAGTAGAAAATAACTGGTTACTACTAGCGTGAAATGAAATATATATGGGACTATGTAATTCTCAAGCTTTCATCCTGTAATGATCTGGCTTATTCAGTGTGCCATCTGAGATTATGTTAACCTATGCACACATCAGTGATGTGGTCACTAGGATGAACTGTACAAGCAAGCTGTAATACTCAGGTTAAAGAAGAAGCTAATATTTGTTAATCCCTACTCGCTAGAAAGTACCAAACGCCTGCTTAATCAGTCAGAATAAGCAGAGGGTGGTATCTCTCCTTGTTGTTTGTATTTAGATATTTGCAGTTTAATATTATGATATTTGCAAGACTGCTAGCTATTTTCATTTGAAATAAGAGATTTCCTTGTTGTTTTCTGTGTTGTAGATGACATCTGAGAATGACCTGGTGGAATATAATCACGAGAATGAGTTGAATGCACGTGCGCTTGCGGAGGCAGATGCAAATGACCTGAATGCATGTCTTGTGGAGGCAGATGCAGAAGCAGAAGCAGCGATTGCTGCAGCAGATGAAGAGATAGCTGCAGGGGTGATTAAAATTGATGATGATGAGGCGAAACCAACAGGGAGGAAACCCATGGCATCAAGATCACCAGCTTGGGAGCATTTCACCAAAGTTTTTAATAGCAAGGGTGTACTAATTGAAGGGTTGTGCAAGCACTGTGACCGCCCAATTCAAGCTACTACAGGCGGCAATGGCACATCTTCAATGCTTAGACATTTGTTAAGCTGCAAGAAAAATCCCCATAGGAACCTTGATCCAAAGCAAGGTACTTTGCAAGCAACTCCAGGAGCTGCTCCCAACAATTGGAAATTTGATCCTGAGGCACTTAGAAAGGCATTTGCTGAAATGGTTATAGAGGATGAGTTACCATTTGCATTTGGTGAGAAGTCTGGCTTCATAAAGTTCATGTCAAAAGCTTGCCCTCGCTTCAAACCACCATCTAGAAGGACTTGTGCTAGGGAGGTTGTCAAAACGTATTTAAGTGAGAAGGCCAAGTTGATGAATTTTTTCAAAGAGAACTGTGCAAGTGTATGTGTAACTACTGATTGTTGGACTTCTCAGCAGCAAGATGGCTATATGACAGTGACTGCCCATTTTATTGACAATGATTGGAGGTACCATAAGAAGGTTATCAACTTTATCATGGTGAAGAGCCACAAGGGAAGGATTTGGGGAAGAACTTGCAGAAATGTTTGTTGGAATGGGGCCTACAAAGTGTTATGACAGTCACCGTTGACAATGCAAGCGCCAATGATGGTTGCATTGTTCACTTGAGGAAGTGCTTGGTGGAAGCTAAGACTAGTATAGCAAGTGGGAAGTTTATGCATATGAGATGTGCAGCACATATTATCAACCTCGTTGTACAAGATGGACTCAAAGAAGTAGACCTCTCAATCAAGCGTGTGCGGGCTGCGGTGCGGTATATCAAGAATGGGACTTCTCGGCTAACAAAATTCAAGGAAATGGTCGTGGAAGAAAAGATTGAAAGCAAAGCATTCTTGAACCTAGACGTATGCACTAGGTGGAACTCAACTTACACAATGTTGAAGGCTGCCATCATCTATGCTAAGGTGTTTACAAAGTATTGTGATGATGATGCATTGTATGCATTGGACTTAGCTGAAGAGAAAGGAGGGTTTGGGTATCCGGATGACCACGATTGGGAAAACCTTGGCGAAGATGGCTCGTGCTATCTTGGCTATTCCGATCTCAACCGTGGCTTCAGAGTCTTCCTTTAGCACAAGTGGACGTATACTTGATGATTTCAGGACATCTCTCACTCCATTCATGGTACAAGCCTTAGTCTGTACACAAGATTGGCTGAGACGGTCCACTGATCCCGTCGACATCAAGGAGAACTTGGAGGAATCAGAAGTGCTAGAAAAAGGTAATTTCCTATTTGCTACTGCTCCCATTCATGTAAATGTGCTGCCACTAGCCTTAGTTTTGTTTTTCGATCCTAGTGCGCTTTCTTTATTCATGTAAATGTGCTGCTACTGCTCCCATTCATGTAAATGTGCTCCCATTCAGTACAAGATTTTTGGTTGCTTCATGTAGTTTCATATGTCCAAAGTTGGTTGTTGATTGTCTCTAATGAACATAGTATCAATTATGGCTTGTGCACAACTGGCCCATATTTACAAAATTGTAATCTGGTCATCACCCACATCATTATAGAGTGTAAGAGTATTCATGGCATGGTTAGCTTTGACTCTCTTTCTAGGAACTATATTACCACGCTAGAGAGTAACTATGTGGGAGTGTGTGATGAATGGTTTTCTGTAGTGTAAATTTGCAAAACTAAATGCCCCTGGTTATAATTGTTAATCATAAGCTTTCAGTTCAGTACTACATGTATGCCACGTTTTTGTGCTTGCACTTGATCATGGCCTAAATTTATCGATCCATATTATTCTTACATATGCTTCATATGCAGAGTTGCTTGAAGAACTGGATGACCAAAAGAAAGGGAAGCGCAAGGCCGCTGCTGCATCATCCCTGGCCACGGCCAAGTCAAGCAAGCACAACAACACATGAAGACATCCAGCACCTTTCTATGACATATATGCACTTGTGCTTCTGGTCAATGTGTCGTGAGACACGTATGGATATTCAGACTTAATATTTGCTATGTTTGTCATATGTTACTTTGTGAGTGTGAGACACGTATGGATATTTGCTTCTTATTATCAACTAGTATTTGTGCTGGATTGTGATATTCAGACTTAATATTTGCTATGTTTGTCATATGTTACTTCGTGAGTGTGAGACACGTGCTAGTTTGTGTTGCATTGCTGCCAATTTTTGTGTTGCCATTTCTTATTTGGTCTATATGGTCATGACCGAAGACCGGACCGAACAGACCGAAGACCGAATACAGAAAGACCGAAAAGACCGGCCGTAATTTGGGTAGCGTTTCTAGATGACCGAAATTTTGGATGACCGAAAAGACCGGACCGAGCAAACCGAACAGACCGAACGCCCGGGGTGAGTGGTCGGCGTCTCGTGGTTGGGGATGATGGTGGGTGGCCTGCGGCGATCTCAAAGTGGTGAACGGCCCGACCCGGCCCAACACTGATAAGGCCTCACTTGGATGCTCGTATTTTAGGGCGGCAATTCCTTTACATCGCCCCGCGGCGATGCAAAATTGTCCCGTCGATTCCGCTAGTGGGCCGGCTCGTTTAACGGCTTTTTTCGTTTTTCTGTTTTATATTCTCTATTTTCGTTTCTTTTTTTCTGTTTTCTTTTCCTTTTTGTTTTGTTTTCCGATTTTTTCTTCAGATTTTCGAAAAATATTTTTACAGATTTCGAAACTGTTCGGATTTTTGAGATTTGTTCAGATTTTCAAATTTGTTCAGATTTTGAAATTTGTTAAGATTTTGAAATTTGTTCAGATTTCGATATCTGTTCATGTTCCAAAATTGTTCAGATTTCAAATTTATTCAGATTTCAAAAATTGTTCAGGTTTAAAAAAAAATAAGGTTTTCAAATTGGTTCAGATTTTCAAATTGGTTCAGATTTTGAAAATTGTTCAGGTTTTCAAATTTGTTTAGATTTTAAAAATTCTTCCGATTTTCAAATTTGTTCAAGTTTATAATTCGTTCAGATTTGAAAACAGAAGAAAAATAAAACATAAAACAGTACCTTTTGTATTGGGCCGCTCCAAATCCGGCCCATGAAGGGGCTCCCTTCAGGCGACGGATGCCAACAGCATCGCCTTCAGGAGCTCCCTTTTAGGCCAAACCTCCGTACCAAAATAGAGAGATATACGGACTACATATTAATGAAATGAATCTACACACTAAGGCCCCGCTTGGATTAACGGGCCAGAATACCGGACCGTAATTTTCTACCCGCCCACGATGGAATATCTGTCGGACGTCGCTATGTCTGTAATATTTCCGGCCAGATTCGCCTAATATAGGATGAACCAATCGGGCCCTAATACGTGTATAATTGTTTTTAGATAAAAGGTTTTTATTACTTAAAAGGTTTAAGCATTACAAACGTGTATAAATACACCCATGCCAGAGAAATAGCAAAAAAAAAACTTATATTTTAATATGGAGCTAATATATGTTAGCTCACTGGTGAAATGCGGGAACAAACTTCCAAGCGGGTCCAAGACTCCACGCTGGATATAGGCCTGCTGAGCGCGAGGAAATTAGACTAATACTTCCCTCTTTTTCTTGCAATACCGAATTTTCAAAAACTAGTGTACTAAACACTTCTAATCTTTAGTATTAAAACTCAGTCTGTGATATGATATCACACATCTAACAAATTACGTAAGGAATGCCACCGCGATCTGTTAACGTCGCTAACTAAACACGAACTAATTTCTGGTAGCTTGGTACGTTTTCAAGGAATGGGCGGCTATCCTTTCCTTGAAAACGTATCAAGCTTTATCGTTATGTTTCCTATCCGTGCCCTCCCTCCACAAAAAAAGATCTCATGTTTACGAAAATAAAAGCCAAGAAGATCAGCTCACGCACGACTCGCTCCTCTAGTACTATCCTAGAAAGAAAAACTGTGTCGTGTTATAACCGTGGATCGTCTAGTGTTAGAATCCGTAGGTGTAGGAACCGTGGAGGAGGAGGGACGGTGTACCTTCTCCTTGCGCAGAGGCGTTCGAGCCGCTGGCCATGGTGGACGGCGGTGGCGATCACGTGTAGTGGCGGCGATGTAGGCAGCGACGTCGGTGGTGCTTCCCGTGAGCACCGCGCTAACCCTAGATCGGTAGGGGATGTTGGTGGGGCGGTGGCGCACAGGTGAACATCGTACCGTGTGCTACCGGCCCCCCACCCTTTATGTAGCGCGGGTCATAGGGGCCCACCAACCATTGGTGCGGTTGGGCGCTCCCGATTAGGGCACGGGATCAGGTCGCGGAGCCGTTGGGCTCGCACGGCAGGAGATCGACCTAACATTCTCCCCTTAGATCTCAACTTTTACTTTTTGTCCATGTACTTTATACTTTACTCGTTTCATCATAGATCAGTACATAGAGCATGTTTCATCGTCATAGCTCAATTGCCGATAGAATCAGACAACTACAATATACCTCTCTGTTTTGAAACAATTTCTGTTCCTTTTGGGCCTCTCATGATCCAGAAATCATAGGCTTTCCATTAAACCCATGCCGGCTACGTGTTCCATGAACACGCTGGGTGGTAAGCCTTTCGTAAGCGGATCCGCAAGCATATCCTTTGTCCTTATATGCTCGAGACTTATAGTTTGATCCTGGATTTTATCTTTCACAACATAATACTTTATCTCTATTGGTTTGGTAGCATTACTCGACTTGTTGTTGTGAGCATAGAATACTGCGGGCTGGTTGTCACAGTACATCTTTAGTGGTTTGTCAATACAATCTACCACTTTCAAGTCGGGTATAAATTTCTTTAACCATATCACCTGCCCTGTGGCCTCATAAGCTGCTATAAATTCTGCATACATCGTGGACGATGCAACTATTGACTGTTTGGAGCTTCTCCACGAAATAGCCCCTCCAGCGAGAGTGAACACGTATCCTGACGTGGATTTTCTATCATCTCTGTCTCCCGCAAAATCTGCGTCTGAATACCCTTTATCTCTAGGGAATCAGATCTTCTGTATGTTAGCATGAGGTCCTTTGTGCCTTGCGCATAACGCAATGCTTTCTTTGCCATTTTCCAGTGCTCTGGGCCTGGATTCTCTTGATATCTACCGAGTACCCGGTGATAAAAGCTAAGTCAGGGCGAGTGCACACTTGTGCATACTGTAAGCTTCCAACAGCCGAAGCATATGGTATTCCTTTCATTTGATCGATCTCGTACTGGTTCTTGGGACATTGGAATTTCCCAAAACTGTCGCCCTTGACTATAGGAGCAGGTGTGGCACTGCACTTATGCATATTATACTTTTTAAGAACCTTTTCAAAATATGCCTTCTGCGATAGTCCTAAGACTCCATTTTTCCTATCTCGGTGAATTTCTATGCCCAAAACATATGATGCTTCACCAAGATCTTTCATATCAAAATTTGAGGATAAGTACTTCTTTGTTTCTTGTAGCAGACTAACATCACTGCTAGCAAGCAAGATATCATCCACATACAAGATTAGGAAAATATATTTCCCATTTTTAAACTTTGCATAAATGCAGTTATCCTCAACATTCTCTTTAAATCCAAAACTTTTAATTGTCTCATTAAACTTTAGATACCACTGTCTAGAGGCTTGCTTTAATCCATAAATGGATTTCTTCAGGCGGCATCCCATATCTTCCTTGCCTTCCATGATAAAACCCTTGGGTTGTTTCATGTAAACATTTTCTTTTAAATCCCCGTTTAGAAATGCCGTCTTTACATCCATTTGATGTAGCTCTAAATCAAAATGTGCAACTAGTGCCATTATGATTCTGAAGGAATCCTTACATGAGACTGGTGAAAATGTCTCATTGTAATCTACCCCTTCTCTTTGTGTAAATCCTTTTGCCACAAGTCGTGCTTTATACTTTTCTACATTCCTTTTGAGTCATACTTAGTTTTGTATACCCATTTGCAGCCTACTGTTTTGGCTCCTTTAGGAATATCTTCTAAGTCCCAAACATCGTTGGAACTCATCGATTTCATCTCTTCTTCCATTGCCTCCACCCACTTCGATGAGTGAGGGCTTCTCATGGCTTCTTCATATGAAGTGGGATCACCTTCCATATGAGCTATTTCTGTATTGTAAACTTTATAATCAGTAGAAATAGCTGATTTTTAGCTCTTTTAGACCTTCTAAGGGTCTCATTTTCTAAAGTGGCTGCTGCACCTCCCTTTCATGCTCAACAACGGGTTCAGTCGGCTCCTGACGGACAGGTTCCGGATCTTCACCCATAGTTGTCACGGGTGGAGTTACAACAGGTGCTTGCACCTCAACCTCAGGATTGTCGGTGCAGGTACAACAGGTAGTGTGAAAAATGGCTCCTGAATCATCGGAAAAGGTGCACACACCCTCTTCTCCTCAAGATCAATTTTCCGAGCTACCATGCTCCCCCTCATCATTTCGTCCTCTAAGAAGACTGCATGTCTCGTTTCTACAAACTTTGTGTATCTGTCTGACAGTAGAAACGAAAACCTTTTGATCTTCAGGATAGCCAATGAAGTGGCAACTGACTGTTTTGGGATCTAACTTTGCAATATTTGGATTAAATATTTGGCCTCAGCTGGGCTCCCCCACACCCTGAAGTGTTGTAGAGAGGGTACTCTTCCTGTCCACAACTCGTACGGTGTTTTGGGCACCGACTTGCTTGGTACTCTATTGAGAATGTGAATGGCGGTTTTAAGCGCCTCCATCCATAATCCCAATGGCAAGGTGGAGTAACTCATCATGCTGCGCACCATATCCATAAGTGTACGGTTACGCCTTTCAGCTACTCCATTTTGCTGAGGGTCGCCCGGCATTGTATACTGGGCCACTATGCCAGTCTCCTGTAAGAACCTCGCAAAAGGTCCAGGGACTTGGCCATATGGAGTGTGCCGACCGTAGTACTCCCCCCACGGTCAGATCTCACTATCTTTATTCTTTTATCATGCTGATTTTCTACTTCAGCTTTGAATATCTTAAATTTATCCAACGCTTCAGACTTTTCTTTGATTGGATAAATATAACCATATCGGGAGTAATCATCTGTGAATGTTATAAACGAGTCATAGCCATCCACACTTTTCACAGGAAATGGTCCACAAATGTCAGTGTGAATGATTTCTAGTGTTCCTGTACTTCGGTTTGCACCCTTTTTGATTTGTTTTACGTACTTTCCTTTAATGCAATCTATGCATTGTTCTAAGTCTGAGAACTCTAATGGAGGAAGAATTTCATTTTTAACTAGACTTTCTATTCTCCCCCTCGAAATATGGCCCAAGCGACAGTGCCATAATTTCGATGAGTCATGAGTTCTCTTTCTTTTCTTTTGTTCTTTATCCGACGCGGAAACATGCTCATTCACTTTGCACACAGAATACACTTTTTCACGTAGATAATAAATAAAGCTCATTGTGAAGTAAAGCAACACCCACATGATCATTATTACACCATATGGCACACTTGCCATGTCCAAAATAACACTCATAATTGTCTTTGTCCAAACGTGAAACACTAATCAAGTTTCTGTGTAATGAAGGAACATATAAAACATCTCTAAGCAGGATCGTGAATCCATCAGCTAACTCCAGGAGATGTCGCCGACAGCTTCAACGTCTGCTTGAACTCCATTTGCAACTTCAATGCATCTTTCGTTTCTTTGCGTAGTCCGCGTCGAATGGAATCCCTGTAATGAATTTGCAACATGAACAGTTGCACCTGAGTCAATCCACCAAGTAGATTTCGAAAACTGTGTATACAAGGATTCATTTACAAAGGAAACAATGTTGTTACCTTCTTTGCCATTATGGACTTTAGAAACAGGGCAATCTTTCTTGTAATGCCCAGTCTTCTTGCATACAAGCATGTATCTTGTCCACTGGAAGGACTTCTGCTGATGCTGATAATGCGAGGGAGCTTTTCCATGTGGCTTTGAAGGGGAACCATTGCTACTTTGATTGTAGTTCTTTTTCTTATTATCCTTCACATAGTTCAGAGAACCACCATGTGAGGATTTAAGTCTTCCTCTTCTTGCACACACATGGCTATTGTCTTTTCAATGTCCCATTTTTCAGGCGACATGTTGTAGTTGACAACAAAAGTGTCAAACTCTTTGGCAGTGAAGCCATAACCAGGTGAACAAGGAGTGCAGGCTTGAGCTCCAAATCATCGTCCATGGGCTTAAGTTTAGCTGCCATGTTGACATCCTCAGAATGTGCTCTCTTATGCCATGTCCACCTCCTGTGTACTTTTCTGTCACCAGCTGCTTTAGCAGCTGGGTAGCATATATCTTTGAAGAACCAGTGAACTGGCTCTTTATCTTTTCAAGAAACTCCCTTACGGAAGCACACTCTGCAATTGAGCCCACAATAGCGACCTCAATTGTGTTCTTTATGAAAGCCATGCACTTTTTATTGGCGTAAGCCACTTTTTGTTTTCGAGGGTGTATGACATCTCCAATGGAGCATAGTCCCTCTTCTTTTTCTCCCAGCATCATCATCTTTTTGCATCTCTGACTGGCTCTGTAGGTTTGACTGGCTGTGGAGTGTCCACAACCCAGTCCACCTCAGCACAAACAAAGCCAGATCAACTTTCTTTCTCCATTCGGAGTAGTTGTCACCTCTGAGGGTTGGAACATCCTTGATGCAGCTCATCAAGTAGTACCCTCCTGAAAAATCACATTGAGGTGAGAACAAAACAACAATTGCATATAATAATCCAACGTTGGTCAAAATTAAAACATACAACTGTTTGTGCAATTAAAACTATATCACCGTTGGGCAGAAAATAGCAATAAATGCACATATAAACAATAATAAATCATGATTATGTTATTAACAACGTTGGTCATAAAATAACAGAATCATAATTCTTTATAATCACTTTAACATGCTCTTAAAATTTAATTCTCACTTTAGTTCTATTTACTTTTAAAAGAGCACTTTTATTTATTTGCAGCGGAAAACATGAATAAAAATTCATGAACTTTATACTTTTCAGAATTAATTCTTTTACTTTTCTGTTTCCTAAAACAAAAATTCGTTGGATAAAATTGAATACGAAAAAACTTAAGTTTCTGAAAAAACAAAACAGAAAAATGCCCTTTTCTTTTCGGCAGAGGAAAAAATACGTGGCCCACGGCTGTTGGCTATCTGCCGCGCGGGGCGACAGATAACCACGGCCCACGACCCTTTTACGGCCCAAGCCTGCTCTGCCGGCTAGGGTTTGCCGTGGCGCCATCCTAGCCGTCCATCTGCATCGGTCGGTTGTCCGTGCAGATCGCGGGAAACAAAACCAGGACCCCGCCGCCCGGTCAAACCCTAGTCGCCACTCTGCTCCTCTCTCACTCGCTCTCGCTCCCGCACCGGCGGCGGCGCCGATGGCCGGCGGCCGGTGACGGCCGCGAGCCTCTCTCTCTCCTTCTCCTCCTTTTCCCTTCCATCCCGAGCCGTCGCGGTCTCAGCCGACCTCGCTAGGGTTAGGGTTTCCATGGCCGGAGCAGAACCTGCGAGGAAAAAAGAAGGCGGCACTGCTGCCGGCGTTCTCTGCGCATCCGTCGCCGATCCCTTCGCCGTTCGCGCGTTCGCCTTGCGGTGAGCGCGCCACCGTCGAACGGATTTGGCCGCAGTGCCTCTTTTCCCCCTTGCAGGGTTCTTGTTCTTCTTCCAGATGCCCCACTTGGGTGCGCATCTGGATCGAGCGGAACCACGCGGCCTTGCGGCGGCATCCTTTCGAGGTGAGCATTATTTGCCCTTCCCCTGTTCTTTATTAGGGTTAGGGTTCTTCGGGTGTTCTTTTGCTTTTCTTTTTCTCTTTTCTTTCTTCGAACACGATTCGGATCTCAAACCGAAACACGGCTCTGATACCAATGTTATAACCGTGGATCGTCTAGTGTTAGGATCCGTAGGTGTAGGAACCGTGGAGGAGGAGGGACGGTGTACGTTCTCCTTGCGCAGAGGCGTTCGAGCCGCCGGCCATGGTGGACGGCGGTGGCGATCACGTGCAGTGGCGGCGATGTAGGCAGCGGCGTTGGTGGTGCTTCCCATGAGCGCCGCGCTAACCCTAGATCTGTAGGGGATGTTGGTGGGGCGGTGGCGCACAGGTGAACCTCGTACCGTGTGCTACCGGCCCCCCACCCTTCATGTAGCGCGGGTCACAGGGGCCCACCAACCATTGGTGCGGTTGGGCGCCCCCGATCAGGGCGCGAGATCAGGTCGTGGAGCCGTTGGGCTCGCACGGCAGGAGATCGACCTAACATGTCGTTCATATACTGCCACCGTGGGCCTCGATCTGAGGAACGAACCACCGCCTCGCGGCACCGAAACCAGGTGCTCGCTGTCGCCATCATAGTTCCTTTCAACCGCCGACCCATGTGACACCGATGCCATCTCCTTCCATGTTCTGGCTTCTCTTCAATGGAAAGACCCGCTCCTTCTCCCTTACCGCGTTGTGGCGAACAACATTAGCTCCTGGGTGTTGCGGGTGACATCTGTGTTTGTCGGACTCCCTCATGGGCCTTGATACGTCCAAAACGTATCTATAATTTTTGTTTGTTTCATGTTAATATTATGCCTTTGACACTTGTTTTTATATTAAGTTTATGATTTATTTGGACTAACCTATTAATAGTTGCAAAAGTGCACAATGTTCTTGTTTTACTCTTTGATGTGTAGGAATTGTCAAAAATACAAGAGGAAACCTTGTTGGAGTCGAATTGGGACTTTCCTGAAATCTGTCTGAAAACTCTTTTTAAAGATTGTCACGTTACGGGTCGAAGACGGCGTCAAACGGAAATCTCGCCGAAGAAAAAAGTTGCAGGAAATTTTCCGCCGAACGTTCTAGACATAAAATTCGCCTGATTACGAGTCCGGACGGCCGAGATAAGCCCGATTTACTACAACCCTAGATGGGATGACGGGAATCCGAGAAGCTATATAAAGGGAGGAAAACCTAACTCGTGGAGAACTCCTCCACCCACGAATTGCAGCCACCAAAAGTCACGTTTTTGCCTCCCCCATGGATCCCATCTCCTTGGGGGAGGGCTCCCAAGAAGCCATGAAGGAGGGAGGCTAAGGAGCGGCGCTCCCCCTTGTTGCCGGCGGCGGGGAAGGAGCTCCCCGCGCCGGCGCCGGCGCCGCCGCCGCCCTGCGCCACCGCGCTGCCTCTCCGCCGTCTTCACCGCCATCTCCATCACCAACTCCTCCTTGTATTCAGTGGTTCATCCTCCCACAAACCTCTGTATCGTCCTATGTAAACATATTGTTTGATGCTATAATATTTATCCTATGATCTATGACATGTTTGTGCAGTTTATTTGTCTTTTGATTGCTTGGTTGAATATCTTTGGTTCATTAGAGTTGTATGTTGATATGGTACTGTCTTTTGGTGTCCATTATACTTGTGCGCGCATGGATCAACATCACGGGGTTGGTAGTATTTGTAAACGAAGGGGAGAGTCCTGCCGGAGTGACAGAAACCTAAGGGCGCGAACCGGTTAGTTACACGTATGGGAGTAAGAGGACCATAAACTTAAGGCTATGGTTGGGGAAACCTTAATGCATTGTTAGTATTCGCGGATGCTTTCTAACAATCCAGTCATATAGTACTTGTAATCCCAAGTAGTGGAGCGCATGTATACTTAGCCTCTCCCACATAGAAAACTGCATCGAAGACAATGAACCCGATATATTTGGTAATTAATCTTGGACAAAGCCATCACAATTACCACCACTTTTCCACACTCATGGTACTGTTAGTTTATGGTTACTTAGTGTACTTTATTGCTGCAGCACTAACATTTACTTTCTTGTATTTATTATCTCGCAAAGCTATCTCTCATACCCGTATTGTTACTCTAGTATTATTTCCTAGATAAAGTAAACGTTTAGTGTGCGTAGAGTTATATCAGTGGTTGATAGAACTTGAGAGAATACTTATCCTACCTTTAACTCCTCGTTGGGTTCGACACTCTTACTTATCAAAAAGGCTACACGCGATCCCCTATACTTATGGGTTATCAAGAACTTTTCTAGCGCCGTAGCCGGGGAGCAATAGCGGGAGGTGAATATTCTTGTGTGCACTTGTTTGCTTTATCTCTAAGTAATTTTTATTTTTAGTTTTAAGTTGTTTTCTATCTTAATATGGGTAGGAAATACGAATTATAAAAAAAATTAGTTGTACTTGTTATCTAAAAACGTTTTCAAAAAGAGAGTGATTGGAAAGATGAGCAATTGTTAAGTGGGGGTCGACCTTGAACACTTGTGTTCATGCCTATGAAAACAAAGCAAATCTTTCCATGGAATCTTCTCATCCAAAAACATGTTAATATTGTGTATATACCTCTGTACATAAAAATAATATGATAATAATAATCTCTAGTTAATTGAAAGTTGATAGTTTTGCTTTGTTGTCCGGAAACAGATTTTCTGTGCTCCACCGTATAAACTTTTAAAAATCACCAGAACGTGATATTGATCTGAAATTTCTTGAGTGCAAAGTGATGCTTATTAGCTGTCTTTCATTAGACTAACTTTTTGTGATTTGAGTTACGTAGTTTTCTCAAAAAATTCGATCTTCACCGACTGTTCAATTTAGACAGATTCATGTGCTTCACTGTAAAAAATCGTGATAAATCTCAGAATAGTATTTCGACCTGAAAATTTTTGTGCGGCAAACTGAGATTATGATCTGCCTTTCATTAGTTAAAAGTTTTTTGATTTGAGCTACTTAACTATCTCGTTGAATGCCATCTTTACGGACTGTTCAGTTTTGACAGATTTCTTTGTTTATTCAATATTGTACTTGGTGTTATTAGTTTCATTAGTTTTTCGACGGACAACGGAAATCATGAACACCTTAGTATATACAGTGGCTAATGTTGAGTAAAGATTATAAAACTTGTCAATGCTTGAACATGAGTGGATTTTATTTAATGAGTACTAATCCTACTAATGAGTTTTGTGAAGTTTTATGTGGATGTAGCCTATAAGATCTAATCAATATGGTAATATGAGATGAATAAGAAGACGCAAGAGCTCAAGTTTGGGAATGTGTAGGTACATCCCAAGAACATATTCAAGAAGATACAATCATCTAAGCTTGGGGATGCCCGAGTCATCCCCCTACTCACCAACTAACATGAGGTTGTCTCGTTCATACTCTATATTACCCGTCCACATGATATGTATTGTTGGAAATATGCCCTAGAGGCAATCATATTGATGATGATATTTCCACATGTTTATGAATCTCTGACAAAAGAATAATTGTCATTCCGTCCCTTGAATAAACTATCATGATATTGGTTAATGAATACGTGATTCATTTGTGAAACCCATTATCTCTATGATATTATTCTAAATAGGTTCCTGGTCAACAATCATATGAGGGAGGCATATGATTTAGTGACTAGCGCATGTATTGATAGATGATCATGTTTCACGGATCATTGACATGGAGATGTCGATCATTAATGTGGACTCATGCTATGAACATGGAGTTGGACTGACCCACCATGAGACACTGTGAGAATATCTATTCTTTCATGTCATCAGCTGATCTCATACAATGTGTATGCTTATTCCTTAGACCTGAGATCTTCGCGTGAGTTTGGGATGTGTAAGCGCTTTACTTTGGGGCTATCCAACGCTACACCGTGAAAGGGTAGCTATAAATGTAGCTTCGGTTTTGTCACGAAACATGCTGCAAGTCATGGTTGATCAAGATGGGATTTGCCCTCCGTCCAACAGAGAGATATATCTTGGCCACTCGAATGACCGGATCCAGAAAATGTATGGCCGTACTCTCGGTTAAGTGTTAACCGTGCTTCAGGGATTCCGTGTCATGGAAATCAAGAAAGATGATTAAGCTATTGCAAGGATGACAAGTTCTCACCTTGAGCTAAATCAATATCGTGAGGCAAAAGGAAGAAGTATATATTATTGTGGAAGGTTCGTCCGATATGATCTTTACGTGTATTTGTGAGTCGGCACGTCTTGCTAGAGGCCGCTACCGATTATTGGTCGAGTATTGTACTCGCGCCATGACCATCTATGCGTGAACCTATAGGGTCACACACTTAAGGGGTATGGAACAGAGTTTGGATATGATCCATCTCTTATTGGGTTTATATTGCTAATGGGCCTCTAATGTAGAACCCCATTAGGAGGACTATATATAAGAGATGAGTGGGCAGCAAAAGGATACACTAGTTGAAACCCTAGCCGCCGCACTCTCTCCACCAGATCGCGCCATCGGTGCTAGCACCCCGACCGCGGTGTTCCATCTCTGTATGTGTGGATACCGATAGAGGCGTCACACTTGGGGCGTTTGGACGATCCGTTCATGGGATCCGCGAGCTGCTGTTCGTGGGATCGCGAGGAGGAGTAGTACGACTACACGGCATCGACGCGCGACATCGACAGTCTTCCGCTGCACTACGCGTCGAGAGGTAATTCAAGCTCCGTGATCGATTACTTGCAGGGGTTCCCGGGATGATCGTGGTAGAAATTTTTGATTTGTGCTAGCGTAGCCTACCCTGATTTCCTACAGTGGTATCAGAGCCATCCTGTTTAGTTTTCGATTTAGAGCAGCGGTACAAGGAGTTGTGCCGGCGGCGGATTGATCCGTAACGTAGTAGATGCGATCTGCTGTTTGTCCGGATGTTTCGTTGGCTGGTAAAACCTTGTAGATGCGATCTACTACTAGCTATGCGTGGCGGTGGATTTGATCTTCCGTTTCGTTTAATGATTGGTTGATCTGTACGATGGCACCAGTACTCGGATGTGATCCGTTGTGTGCGATCGATGGCAAAGAGTAGCGAGATACATTCTGATCCGCCGCATATGATGCGCTCCGATTAGAGGAATAAAAATTCAGCTGATCGAATCGTCTGCGGAGAGGTTGGCTAATTGGATTAGACGCTTCCTCTTGCCGGCGGGCCGCACGGCAGCAGCAACATGCGAAGGTATTTTGGTCAGCTGATACTCGTAGATATGATCCACTATTTTCAGCTGCGTCATACAGTTACCAGGTGGATGCTAGTTTATTCATATAAGATGAATCGACTTGCTAGTTGATGAGATCAACGCCATGGTAAAGTAGATTGTGTGTTTTCCGGCCGGACGACAATACGTATCAGTATTCATACTGTGTTGGATACGATGCTGCTGATGCAATTCATGAGATGGATTGGCATAAACGCACGCTTGTCTGGCTACAAGATGTGATCTAGTGTAATCGCACAATGATGCATGTTTGCAGTATGTTGCTGATTAAATTATTCTTAATGAAGAGCAATCAGTTTTTGGCAAATTGGATGGTGCGTTTGTGTATGGGGCGTTGATTGGATTTGAAGTGTTCATCTCCTTGCCGGCCGGCCGCTCGGCTGCAGCGATTAAGAGATTTGGCCAGCTGAACTCTTAGATACGATCTGATAATTCAGCTGAGCTCCTTTGACCATTAAGCTATATGGCAACGAGCAGAACTTCCTATTGCATATTGATGCGTGCACGGGCAGATAGTATGATAATTAGTCTATTCGATAGATCAATTTATTATACAGACTGCAGGTAGATAGATACGATCTATAAGCAAAATGTTCTGTTTTGATTAATCGATGGGATCTTCCTCTAGTATTGTACCGAAGGAATTTCCTGGCTGATTAATCATTGTTGATTATGTAGATGTGATCTACTGATATGTGTGTCTTCTGGCCGGACGACATTTTGTATCAGCCAAGAAAAGGATTATTCATGAGATGAATTTGACTGCAATTAGTAACTCGTACTAGTTGCATTCAGTTTGTCTCCGGACACACGGGATATGGCTGTATTTTCTGAAGGCTATATGATGCGTATTCAGAGAAGGCAAGGAACCATAGGTTCATATGATGGATTTACTGGTTTTGGTCATTGTTATCAAAAAGCTTATCACTACTGAAAGTCTGCCATTTTGTGTAGCAGATATAATCTATTGTTACATGTTTTAGCAGTTTTTCTTTACAGTGTCCAGGTAGATATGATCTTCTTTGACTGCTGTTCGTGAATGCACATGCTAATTAGTCCATGTGATGGATTTAGTGGATACTAATTGAAGCTGATATGATCGCTCCATTAGCTACCAGCTAACACTTGTGCCTTGCCATGATTAGCAGAGGAGTCGCTCGGACTCTCGGCTAAATACTAGAGTAAATGGTACTCAAGAATATACGGCTAATAAGGAGTTATAAGTCAATATGGAAACATATACGTGCTTATATATATTGCTTAATTAGATTAATCGAATATTTCACTTGCACACTAGCCGGTGAATTTGTTCTCGCGTGCTTGTGTGATTGGATATGGTTGTCGAAAATTATTTTCGAGTATAATTCCTGTAGCAGTATATGTTACCAATTCACCTTATAGAATTTGATTCTATGCAAAATTGTTTTGTGATAATTGAGGCGAATATGGTTATGTCCATTTGTGCACATATGATGTGCATTGAATACGAGACGTCATAAAGTGTTATGGCATGTTATTCGTACTCGGATGCATATGATGTGTCATGAAGAAGGCAAGCGGAGAAAAATGTGGCGACAAGATCATCATTGCAAAAGGTGCATACGTTTACAGTTAATTTGATTATCTGCAAATTTTTTATGTTCCTTTACAAGGTCTACTTCTATTATTATTTTGTTGCTTGTCATGCTTGTTACATAATAGAGTAGATTCCCTCACAAATGTTATGTTAAACAAATGCCCTCCCAACTAAAACTTGCACCATCCCATGTCTTCTACAATTGATGGTGGGACTGTTGCCGCAGACGGCTCAGTTTTCGTTGACTAGATGGGTTTGTATCGGTTAGATGGTATTTTTTGTTGCCGCAGTGTGCCATCTACCGGTAGCTTACGCGCATAAGGGGTTGGTTAACTTATCAAGGTAATCTTAACGGTTAAACGCCTTGGGGAATAAAGGTTGGGTTTTGGACATAGAGATGTCGCCCAGCAACAAGAGTCATATGTGATATGATTAGCAAGTGTTGCTTACCGATCTACCTTGTCTTCTAGCAGTGATGCATACATCACTAGTTGACTTGTTCGTTGCGGATCTTGAATCGCTAAAAGTCGTATGAGGGATACGGAATTTAGTGGGAGTATCTTTTATTAAATAGTTTAATGCAAGATACTTTTTCATAAACATACATCTCAGCTTTGCATGAATATTACTGTTGTAGATTTATTTTGATATGGCTACATTCAGTTTTATAGTATTATGTGTGTTCGATTATTGTTGAACTATTAGTTGGCTGAAATTTTATTTGTAGAATTGTTCTCAAGTAGAATGTAAAATGGAATATGTTTATGAGTGTACTTATTCATTTAGCTGTGTCTTGATGCTGCTCAAGAAATGCTTGTGAAGCATCAAACTTTTCTTGTTACTTGCGTTCTCTTAATTGCCGCAAACTACTCTGAGCTTTTGAAGCAAGATGAGAATGTGCACGTCTACAATATGATTGTGAGACTAAAAGGCATATATGAGAAATTAACAAAAACGAGATGTTTGACATCTTGGAGATATTGTTGATGCAAGATAGCGGAAGGAAAAATTGGTCGATCTCCATGTAATTAAATTGTTTAGTTACACTGAGAATTTGGAAAATCTTTCCGTTAATTTGTCAAGTGTTGACTAATGTTCCTTCATTCATCTTGATTGTCAAATGATTGTCGTGAATAAATACTGGACCAAAGTGCATTAGATGCATGTGATAGATGAGTTGAGCATTAAGAATAGGCATTGATCATGTGATGATTATGCCGAGACAAGTGCTTTAAAATGATAGGTTAGGACTAAAGCATGTTTTAGGATATGATCCTGAGCATGAGCTTGTGTCCAATGATCCGATCGCTGTTCTAACTCATGAGGATGATTGGCACTTAGTCGTTTCCAGTTATTGAAGGAAAGAGGTGCATTAATTCCGAGGACTAGAAAATGGGCATGGGAAGTGTGACTTCATTGTCCGTGATGTTTGTTGTGAATATTCTCATTGTTGATCGTCTAACAAGCTCTTTAGTATTTGATACTTAATCGATTGCTTCGGGCAATGCGATGCTTGAGCTGGTCTTGACGAAAGGTTAAGCAGTGATCGAAGATGGTCTTCGTAACTGTGAGGGCCCCTCAGATTTACCAGTCCGAGGTGCCCACGTTATGTAAACAGATCACGATCCCAATGATCAGTGCATCGCGATTACATAACCAACATGGTATACAGAGTTACATCATCCAACTCGATTAGTACAAGACGTACATAAATGGTGGTCACACGACCAAGTCTGCAACCATCGTCACGCAGGACGGAATTTAACTACGATATAGAGGAAGCTTTCGGCTAGCGTCGGCCCTCGTCACAACCGGACGCATTTCCACAGAGCAGTTGACCGGTGACACTCAGTTGGCGTAGTCGTAGGCGTACTCCTCATCTTCGGCGTAGGTCTTCTCGTTGAAAATCTGGACATTGGAATATCCAGGGACACAGCCATGAGTACAATTACGTACTCGCAAGACCACCACCAGGCTTAGGTTTTCATGGTAATGCAATAAAAGAGTTTTCGAAAACTGGGATAGTTGCTATATATGACTATAGGGCTAAATTTTCGCAAACGATGCTTTTAGACATAGAGAATACAGCATCTCCATATCTTTGTTGAAAAAGGCATTTGGAGATATAATTCTCCTTCTTTTAGAAATGACAGAAAACATTTCCACGTTTGAAAACACTTTTGTAAAACTTTTTCAAAACACTAGGATAGGGATGCCCCTTTTTCCTTTCCGGGTTCCGACTGGTTGACTCCCCGAGACCAACCACCTTCTCCCAAAATCCGTACCTCCCAGGTACCTCCTTGATGCCTCCTTTTTCTTTTCCGAAAACAATTTCTTTTCAAAACATAAAAATACCCATACGCCTAGATCGGGGGCCTTTCCAACCGTCCATGACCGAGGACTCGGCTATTCGAATAGATTTACACTCTGCAGAGGTGGTACACTTTCACCACAAGATTCAGATGGTCTGTCGTGGATCAACCACGGACTGTACGGAGACAGCATGCACACATCAGACGGCCGATCCTAACTTCCACTATGTCAGTGCTAGTATAAGAATATCCTCTTCGAGTGGGTTTGTTCTCCCCGGCACCGAGTGAGCTAGCCGTATCGATCCGGTTTCCCCTAGCCTCACACCGCCATGACAGGAGACCCACCGTTGCTTCCCGGTGGCACACGAAGTCCACACTTTGTATGCCCATTCCCTTGCCGCATTCGGTTCCGGGGACTCTAACCCCTTCTAGCCAATTGAGGAGTATTCGAATACTAACACCAACAAGCTTCCGCTAAGCCCCGTGCCCATTTTGAGGTAATGTGGTTGTACGGGTTAATTGTTCGGGCGGCCGCTAGGGCAGTACTTTGTTTTCAAAAACATCTCCACCTCCGACTGCTCCCAGCAGCTCGGGTTTTCATAATCATCTCCGATTGCTCCCAGCAACTCGGGTTTTCGTAAACATCTCCGATTGCTCCCAGCAACTCGGGTTTTATAAAACACTTTCTCGCCGATTGCTCCCAGCGACTCGGGTTTTTCCTCTGGAAACATGTTACCAAAGACCAGGCTCCCATCCTATAGTTTTGAGATAAGGATATAAGGATATACTACTAGAAAATATAATTTTCTTGATAGCGCCTTCAGTAGAAGGCTTCTCAAGTGAAGACTTAATTTTTATAACACCTATTATATTCTAGTAGATAGCTTTGGCCAAACAATATTTTATAAAATAGTTTTGGGTGGCAAAGTGCCACAGAAGAAGTAAAACATGCATTATTTTATTTTGAAAACAAAACATGCTTTAATGAAATAATAGGATTTCAGTAGGGTATGGTGAGGTGGCTTGCCTTGATCCATGGATTGTCCCTGCTGCTGAGAATCAACGAACTCCTCACAATACTCCTCAGTCAGAAATCCCTCCTCGCGAGTTTCTAGCGTCGCAGAGATAAAGGTACAATCAACACATAGCAGGACGATCATATCAACACATCATGTAACTAACAAGAAAGGCAAGCAACACAAACACACTTTATACAATCAGTAACTAAGCAAACTTTTAATGAAAGAAGTTTACTTTTATTTCTTAATTAAGTGGTTAAACTAACAAGCATGACTAAACCATCTTTTATATACTTAGGCATTATTAGCACTTTACAACTAACTTCATTTTAGTTTTACTTAAGCACTAACAGTACTAACATAAAAAAAAAAGAGTAACAATATTTCAAGAGCTACAGTACCACAACAACAACAACAAACAATACTAGCACATTTTATAAAGAGGTAAATCAAATTTAGTTTATTTCTTTTCTAGACAGAAAACACTACTTGTAGTGATTAAATCACCTAGGCTGTTCTGTTGATCAAACTTTTATGCAAAGCTAGGTACATGTTCTCTATATGTATTAGAAGCTACTGCAATTGGATTTAGTCCAAATTTTAGTTCACAGAAAATTAATTAAATGCTAGAAAACCCTACTGGTCTAAACTACAAACACATGACAATTCAAAACTAAGCATCACAAACACATGGGGTTAATTTCTACTGAAAGCTACTGTCCTAAGCATTCCAAAACAATTGGATTCACTCAATTTGGATTAACAAAACTCAAGTTATTGACGAAAAAGTGTTTCAGACCAGTGACAACAAAACATTTTTCATGGATACACAAATTAATATTTTTGAGATCTACAAGTTGGACATGGTTCTAAACTCATTAATTTATCTCTGTGATTTTTGGTTTGCACAAATACGGAGTTTAACTATTTTATTTTGAATTAAAGCTACAGCACAGAAACAGATCTACAGGAAAAAGAATAAAACTGCAGAAAAAAAACAAATCTCAGGCCAGATCTGTAGCTGGGCCAAGGGAATAGTGATGGGCGGCCCAAGATGGTGCTGTGCTTCCTCTTCTTCCTGGGAACGTGCAGAACACGACCATGGACGAGAACTCGACGTGGAGGTGCAGTTTTCTCACCGTGGGAGCAGCAGGGGCGATGGAGAGGGTGCAGGAGAGCTTGCGGAAGATGGGGAGGGTCTATGCTTGCTACAGAACTGGTCGACGAGTTCCAGAGCGCCGGCGAGGTCGAGCACGTCCACGGCGGGCAAGAGATGGCCATGGCGGCTCCGGTGTTTCCTGGACAAAACGAAGATGTCTCAGAGAAGGATCTCGACAAGGGGAAGAGGACGGAGCAAGAATGGAGAGTAGGGGCGGTCCAGGTCGACGGAAATCTCCATGACCATCTCGCATGCAAGGGCCGAAGAACTCGACGTTCCTCGTTGACAGGGAGCGATAGGGGCTCTGTCCTTTGGTGGGTTGGAAGAGTGGAGTTGGAGGAGTGAAAATGACAAGGAGAGAGCACGGGATACGGCCTGTGGCTTCTTATCCAAGCCGATGTCGGTTCACGATGCACTAGGTGCATGGATGTGCATGGGGTGGCTGCTGCATGGTGATAGGGCAAGCAAGACGGTGTCTGGGGGAGCAGGTGGTGGTGCAGAGCACCGAGGAATCCCCTGGCTGGCCACCTAGGGCAGGGAGAGAGGAGATCATGCAAGGTCTTTTCCTTGCGGGTTCCCAAGGTGGTCAAGAAGAGAGAAGGGGGCTAGGGCTAGCTGTCCTCGTCGGTAACTGGTCAAGAGGGGTGGTGGATGTCCAGAACACGCCCAGGACGTGAAGAGAGGGAGAGAGGAGAGAGGTGCAAGAGGAATCATGGCCATGCATGCAATGATGCCCTTGCCATTATCTTCTTCTTTCTCTCTCGATTTTTACAGCAGCAAGCACTGGTAAAACGTGCCAAAGGAACCACTAGGAGGGTTAGGGATGGTTTCGCAAGAGGTCTACAGGTTTTAGAACGAAATTTGAAAAGTTCAAGTCAAGTGTAGAAGTTGACAGAATTTCAGAAAACTGACGACATGAAGGTCAGAAAACCATCGTGTAAAAGGGATCAAATGACCAATATTATTACGAGGGAGGATACAGAAGTCAAGTACTACCTATGAGGATCACAAAGATCAACAATTCACTTCGGAATAAGAAATTTTACATGGTTTTGCTAGGAGACGAAAATGGTATAAAATAACAGGTTCAGAAAATTCAGAGTTTGGTCCTTAGAGAAATTTCCAAGTCCAGAAACCTGTTATTTTGGTGACAACAAAACCATCATGCAATAAGAATGTTTAAACCATGAAAAGCTCAAAAAATACATTGAAATGATCAACAAGATGTATTAGAAGAGATTCATGAAGATGCATTTCCAATTATACCAAAAGTAAAATATTGGTTATGCTGAACATATGCTATCTTATAACAGAAATAAAGATAGTTTCAGGGAATGTTTTGCAAAGTTTTCTTCACGATTTTGTACAACATAAGCAAATATTTTTCAATAAAAGGGTCACATATGACCAAAATAATGTTGGATAATTTTCCTAAGAATTTTGGAAATACTTTTATTCACAAAATATTTAAAAATTCATTTCTGGCCTTTTTGTAAATAAATTGTAATAAATAAGAAAAAGCTTCCAAAACAAATATTTTTGAATTGAGATGAGAGGGGATATAATAGGGATCACAAAAGTGATTTTTAATAAACAACTCCTTTGAAAAGTATTTGAGTTTCTTTTTGGAAACAAGGAAAACAAGAGTCTTTTAGTAGACAACAAAACTTGAAAAGAAGAAAACAGTTTTAATGGCCAAGATAAGAAAATTGACCACATTAGATGTAAAACACAAATCATGAGGATGGGAAAAGAATATTTGATTGAGCTCATAAATATTAAGAAGTGATTATATAAAGATTGCCAAGATAAGAGGGATATAACCACTAAGATGGAATGCCATAAAAAGGGCTTTGAAATAAAATTATAGGGAGTTTACATAAAACACTTTCATAGATTGGATGGAAAGTATAGATATAGAATATGAGATCCCTGAGGGTGCATTGATGAGAAGAGCATGATTTGCCACTATGGCATGTCTCCAAAGTTGGAGGATTTTCATAGCTAGGAAGATAGCTAAAGACAGGATTCTAATCTCTGATCCTTTTTATAAAGTCCTAATATTTGTAGGTTTCAAACCATTTAAGCCCACACACACTCACAAACAAACAAGTATAAACATTCCAAGATAAATATAGGAAATGATCACACCTCTAGCAAGTCACAACAAGACAACAAGTTCACTCAAACAATTGTGTTTACAAAGCAATTTCCCAAGTCTTTTTGTGAGTTGGTGATCAAGCAAGATCATGACATTATCACCAAGAGGTAGGGTTTAAGTAGGTTGTGCTCACAAGGTTACTAATAGGTGTTAACAAACACAACCAACAAAGTACCCAAAGTCAAACAAAGTAATGGGAAGTGAATCACAAGCATTAGTGAAGAATTTGAAAAAAAGTTTTTGTTGCCCATGATTTTTGGCTCTCTAATAAATGTGTTTTTCTAGCCTCCCAAAATTGGGCTGTGACAGACCTTCCCCCCTTAAAAGAATCTCGTCCCGAGATTCCTAAGCGAGTACTAGTAGGGTGTAAAGTCAGACATGAGTCTTTGGCTTCTTCTCCTTTTTTTGGTTCTTGTCGCTTACCCACTAACGAAGTGGTCTTCTCGAATCTTGATGACTTGAGGTTGTCAGGGTTTTCCTTGTTGAGGAGATGGATATCTTCACATGGCGCTTCAGGTTCTTGTAGTTGATGTTGGCATGCCGATGCAGTGTCTTGACCAGACCACTATGGGGAATTGGTATAGATCTTTCGTCTTTGTCTTCATTTTTTTTTTGCCTTTCTTATGAGTATCGTAGTTAGAACCGCATTTAGCTACTTTCTGGCCTCACGGGTGTCTCGTGTCCGTAGACTTGGATTACTTTTAGTTCATACTAGAAAAATGTTAGAAACGTCTATCCATATCTCCGATTGCTTGGGGTTGGTGATGTTGGTTTGAAGGTGCTTCCCCCTTTGATTCTTCTTGGTGCGCTGCGGGGTATTTTGTCTTCACGTTTTGGGGAGGGTGATTTGTCGTGGGTGGCTTACTTGGCTTGAGGGCTTTATAAACTTCTGTAGTCCTCCTCTCTAGTACTTCTTCTACTTAGCAGGGCTTCGGGGTGAGGAGAGGTTAGCGCAACTCTTATTAGATGTTAATCTAGGGTTAACCAAGGTAAGTTAGTGTTGTTATACTGATAATCTTGCGGTTAGCTTCGAGAGGTAAGGCTCGCTTCGTCTTCGGTTGAGTCTTGAATCTCCAGCTTCCTTGAGGGTTCTTGACATACTTGAACAAAATGGTGCCCGAAGACCGGTAGTTGACTTGCACATTAGATTGCAGAATCTTGAGTTCTCGGGTTGGAGTTGAGTGTCTTCGGTATCTTGCACTCTTGAGTAGAAGATGAAGTGGATTAAAAGGAGAATTTTTTTCCGAAAAACTTTGTAGGTCAAGGTTTTGTTAGGGTGCAAAAGTGCAATTAGGGTCAAAGGGCCAAAAGATTTTGCAAAAAGAGTAGGAAGGGTTTTTCAAGCAAGACAAAGTTTGGTTATTTGTTTTTGCCAACAAGGCGTGATTGTGGAACTCACAAAAAGGCCTCACTCAAACAACACACAAACAAAGAACAAGCACACAATCAAAGAACAAGAAAGGTACATTCAGTACCAACGACGTCTAATACTCGGGTAGATGGGGGTAACTCCATTCCTGTGGGTCTGGGTTAGTCATGTTTGTTGAGGTCTTCATGTCTTTAACTTCTTGGCAGATTGACGTCATTGAGCTTGAAACTGGGTGGATTCTTCATATGGAAGCCTTGGCGGTGAAATTACTTCAGTCTCGACGATGGTAGAAGATCTTCGTTCTTCGCATGTAAATCACCTTGATGTTGAGGTCTTGGGGAGGAAACTTCTTTTGCTTCGGGTTGCTAAGTACTAGGGTCCTTCTTGGTACATCGTCAAATATATAAGTTTGAATGGGGCCAAGATAACAGAAGGAAACTTTTGATAAACCTTTAAATGAGAGGTAAGGTTTAGAATAATTCGAGAAGGTGAAAAGAGTGGAAGCCATACTTAGGCTTCTTTGAAGAAAATAGATTTCTGTAGAAATAGGTTTTAGCAAAATATTTCCTTCCTAAGCTAACGACCATGCTAACTAAGGTCTCCTAAGGTCAACGATGGCTCTGATACCAAGTCTGTGAGGGCCCCTCAGATTTACCAGTCTGAGGTGCCCACGTTATGTAAACAGATCACGATCCCAATGATCAGTGCATCGCGATCACATAACCAACATGGTATACAGAGTTACATCATCCAACTCGATTAGTACAAGACGTACATAAATGGTGGTCACACGACCAAGTCTGCAACCATCGTCACGCAGGACGGAATTTAACTACGATATAGAGGAAGCTTTCGGCTAGCGTCGGCCCTCGTCACAACCGGACGCATTTCCACAGAGCAGTTGACCGGTGACACTTAGTTGGCGTAGTCGTAGGCGTACTCCTCATCTTCGGCGTAGGTCTTCTCGTTGAAAATCTGGACATTGGAATATCCAGGGACACAGCCATGAGTACAATTACGTACTCGCAAGACCACCACCAGGCTTAGGTTTTCATGGTAATGCAATAAAAGAGTTTTCGAAAACTGGGATAGTTGCTATATATGACTATAGGGCTAAATTTTCGCAAACGATGCTTTTAGACATAGAGAATACAACATCTCCATATCTTTGTTGAAAAAGGCATTTGGAGATATAATTCTCCTTCTTTTAGAAATGACAGAAAACATTTCCACGTTTGAAAACACTTTTGTAAAACTTTTTCAAAACACTAGGATAGGGATGCCCCTTTTTCCTTTCCGGGTTCCGACTGGTTGACTCCCCGAGACCAACCACCTTCTCCCAAAATCCGTACCTCCCAGGTACCTCCTTGATGCCTCCTTTTTCTTTTCCGAAAACAATTTCTTTTCAAAACATAAAAATACCCATACGCCTAGATCGGGGGCCTTTCCAACCGTCCATGACCGAGGACTCGGCTATTCGAATAGATTTACACTCTGCAGAGGTGGTACACTTTCACCACAAGATTCGGATGGTCTGTCGTGGATCAACCACGGACTGTACGGAGACAGCATGCACACATCAGACGGCCGATCCTAACTTCCACTATGTCAGTGCTAGTATAAGAATATCCTCTTCGAGTGGGTTTGTTCTCCCCGGCACCGAGTGAGCTAGCCGTATCGATCCGGTTTCCCCTAGCCTCACACCGCCATGACAAGAGACCCACCGTTGCTTCCCGGTGGCACACGAAGTCCACACTTTGTATGCCCATTCCCTTGCCGCATTCGGTTCCGGGGACTCTAACCCCTTCTAGCCAATTGAGGAGTATTCGAATACTAACACCAACAAGCTTCCGCTAAGCCCCGTGCCCATTTTGAGGTAATGTGGTTGTACGGGTTAATTGTTCGGGCGGCCGCTAGGGCAGTACTTTGTTTTCAAAAACATCTCCACCTCCGACTGCTCCCAGCAGCTCGGGTTTTCATAATCATCTCCGATTGCTCCCAGCAACTCGGGTTTTCGTAAACATCTCCGATTGCTCCCAGCAACTCGGGTTTTATAAAACACTTTCTCGCCGATTGCTCCCAGCGACTCGGGTTTTTCCTCTGGAAACATGTTACCAAAGACCAGGCTCCCATCCTATAGTTTTGAGATAAGGATATAAGGATATACTACTAGAAAATATAATTTTCTTGATAGCGCCTTCAGTAGAAGGCTTCTCAAGTGAAGACTTAATTTTTATAACACCTATTATATTCTAGTAGATAGCTTTGGCCAAACAATATTTTATAAAATAGTTTTGGGTGGCAAAGTGCCACAGAAGAAGTAAAACATGCATTATTTTATTTTGAAAACAAAACATGCTTTAATGAAATAATAGGATTTCAGTAGGGTATGGTGAGGTGGCTTGCCTTGATCCATGGATTGTCCCTGCTGCTGAGAATCAACGAACTCCTCACAATACTCCTCAGTCAGAAATCCCTCCTCGCGAGTTTCTAGCGTCGCAGAGATAAAGGTACAATCAACACATAGCAGGACGATCATATCAACACATCATGTAACTAACAAGAAAGGCAAGCAACACAAACACACTTTATACAATCAGTAACTAAGCAAACTTTTAATGAAAGAAGTTTACTTTTATTTCTTAATTAAGTGGTTAAACTAACAAGCATGACTAAACCATCTTTTATATACTTAGGCATTATTAGCACTTTACAACTAACTTCATTTTAGTTTTACTTAAGCACTAACAGTACTAACATAAAAAAAAAAGAGTAACAATATTTCAAGAGCTACAGTACCACAACAACAACAACAAACAATACTAGCACATTTTATAAAGAGGTAAATCAAATTTAGTTTATTTCTTTTCTAGACAGAAAACACTACTTGTAGTGATTAAATCACCTAGGCTGTTCTGTTGATCAAACTTTTATGCAAAGCTAGGTACATGTTCTCTATATGTATTAGAAGCTACTGCAATTGGATTTAGTCCAAATTTTAGTTCACAGAAAATTAATTAAATGCTAGAAAACCCTACTGGTCTAAACTACAAACACATGACAATTCAAAACTAAGCATCACAAACACATGGGGTTAATTTCTACTGAAAGCTAATGTCCTAAGCATTCCAAAACAATTGGATTCACTCAATTTGGATTAACAAAACTCAAGTTATTGACGAAAAAGTGTTTCAGACCAGTGACAACAAAACATTTTTCATGGATACACAAATTAATATTTTTGAGATCTACAAGTTGGACATGGTTCTAAACTCATTAATTTATCTCTGTGATTTTTGGTTTGCACAAATACGGAGTTTAACTATTTTATTTTGAATTAAAGCTACAGCACAGAAACAGATCTACAGGAAAAAGAATAAAACTGCAGAAAAAAAACAAATCTCAGGCCAGATCTGTAGCTGGGCCAAGGGAACAGTGCTGGGCGGCCCAAGATGGTGCTGTGCTTCCTCTTCTTCCTGGGAACGTGCAGAACACGACCATGGACGAGAACTCGACGTGGAGGTGCAGTTTTCTCACCGTGGGAGCAGCAGGGGCGATGGAGAGGGTGCAGGAGAGCTTGGGGAAGATGGGGAGGGTCTATGCTTGCTACAGAACTGGTCGACGAGTTCCAGAGCGCCGGCGAGGTCGAGCACGTCCACGGCGGGCAAGAGATGGCCATGGCGGCTCCGGTGTTTCCTGGACAAAACGAAGATGTCTCAGAGAAGATCTCGACAAGGGGAAGAGGACGGAGCAAGAATGGAGAGTAGGGCGGTCCAGGTCGACGGAAATCTCCATGACCATCTCGCATGCAAGGGCCGAAGAACTCGACGTTCCTCGTTGACAGGGAGCGATAGGGGCTCTGTCCTTTGGTGGGTTGGAAGAGTGGAGTTGGAGGAGTGAAAATGACAAGGAGAGAGCACGGGATACGGCCTGTGGCTTCTTATCCAAGCCGATGTCGGTTCACGATGCACTAGGTGCATGGATGTGCATGGGGTGGCTGCTGCATGGTGATAGGGCAAGCAAGACGGTGTCTGGGGGAGCAGGTGGTGGTGCAGAGCACCGAGGAATCCCCTGGCTGGCCACCTAGGGCAGGGAGAGAGGAGATCATGCAAGGTCTTTTCCTTGCGGGTTCCCAAGGTGGTCAAGAAGAGAGAAGGGGGCTAGGGCTAGCTGTCCTCGTCGGTAACTGGTCAAGAGGGGTGGTGGATGTCCAGAACACGCCCAGGACGTGAAGAGAGGGAGAGAGGAGAGAGGTGCAAGAGGAATCATGGCCATGCATGCAATGATGCCCTTGCCATTATCTTCTTCTTTCTCTCTCGATTTTTACAGCAGCAAGCACTGGTAAAACGTGCCAAAGGAACCACTAGGAGGGTTAGGGATGGTTTGGCAAGAGGTCTACAGGTTTTAGAACGAAATTTGAAAAGTTCAAGTCAAGTGTAGAAGTTGACAGAATTTCAGAAAACTGACGACATGAAGGTCAGAAAACCATCGTGTAAAAGGGATCAAATGACCAATATTGTTACGAGGGAGGATACAGAAGTCAAGTACTACCTATGAGGATCACAAAGATCAACAATTCACTTCGGAATAAGAAATTTTACATGTTTTGCTAGGAGACGAAAATGGTATAAAATAACAGGTTCAGAAAATTCAGAGTTTGGTCCTTAGAGAAATTTCCAAGTCCAGAAACCTGTTATTTTGGTGACAACAAAACCATCATGCAATAAGAATGTTTAAACCATGAAAAGCTCAAAAAAGACATTGAAATGATCAACAATATGTATTAGAAGAGATTCATGAAGATGCATTTCCAATTATACCAAAAGTAAAATATTGGTTATGCTGAACATATGCTATCTTATAACAGAAATAAAGATAGTTTCAGGGAATGTTTTGCAAAGTTTTCTTCACGATTTTGTACAACATAAGCAAATATTTTTCAATAAAAGGGTCACATATGACCAAAATAATGTTGGATAATTTTACTAAGAATTTTGGAAATACTTTTATTCACAAAATATTTAAAAATTCATTTCTGGCCTTTTTGTAAATAAATTGTAATAAATAAGAAAAAGCTTCCAAAACAAATATTTTTGAATTGAGATGAGAGGGGATATAATAGGGATCACAAAAGTGATTTTTAATAAACAACTCCTTTGAAAAGTATTTGAGTTTCTTTTTGGAAACAAGGAAAACAAGAGTCTTTTAGTAGACAACAAAACTTGAAAAGAAGAAAACAGTTTTAATGGCCAAGATAAGAAAATTGACCACATTAGATGTAAAACACAAATCATGAGGATGGGAAAAGAATATTTGATTGAGCTCATAAAGATTAAGAAGTGATTATATAAAGATTGCCAAGATAAGAGGGATATAACCACTAAGATGGAATGCCATAAAAAGGGCTTTGAAATAAAATTATAGGGAGTTTACATAAAACACTTTCATAGATTGGATGGAAAGTATAGATATAGAATATGAGATCCCTGAGGGTGCATTGATGAGAAGAGCATGATTTGCCACTATGGCATGTCTCCAAAGTTGGAGGATTTTCATAGCTAGGAAGATAGCTAAAGACAGGATTCTAATCTCTGATCCTTTTTATAAAGTCCTAATATTTGTAGGTTTCAAACCATTTAAGCCCACACACACTCACAAACAAACAAGTATAAACATTCCAAGATAAATATAGGAAATGATCACACCTCTAGCAAGTCACAACAAGACAACAAGTTCACTCAAACAATTGTGTTTACAAAGCAATTTCCCAAGTCTTTTTGTGAGTTGGTGATCAAGCAAGATCATGACATTATCACCAAGAGGTAGGGTTTAAGTAGGTTGTGCTCACAAGGTTACTAATAGGTGTTAACAAACACAACCAACAAAGTACCCAAAGTCAAACAAAGTAATGGGAAGTGAATCACAAGCATTAGTGAAGAATTTGAAAAAAAGTTTTTGTTGCCCATGATTTTTGGCTCTCTAATAAATGTGTTTTTCTGGCCTCCCAAAATTGGGCTGTGACAGACCTTCCCCCCTTAAAAGAATCTCGTCCCGAGATTCCTAAGCGAGTACTAGTAGGGTGTAAAGTCAGACATGAGTCTTTGGCTTCTTCTCCTTTTTTTGGTTCTTGTCGCTTACCCACTAACGAAGTGGTCTTCTCGAATCTTGATGACTTGAGGTTGTCAGGGTTTTCCTTGTTGAGGAGATGGATATCTTCACATGGCGCTTCAGGTTCTTGTAGTTGATGTTGGCATGCCGATGCAGTGTCTTGACCAGACCACTATGGGGAATTGGTATAGATCTTTCGTCTTTGTCTTCATTTTTTTTTTTGCCTTTCTTATGAGTATCGTAGTTAGAACCGCATTTAGCTACTTTCTGGCCTCACGGGTGTCTCGTGTCCGTAGACTTGGATTACTTTTAGTTCATACTAGAAAAATGTTAGAAACGTCTATCCATATCTCCGATTGCTTGGGGTTGGTGATGTTGGTTTGAAGGTGCTTCCCCCTTTGATTCTTCTTGGTGCGCTGCGGGGTATTTTGTCTTCACGTTTTGGGGAGGGTGATTTGTCGTGGGTGGCTTACTTGGCTTGAGGGCTTTATAAACTTCTGTAGTCCTCCTCTCTAGTACTTCTTCTACTTAGCAGGGCTTCGGGGTGAGGAGAGGTTAGCGCAACTCTTATTAGATGTTAATCTAGGGTTAACCAAGGTAAGTTAGTGTTGTTATACTGATAATCTTGCGGTTAGCTTCGAGAGGTAAGGCTCGCTTCGTCTTCGGTTGAGTCTTGAATCTCCAGCTTCCTTGAGGGTTCTTGACATACTTGAACAAAATGGTGCCCGAAGACCGGTAGTTGACTTGCACATTAGATTGCAGAATCTTGAGTTCTCGGGTTGGAGTTGAGTGTCTTCGGTATCTTGCACTCTTGAGTAGAAGATGAAGTGGATTAAAAGGAGAATTTTTTTCCGAAAAACTTTGTAGGTCAAGGTTTTGTTAGGGTGCAAAAGTGCAATTAGGGTCAAAGGGCCAAAAGATTTTGCAAAAAGAGTAGGAAGGGTTTTTCAAGCAAGACAAAGTTTGGTTATTTGTTTTTGCCAACAAGGCGTGATTGTGGAACTCACAAAAAGGCCTCACTCAAACAACACACAAACAAAGAACAAGCACACAATCAAAGAACAAGAAAGGTACATTCAGTACCAACGACGTCTAATACTCGGGTAGATGGGGGTAACTCCATTCCTGTGGGTCTGGGTTAGTCATGTTTGTTGAGGTCTTCATGTCTTTAACTTCTTGGCAGATTGACGTCATTGAGCTTGAAACTGGGTGGATTCTTCATATGGAAGCCTTGGCGGTGAAATTACTTCAGTCTCGACGATGGTAGAAGATCTTCGTTCTTCGCATGTAAATCACCTTGATGTTGAGGTCTTGGGGAGGAAACTTCTTTTGCTTCGGGTTGCTAAGTACTAGGGTCCTTCTTGGTACATCGTCAAATATATAAGTTTGAATGGGGCCAAGATAACAGAAGGAAACTTTTGATAAACCTTTAAATGAGAGGTAAGGTTTAGAATAATTCGAGAAGGTGAAAAGAGTGGAAGCCATACTTAGGCTTCTTTGAAGAAAATAGATTTCTGTAGAAATAGGTTTTAGCAAAATATTTCCTTCCTAAGCTAACGACCATGCTAACTAAGGTCTCCTAAGGTCAACGATGGCTCTGATACCAAGTCTGTGAGGGCCCCTCAGATTTACCAGTCTGAGGTGCCCACGTTATGTAAACAGATCACGATCCCAATGATCAGTGCATCGCGATCACATAACCAACATGGTATACAGAGTTACATCATCCAACTCGATTAGTACAAGACGTACATAAATGGTGGTCACACGACCAAGTCTGCAACCATCGTCACGCAGGACGGAATTTAACTACGATATAGAGGATGCTTTCGGCTAGCGTCGGCCCTCGTCACAACCGGACGCATTTCCACAGAGCAGTTGACCGGTGACACTTAGTTGGCGTAGTCGTAGGCGTACTCCTCATCTTCGGCGTAGGTCTTCTCGTTGAAAATCTGGACATTGGAATATCCAGGGACACAGCCATGAGTACAATTACGTACTCGCAAGACCACCACCAGGCTTAGGTTTTCATGGTAATGCAATAAAAGAGTTTTCGAAAACTGGGATAGTTGCTATATATGACTATAGGGCTAAATTTTCGCAAACGATGCTTTTAGACATAGAGAATACAACATCTCCATATCTTTGTTGAAAAAGGCATTTGGAGATATAATTCTCCTTCTTTTAGAAATGACAGAAAACATTTCCACGTTTGAAAACACTTTTGTAAAACTTTTTCAAAACACTAGGATAGGGATGCCCCTTTTTCCTTTCCGGGTTCCGACTGGTTGACTCCCCGAGACCAACCACCTTCTCCCAAAATCCGTACCTCCCAGGTACCTCCTTGATGCCTCCTTTTTCTTTTCCGAAAACAATTTCTTTTCAAAACATAAAAATACCCATACGCCTAGATCGGGGCCTTTCCAACCGTCCATGACCGAGGACTCGGCTATTCGAATAGATTTACACTCTGCAGAGGTGGTACACTTTCACCACAAGATTCGGATGGTCTGTCGTGGATCAACCACGGACTGTACGGAGACAGCATGCACACATCAGACGGCCGATCCTAACTTCCACTATGTCAGTGCTAGTATAAGAATATCCTCTTCGAGTGGGTTTGTTCTCCCCGGCACCGAGTGAGCTAGCCGTATCGATCCGGTTTCCCCTAGCCTCACACCGCCATGACAAGAGACCCACCGTTGCTTCCCGGTGGCACACGAAGTCCACACTTTGTATGCCCATTCCCTTGCCGCATTCGGTTCCGGGGACTCTAACCCCTTCTAGCCAATTGAGGAGTATTCGAATACTAACACCAACAAGCTTCCGCTAAGCCCCGTGCCCATTTTGAGGTAATGTGGTTGTACGGGTTAATTGTTCGGGCGGCCGCTAGGGCAGTACTTTGTTTTCAAAAACATCTCCACCTCCGACTGCTCCCAGCAGCTCGGGTTTTCATAATCATCTCCGATTGCTCCCAGCAACTCGGGTTTTCGTAAACATCTCCGATTGCTCCCAGCAACTCGGGTTTTATAAAACACTTTCTCGCTGATTGCTCCCAGCGACTCGGGTTTTTCCTCTGGAAACATGTTACCAAAGACCAGGCTCCCATCCTATAGTTTTGAGATAAGGATATAAGGATATACAACTAGAAAATATAATTTTCTTGATAGCGCCTTCAGTAGAAGGCTTCTCAAGTGAAGACTTAATTTTTATAACACCTATTATATTCTAGTAGATAGCTTTGGCCAAACAATATTTTATAAAATAGTTTTGGGTGGCAAAGTGCCACAGAAGAAGTAAAACATGCATTATTTTATTTTGAAAACAAAACATGCTTTAATGAAATAATAGGATTTCAGTAGGGTATGGTGAGGTGGCTTGCCTTGATCCATGGATTGTCCCTGCTGCTGAGAATCAACGAACTCCTCACAATACTCCTCAGTCAGAAATCCCTCCTCGCGAGTTTCTAGCGTCGCAGAGATAAAGGTACAATCAACACATAGCAGGACGATCATATCAACACATCATGTAACTAACAAGAAAGGCAAGCAACACAAACACACTTTATACAATCAGTAACTAAGCAAACTTTTAATGAAAGAAGTTTACTTTTATTTCTTAATTAAGTGGTTAAACTAACAAGCATGACTAAACCATCTTTTATATACTTAGGCATTATTAGCACTTTACAACTAACTTCATTTTAGTTTTACTTAAGCACTAACAGTACTAACATAAAAAAAAAAGAGTAACAATATTTCAAGAGCTACAGTACCACAACAACAACAACAAACAATACTAGCACATTTTATAAAGAGGTAAATCAAATTTAGTTTATTTCTTTTCTAGACAGAAAACACTACTTGTAGTGATTAAATCACCTAGGCTGTTCTGTTGATCAAACTTTTATGCAAAGCTAGGTACATGTTCTCTATATGTATTAGAAGCTACTGCAATTGGATTTAGTCCAAATTTTAGTTCACAGAAAATTAATTAAATGCTAGAAAACCCTACTGGTCTAAACTACAAACACATGACAATTCAAAACTAAGCATCACAAACACATGGGGTTAATTTCTACTGAAAGCTAATGTCCTAAGCATTCCAAAACAATTGGATTCACTCAATTTGGATTAACAAAACTCAAGTTATTGACGAAAAAGTGTTTCAGACCAGTGACAACAAAACATTTTTCATGGATACACAAATTAATATTTTTGAGATCTACAAGTTGGACATGGTTCTAAACTCATTAATTTATCTCTGTGATTTTTGGTTTGCACAAATACGGAGTTTAACTATTTTATTTTGAATTAAAGCTACAGCACAGAAACAGATCTACAGGAAAAAGAAAAAAACTGCAGAAAAAAAACAAATCTCAGGCCAGATCTGTAGCTGGGCCAATGGAACAGTGCTGGGCGGCCCAAGATGGTGCTGTGCTTCCTCTTCTTCCTGGGAACGTGCAGAACACGACCATGGACGAGAACTCGACGTGGAGGTGCAGTTTTCTCACCGTGGGAGCAGCAGGGGCGATGGAGAGGGTGCAGGAGAGCTTGGGGAAGATGGGGAGGGTCTATGCTTGCTACAGAACTGGTCGACGAGTTCCAGAGCGCCGGCGAGGTCGAGCACGTCCACGGCGGGCAAGAGATGGCCATGGCGGCTCCGGTGTTTCCTGGACAAAACGAAGATGTCTCAGAGAAGGATCTCGACAAGGGGAAGAGGACGGAGCAAGAATGGAGAGTAGGGGCGGTCCAGGTCGACGGAAATCTCCATGACCATCTCGCATGCAAGGGCCGAAGAACTCGACGTTCCTCGTTGACAGGGAGCGATAGGGGCTCTGTCCTTTGGTGGGTTGGAAGAGTGGAGTTGGAGGAGTGAAAATGACAAGGAGAGAGCACGGGATACGGCTTGTGGCTTCTTATCCAAGCCGATGTCGGTTCACGATGCACTAGGTGCATGGATGTGCATGGGGTGGCTGCTGCATGGTGATAGGGCAAGCAAGACGGTGTCTGGGGGAGCAGGTGGTGGTGCAGAGCACCGAGGAATCCCCTGGCTGGCCACCTAGGGCAGGGAGAGAGGAGATCATGCAAGGTCTTTTCCTTGCGGGTTCCCAAGGTGGTCAAGAAGAGAGAAGGGGGCTAGGGCTAGCTGTCCTCGTCGGTAACTGGTCAAGAGGGGTGGTGGATGTCCAGAACACGCCCAGGACGTGAAGAGAGGGAGAGAGGAGAGAGGTGCAAGAGGAATCATGGCCATGCATGCAATGATGCCCTTGCCATTATCTTCTTCTTTCTCTCTCGATTTTTACAGCAGCAAGCACTGGTAAAACGTGCCAAAGGAACCACTAGGAGGGTTAGGGATGGTTTGGCAAGAGGTCTACAGGTTTTAGAACGAAATTTGAAAAGTTCAAGTCAAGTGTAGAAGTTGACAGAATTTCAGAAAACTGACGACATGAAGGTCAGAAAACCATCGTGTAAAAGGGATCAAATGACCAATATTGTTACGAGGGAGGATACAGAAGTCAAGTACTACCTATGAGGATCACAAAGATCAACAATTCACTTCGGAATAAGAAATTTTACATGGTTTTGATAGGAGACGAAAATGGTATAAAATAACAGGTTCAGAAAATTCAGAGTTTGGTCCTTAGAGAAATTTCCAAGTCCAGAAACCTGTTATTTTGGTGACAACAAAACCATCATGCAATAAGAATGTTTAAACCATGAAAAGCTCAAAAAAGACATTGAAATGATCAACAATATGTATTAGAAGAGATTCATGAATATGCATTTCCAATTATACCAAAAGTAAAATATTGGTTATGCTGAACATATGCTATCTTATAACAGAAATAAAGATAGTTTCAGGGAATGTTTTGCAAAGTTTTCTTCACGATTTTGTACAACATAAGCAAATATTTTTCAATAAAAGGGTCACATATGACCAAAATAATGTTGGATAATTTTCCTAAGAATTTTGGAAATACTTTTATTCACAAAATATTTAAAAATTCATTTCTGGCCTTTTTGTAAATAAATTGTAATAAATAAGAAAAAGCTTCCAAAACAAATATTTTTGAATTGAGACGAGAGGGGATATAATAGGGATCACAAAAGTGATTTTTAATAAACAACTCCTTTGAAAAGTATTTGAGTTTCTTTTTGGAAACAAGGAAAACAAGAGTCTTTTAGTAGACAACAAAACTTGAAAAGAAGAAAACAGTTTTAATGGCCAAGATAAGAAAATTGACCACATTAGATGTAAAACACAAATCATGAGGATGGGAAAAGAATATTTGATTGAGCTCATAAAGATTAAGAAGTGATTATATAAAGATTGCCAAGATAAGAGGGATATAACCACTAAGATGGAATGCCATAAAAAGGGCTTTGAAATAAAATTATAGGGAGTTTACATAAAACACTTTCATAGATTGGATGGAAAGTATAGATATAGAATATGAGATCCCTGAGGGTGCATTGATGAGAAGAGCATGATTTGCCACTATGGCATGTCTCCAAAGTTGGAGGATTTTCATAGCTAGGAAGATAGCTAAAGACAGGATTCTAATCTCTGATCCTTTTTATAAAGTCCTAATATTTGTAGGTTTCAAACCATTTAAGCCCACACACACTCACAAACAAACAAGTATAAACATTCCAAGATAAATATAGGAAATGATCACACCTCTAGCAAGTCACAACAAGACAACAAGTTCACTCAAACAATTGTGTTTACAAAGCAATTTCCCAAGTCTTTTTGTGAGTTGGTGATCAAGCAAGATCATGACATTATCACCAAGAGGTAGGGTTTAAGTAGGTTGTGCTCACAAGGTTACTAATAGGTGTTAACAAACACAACCAACAAAGTACCCAAAGTCAAACAAAGTAATGGGAAGTGAATCACAAGCATTAGTGAAGAATTTGAAAAAAAGTTTTTGTTGCCCATGATTTTTGGCTCTCTATTAAATGTGTTTTTCTGGCCTCCCAAAATTGGGCTGTGACAGTAACAGCAATGCGGCAATAATTGCTACATTGGCTGTTTATATGTTGCAATTGTTGCTATTGTCAAATCTGTGAAAGGAACTAGATAAATGTTATTATGTTTCTCCCCTCATCACATGAATAACTTATGTCGTTTGACAGAAGGTTGTAAATTCTAAATAGAGAACAAAAGTTGTTCGATATTACGAATGATGTGTTGAGTGTGAGTACTCCATTGGCGAATGGACTACTCGTCTTGGTTTTGACAGGGTCGCATAGTTTCACAACGATAGTTAAAGGTATTGCAAGATAATTTATATTCTATGATTTGATTATAGACATATATATTTGAGCTATACACGGTTACCATGTGAAGCAATGTGGAATTGTTCCACTATTGCTATAGCCACTGAAGCATCCAAATGTTGGACTTTTCGGGTGGTATATATGATCACACCTTGTAGGACATGGTTAGATCAATGGTAAACTTTTCTTGTCCGAAGTTTTCTTTTCTGTTGCACGTAAGAATGAGTTGTTCTAATGTAGAATTGGGTTCTTCTATGAGAGACCATTTGAAAGACACCATATATGATATGGATCAGGAGGAGTCCTGAGTTGTCGTTTCGTGAGGTCATCATAGCGTTATGAAGATGGCGAAATGTTTGCCGTTCTAAAATGACTTTCTAAGAGAAATTGTTTCTCTAATAGAATTAGTGGGAGCACGACGCGACTCAAATTTGTTTGAGACGCGCCTACCTAGAGAGCGCAGGTCATGTACTCGTCGGTAATACGACTTGTACATGAAGGAGCGTGATGGACCCTGACTCAAGAAAATGGTTTTGAACCATTACACTCGTAATAGATTTATGCATGTCATTAAGGTTATGAACCTGGCTGACACAAGTAGTGGTGAAGTGTTTCTTGAAGTTCAAATTGTTGAACATAATTAAATCTTCTAGTCTATTGTGATGCTAAAATCTTTTGTGAGTGAACGTTATTGTTTGACATAGTCAAAATGTTTGATTTTGCCAATACAATAAGAAGTCTTATTTTGCAACAAGATTACTGGGAGTACACTCGTATTGATCATGCATGTGGAGACATGAAGATCAGGATAATATTCTAATAATTGAATCCTTGTAATCTTCAGAAGAAAAGAGTTTCTTAGTGAAGTAATGATTGTTGAAGTGTTCATCAATTAGTATGTCACCATGATTGTCATGATGAATACCAAAAAGGATATGTAATTTGTTATGCGTGTCATGAACAAATATCAGTCAAATCCGAGTGAAAGTCACTCAGCTATGGTTTAAATCCTCGGGTGCTTCAGAAGCACAAAAGGATTGTTTCAAATGGTTAGTGGAGCTGTTAGTAAAGAGTTACGTTACTGCTCATTACCAAGTTCATAATCGTTCATGTTATGTTTTGAAAGACGGTGAGCTGGAATTATTCCATGCGAGAGGCCGAATTTCGTTATTTGCAATTGATGCACGGGCAACAAATGTTATTGCACCGCCAGCAAAGCGTAAACCATAATCTAAGTGTTAGATGCACCGATGAGTAAGTGTTACTCGATTCTTGTATAGTAATACATGATTGACTCTAGTGCAAGTGGGAGACTGTTGGAAAGATGCCCTAGAGGCAATCATATTGATGATGATATTTCCACATGTTTATGAATCTCTGACAAAAGAATAATTGTCATTCCGTCCCTTGAATAAACTATCATGATATTGGTTAATGAATACGTGATTCATTTGTGAAACCCATTATCTCGATGATGTTATTCTAAATAGGTTCCTGGTCAACAACCATATGAGGGAGGCATATGATTTAGTGACTAGCGCATGTATTGATAGATGATCATGTTTCACGGATCATTGACATGGAGATGTCGATCATTAATGTGGACTCATGCTACGAACATGGAGTTGGACTGACCCACCATGAGACACTGTGAGAATATCTATTCTTTCATGTCATCAGCTGATCTCATACAATGTGTATGCTTATTACTTAGACCTGAGATCTTCGCGTGAGCTTGGGATGTGTAAGGGCTTTACTTTGGGGCTATCCAACGCTACACCGTGAAACGGTAGCTATAAAGGTAGCTTCGGTTTTGTCACGAAACATGCTGCAAGTCATGGTTGATCAAGATGGGATTTGCCCTCCGTCCAACGGAGAGATATATCTTGGCCACTCGAATGACCGGATCCAGAAAATGTATGGCCGTACTCTCGGTTAAGTGTTAACCGTGCTTCAGGGATTCGGTGTCATGGAAATCGAGAAAGATGATTAAGCTATTGCAAGGATGACAAGTTCTCACCTTGAGCTAAATCAATATCGTGAGGCAAAAGGAAGAAGTATATATTATTGTGGAAGGTTCGTCCGATATGATCTTTACGTGTATCTGGGAGTCGGCACGTCTTGCTAGAGGCCGCTACCGATTATTGGTCGAGTAGTGTACTCGCGCCATGACCATCTATGCGTGAACCTATAGGGTCACACACTTAAGGGGTATGGAACAGAGTTTGGATATGATCCATCTCTTATTGGGTTTATAGTGCTAATGGGCCTCCCCCATGGATCCCATCTCCTTGGGGGAGGGCTCCCAAGAAGCCATGAAGGAGGGAGGCTAAGGAGCGGCGCTCCCCCTTGTTGCCGGCGGCGGGGATGGAGCTCCCCGCGCCGGCGCCGGCGCCGCCGCCGCCCTGCGCCACCGCGCTGCCTCTCCGCCGTCTTCACCGCCATCTCCATCACCAACTCCTCCTTGTATTCAGTGGTTCATCCTCCCACAAACCTCTGTACCGTCCTATGTAAACATATTGTTTGATGCTATAATATTTATCCTATGATCTATGACATGTTTGTGCAGTTTATTTGTCTTTTGATTGCTTGGTTGAATATCTTTGGTTCATTAGAGTTGTATGTTGATATGGTACTGTCTTTTGGTGTCCATTATACTTGTGCGCGCATGGATCAACATCACGGGGTTGGTAGTATTTGTAAACGAAGGGGAGAGTCCTGCCGGAGTGACAGAAACCTAAGGGCGCGAACCGGTTAGTTACACGTATGGGAGTAAGAGGACCATAAACTTAAGGCTATGGTTGGGGAAACCTTAATGCATTGTTAGTATTCGCGGATGCTTTCTAACAATCCAGTCATATAGTACTTGTAATCCCAAGTAGTGGAGCGCATGTATACTTAGCCTCTCCCACATAGAAAACTGCATCGAAGACAATGAACCCGATATATTTGGTAATTAATCTTGGACAAAGCCATCACAATTACCACCACTTTTCCACACTCATGGTACTGTTAGTTTATGGTTACTTAGTGTACTTTATTGCTGCAGCACTAACATTTACTTTCTTGTATTTATTATCTCGCAAAGCTATCTCTCATACCCGTATTGTTACTCTAGTATTATTTCCTAGATAAAGTAAACGTTTAGTGTGCGTAGAGTTATATCAGTGGTTGATAGAACTTGAGAGAATACTTATCCTACCTTTAACTCCTCGTTGGGTTCGACACTCTTACTTATCAAAAAGGCTACACGCGATCCCCTATACTTATGGGTTATCAAGAACTTTTCTAGCGCCGTAGCCGGGGAGCAATAGCGGGAGGTGAATATTCTTGTGTGCACTTGTTTGCTTTATCTCTAAGTAATTTTTATTTTTAGTTTTAAGTTGTTTTCTATCTTAATATGGGTAGGAAATACGAATTATAAAAAAAATTAGTTGTACTTGTTATCTAAAAACGTTTTCAAAAAGAGAGTGATTGGAAAGATGAGCAATTGTTAAGTGGGGGTCGACCTTGAACACTTGTGTTCATGCCTATGAAAACAAAGCAAATCTTTCCATGGAATCTTCTCATCCAAAAACATGTTAATATTGTGTATATACCTCTGTACATAAAAATAATATGATAATAATAATCTCTAGTTAATTGAAAGTTGATAGTTTTGCTTTGTTGTCCGGAAACAGATTTTCTGTGCTCCACCGTATAAACTTTTAAAAATCACCAGAACGTGATATTGATCTGAAATTTCTTGAGTGCAAAGTGATGCTTATTAGCTGTCTTTCATTAGACTAACTTTTTGTGATTTGAGTTACGTAGTTTTCTCAAAAAATTCGATCTTCACCGACTGTTCAATTTAGACAGATTCATGTGCTTCACTGTAAAAAATCGTGATAAATCTCAGAATAGTATTTCGACCTGAAAATTTTTGTGCGGCAAACTGAGATTATGATCTGCCTTTCATTAGTTAAAAGTTTTTTGATTTGAGCTACTTAACTATCTCGTTGAATGCCATCTTTACGGACTGTTCAGTTTTGACAGATTTCTTTGTTTATTCAATATTGTACTTGGTGTTATTAGTTTCATTAGTTTTTCGACGGACAACGGAAATCATGAACACCTTAGTATATACAGTGGCTAATGTTGAGTAAAGATTATAAAACTTGTCAATGCTTGAACATGAGTGGATTTTATTTAATGAGTACTAATCCTACTAATGAGTTTTGTGAAGTTTTATGTGGATGTAGCCTATAAGATCTAATCAATATGGTAATATGAGATGAATAAGAAGACGCAAGAGCTCAAGTTTGGGAATGTGTAGGTACATCCCAAGAACATATTCAAGAAGATACAATCATCTAAGCTTGGGGATGCCCGAGTCATCCCCCTACTCACCAACTAACATGAGGTTGTCTCGTTCATACTCTATATTACCCGTCCACATGATATGTATTGTTGGAAATATGCCCTAGAGGCAATCATATTGATGATGATATTTCCACATGTTTATGAATCTCTGACAAAAGAATAATTGTCATTCCGTCCCTTGAATAAACTATCATGATATTGGTTAATGAATACGTGATTCATTTGTGAAACCCATTATCTCTATGATATTATTCTAAATAGGTTCCTGGTCAACAATCATATGAGGGAGGCATATGATTTAGTGACTAGCGCATGTATTGATAGATGATCATGTTTCACGGATCATTGACATGGAGATGTCGATCATTAATGTGGACTCATGCTATGAACATGGAGTTGGACTGACCCACCATGAGACACTGTGAGAATATCTATTCTTTCATGTCATCAGCTGATCTCATACAATGTGTATGCTTATTCCTTAGACCTGAGATCTTCGCGTGAGTTTGGGATGTGTAAGCGCTTTACTTTGGGGCTATCCAACGCTACACCGTGAAAGGGTAGCTATAAATGTAGCTTCGGTTTTGTCACGAAACATGCTGCAAGTCATGGTTGATCAAGATGGGATTTGCCCTCCGTCCAACAGAGAGATATATCTTGGCCACTCGAATGACCGGATCCAGAAAATGTATGGCCGTACTCTCGGTTAAGTGTTAACCGTGCTTCAGGGATTCCGTGTCATGGAAATCAAGAAAGATGATTAAGCTATTGCAAGGATGACAAGTTCTCACCTTGAGCTAAATCAATATCGTGAGGCAAAAGGAAGAAGTATATATTATTGTGGAAGGTTCGTCCGATATGATCTTTACGTGTATTTGTGAGTCGGCACGTCTTGCTAGAGGCCGCTACCGATTATTGGTCGAGTAGTGTACTCGCGCCATGACCATCTATGCGTGAACCTATAGGGTCACACACTTAAGGGGTATGGAACAGAGTTTGGATATGATCCATCTCTTATTGGGTTTATATTGCTAATGGGCCTCTAATGTAGAACCCCATTAGGAGGACTATATATAAGAGATGAGTGGGCAGCAAAAGGATACACTAGTTGAAACCCTAGCCGCCGCACTCTCTCCACCAGATCGCGCCATCGGTGCTAGCACCCCGACCGCGGTGTTCCATCTCTGTATGTGTGGATACCGATAGAGGCGTCACACTTGGGGCGTTTGGACGATCCGTTCATGGGATCCGCGAGCTGCTGTTCGTGGGATCGCGAGGAGGAGTAGTACGACTACACGGCATCGACGCGCGACATCGACAGTCTTCCGCTGCACTGCGCGTCGAGAGGTAATTCAAGCTCCGTGATCGATTACTTGCAGGGGTTCCCGGGATGATCGTGGTAGAAATTTTTGATTTGTGCTAGCGTAGCCTACCCGATTCCCTACATGTATTGTCTTAACTTGTATTATAATTGCTTTTATATGTCTTTGTTTTGCCTTCTTTAGTTTTATTAGGCTCTTTATTTGGTTTCTATTCTCTTTACTTTCACTTATAAATTCAAAACAACAAAAATATTTTCTTTTGTTTTGCTTCTTTGTTTGGTTCTTTATTTTGATTTTATTTGGTTTTTACTTTTGATTTTTATTTAGAGTTTTCCTTGCTGTAGCTAGCATGTTTAGGTCTTGCTTAGCCTCTGGTCTCTTAGTTTATCAAAAATAAAGTACCAAGTTTTACCCATTTAGCTTAGTTGATACATATGTAAAAAGTGATTTTCTGTTTTCAGCATCTACTGCTCATTGCGCGATTTTTCATATTTTACTGGAAACTCTAAAAATCACGTAAAATTACTGATGTTGTATCACCAAATCTATGCATGCACAAAAATTGGCTAAAATTTCGGACATGTTTTAGAGCACCTAAAAATTACGTTTGCCAGCTGCTGTTTTTCTGGACAGATTCGACTTTTGTTGCAAGAGTGGCCTCTTTGCGTTTTCATTTGATCCTTAATGGTTCTTACCTTTATTTAGAAGTTGGCCATTTAAGCAACCTTTCTGTAACTTAAAAACAAAATTTGATTTGGTTTAATAGCAGCACTTTGGAAATATTATGTATTGCAATAAGTGCCTAGCTAAAAGGCGTTAAAGAAAAGCGCTTATGGGAGGCAACCCATTATTTTTATTTCTGCAATTTTTTTTTCTTGAGTCAAGGAGTTTGTTTACTTCTGTAGCAACTCCTTTGTATCTTTACTTTCATGCATTGTTGTGCCAAGAGTAGTCTCTAATGATAAGATGTTGCTAAAATTTTGATTGCTGCGCAGGAACAGATTTCTGCTGTTCACTGTACGAAATTCATAAAATCACCAGATTGTGAATTAAATCTGAAATTTTTGTGCGTAATCCTGATATATGTATGCATCTTTCGTTAGTTCAAAGTTTTTCGATCTGAGTAACGTAAGTCTCGAAAAAATTCGTCTTTGCGGACTGTTCTGTTTTAGACAGATTATGTCATTTATTTTGCATTCTCTCTTTTACTAGTGTTGAGTGGAATTTTTTTTGGGTGGAAGAGCTTCACGTAACATCAGTGGCTGTAGCTAATGTTTAAAGTAACGGTCATATTGCGTCCTTACAGAACATGTGAGTTTTTGATTGTGCACTAACCCTCTAATGAGATTTACTTTGAGTTTGGTGTGGCGGAAGTTTTCAAGGGTCAAGAGAGAAGAGTGATATAATAGGATTAAGAAGAGTGAAGAGCTTAAGCTTGGGGAGGCTCCCATGGATCTCCAGCATATTTCAAGAAGACTCAAGCGTCTAAGCTTGGGGATGCCCAAGGCATCCCCTTCTTCATCGTCAAAATTATCAGGTCATCTCTAGTGAAACTATATTTTAATTCTTTCACATCATATGTGCTGTTCTTGGAGCGTCTGTATCTTATTATTTATTTATCTTAGCATCAAACACCGGTTACATTAATAAGTTGATCGTCACATATTTTATTTATCCTCTGTTTTCAATGTTTACTTGGTTAATGGATTACTTGTTGAAACTTAAAAATGATGTGTGAATAATACTGTTTAGTAGTTTATGTTTTCTTATGGTTAGTCTCAACTAGCTAATAGTGCATATTATGTTATTTTGATATTAACATGCATTGTCCTGTTCATAAGATGGTATGGAATTGTGGTATCCTCCTCTGAATGATTTACTTGAATCGACTTGGCACATGCTCACACATGTTCATGACTGAAAAATAAAAGTCAATTAAGCCTTGATGATCTATTTTGCCTCAGAGTTTTAGTATCATTTTTATGCCTCCGTTAATTTTATTCTATCGCAAGTATGATTATGACGGTTATTGCTCTCTTGATTGTCGCTTCCCAGTCTATTGCTAGCCTTCAACTGTACTGAGCGGGAATGCTGCTCGTGCATCCAAAATCTTAAAACCAAGTTATCCCAAAGAGTCCACTATAAATTCCTATGCATGGTATTTCAAACCATTCCAAGTAAATTTTCATGTGCTACCTTTAAAACCTTCAAAAAAACTTCTCATTTTGTGACACTGTTTTTAGCTCATGAGGACGGGGTGGATGTCTTTATGTCACCTGTCAAACAGACTTTACCACCGGACTAGTGCATATACATCCGCTTATCCATTAATTTTGCAAAAAGAGCTGGCAAATGGGGTGCCCAGTCCCAATTAATTACAACTTTAACCGCTTAATTCTCTTCACATTTTTGCCCTGATTTATCAGACAAGCAATGATACCAGTGAAATATCTGCATGTGTAAACAAAAGAGAAAAGAGGGATGATCTGCCTTGCTGGTAGAAATAACGTCCTTCATGGGAGCCGCTCTTAAAAGTCTGGTTGGCAGGGGTCATATTGTACTTTTCCATTTTCTGATTCGTTGACAGGAACAACACCTCCCAAAACATATTTTTACTTCTGTTTTATAAATAAAAAGCTCTAGCACATGTTAATCCCTGCTTCCCTCTGCGAAGGGCCAATCTTTTATTTTTATGTTGAGTCACCATCCTTTCTTTGAGCACTTCTCGAGAGCATAACTGTCATTCTTAGTGTAATGTGCTTGTCCCAGAATACGGTTATCTGCGGTATAACTATGATGCTTTTACCTTTGATATCTTTACATCTAGTCTTCACTTGAACTTCAGAGGTGCCTTGGCATTTATGTTTTGCTCCACAATTAAGGGCAAGCGAGATACCACTCTATCATGCTTTATTATGGTCATTACAATCTTGTTGATGTTTATAAATTTCATGTTATAAGCTCTTAGTTCGTTGATACTTTTCATTAGGTAACATGATTGCTAAGTTTTATTATCCATACATCATGCAATTGTTAAAGATCTGATCATAGCATTTACAATCAAAAATTATTTTGTTATCATTTACCTACTCGAGGACGAGCAGGAATTAAGCTTGGGGATGTTGATACGTCCAAAACGTATCTATAATTTTTGATTGTTTCATGTTAATATTATGCCTTTGACACTTGTTTTTATATTAAGTTTATGATTTATTTGGACTAACCTATTAATAGTTGCAAAAGTGCACAATGTTCTTGTTTTACTCTTTGATGTGTAGGAATTATCAAAAATAAGAGGAAACCTTGTTGGAGTCGAATTGGGACTTTCCTGAAATCTGTCTGAAAACTCTTTTTAAAGATTGTCACGTTACGGGTCGAAGACGGCGTCAAACGGAAATCTCGCCGAAGACAAAGTTGCAGGAAATTTTCCGCCGAACGTTCTAGACATAAAATTCGCCTGATTCCGAGTCCGGACGGCCGAGATAAGCCCGATTTACTACAACCCTAGATGGGATGACGGGAATCCGAGAAGCTATATAAAGGGAGGAAACCTAACTCGTGGAGAACCCCACCCATGAATTTGCAGCCACCAAAGCCACGTTTTTGCCTCCCCCATGGATCCCATCTCCATGGGGGAGGGCTCCCAAGAAGCCATGAAGGAGGGAGGCTAAGGGGCGGCGCTCCCCCTTGATGCCGGCGGCGGGGAAGGAGCTCCCCGCGCCGCCGCCGCCGCCGCCGCCCTGCGCCACCGCGCTGCCTCTCCGCCGTCTTCACCGCCATCTCCATCACCAACTCCTCCTTGTATTCAGTGGTTCATCCTCCCACAAACCTCTGTACCGTCCTATGTAAACATGTTGTTTGATGCTATAATATTTATCCTATGATCTATGACATGTTTGTGTAGTTTATTTGTCTTTTGATTGCTTGGTTGAATATCTTTGGTTCATTAGAGTTGTATGTTGATATGGTACTGTCCTTTGGTGTCCATTATACTTGTGCGCGCATGGATCAACATCACGGGGTTGGTAGTATTTGTAAACGAAGGGGGGAGTCCTGCCGGAGTGACAGAAACCTAAGGGCGCGAACCGGTTAGTTACACGTATGGGAGTAAGAGGACCATAAACTTAAGGCTATGGTTGGGGAAACCTTAATGCATTGTTAGTATTCGCGGATGCTTTCTAACAATCCAATCATATAGTACTTGTAATCCCAAGTAGTGGAGCGCATGTATTTAGCCTCTCCCACATAGAAAACTGCATCGAAGACAATGAACCCGATATATTTGGTAATTAATCTTGGACAAAGCCATCACAATTATCACCACTTTTCCACACTCATGGTACTGTTAGTTTATGGTTACTTAGTGTACTTTATTGCTGCAGCACTAACATTTACTTTCTTGTATTTATTATCTCGCAAAGCTATCTCTCATACCCGTATTGTTACTCTAATATTATTTCCTAGATAAAGTAAACGTTTAGTGTGCGTAGAGTTGTATCAGTGATTGATAGAACTTGAGAGAATACTTATCCTACCTTTAGCTCCTCGTTGGGTTTGACACTCTTACTTATCAAAAAGGCTACACGCGATCCCCTATACTTGTGGGTTATCAGGCCTCAAGGGGACGCACTCTAGCGTGCAGCCGACACTGCGGGGGCTCCGCTTCCTCGACGAGAAGGCGATAGGGAAGGACAAAAGTTCGTCGAGAGGCGATTCGACGAGGTGAGTGCTGACTACACCCATTAGGAGAAATTTGCTAAATGGATAAGCATGTACACATTCTTGACGCTCTGAAATAGCTTTGCTTCACAATTTGGTAAGGCATCTCTTACATATTAGTGGTGTTTTCTTTTTTATGTTTAAAAAGAGCCAGATGTCCAGAGTTTTTCAATTGATCATAAAATAGAGTCAAGCCAATGAACTATGAGTAAGATACCAGGCATGTTGGTTGCTCTCAAGATTTTAATTGTTTATCTGAACGTAAAAACAATATGTTTCTTGCCCCCAAAAAGGCATTCGTGCATATCAACATGAATCATTCTGTCCATGCATCTTATATGAGAATTCAATTGCGTAAACTTGACTACATTAACTCTCCATACGCACATTGCTTTCTTTTGCACAACAAAAATAAGAAACTAAAGGAAGATCATTTGACATAGTTATGGCTGCAGTTTGTAAAATTGACATCAGAATATCAATGTATCTCTATGAAATTAGCTCTTAGAATGCACAAATTGAACCTCTAAGCATAAAATGTATCTACTTCTAGCACGCATGGTGGTTTCCAAGGAATTTGCAAACGAGGTGTTCGTGCCAATGGCGAGGGGCGGGAAGATCGAGCGAGATGAAGGAATACCGAAAGAACAGATGAATAAATTCTAGAAGGAGATGTTTGATAGTAACTTCGATGCACGTTTAGGCATATATTTTTTAGTAACTTCCTTATCAGATAGCCTGTTGACGATATCGTTTTGTAATCAGGTGTGACAAGAGCGGTGATGGAAAGCTCGAAGAAGATGAGGTCAAAGAGGTCATTAGTATACCGTATGTAAGTATTTCCTTATAAACTTTGAGTCTCCCCAATTCCTTAACAAACAAGCTTGTCAAGTTGAAGAAACGTTCAGGAACCTATGCCTCATTGATCATGAAAGAGCTACACCCTGATGGATGTGGCTACATTCAGGTGGCAATAAATGAAAAAAAATCTTCTTTTCGACGCATCGAGAGCATACAGTGATACATATATATTACGTAATGCTCATTATATGATATACATTAGATTGGTTAATGGGATAATGAAAGTTTTTTTATTAAATTTAGGAATCGGGTTGGCGGTGTTTAATTCCATAGTACAAATATCTATCCCAAACAATTGGTACCATGTTTCCCTAAGATATAGGAGTAAACATATAGAAGTAGAACTTTCAGTTTCTTATTTAGGTTCTGCACCTTAACTTGAATGTGCATTGGATGACAATTGTGTTCAAATTACCTAACTAAATCGTAAGAAGGTTCTTACATTTGGTATTTATATCAAACATTGCCTATTTCAATGCTAATGGTTTGGCTTCCATGCAGGTTGAGGCAGCGTTGATGGGAGTAGACGAAAGATAAGATGGTAGAGGAGCAACATTCGCTTTGTTTCTGCCATGCATTTTTTTATCATTCATAAATTTTGCACACATATACAACGAATAGTGTGATCATGTTCTTCTTTATGGGAAAGAAATCTATGTGATGCTTACCACATACTGAATCTTTTATTGCACGACACCTCAGAAAATTATGTTTTTCTTTTTTTGGTATCTTCTTCCAAGAGGTTTAGTCTATTGCAGACTTCTTGTTCCTTATGTTAGTTTATAAGGCATTCTTGTAGTGCTCTAAAATCCACTAAGGCTGCTGCTAGAAGTTTTAAAACAAGGAAGCTTTAAAACATATGATGAGAACAACAAGGGATGATCTGTATTTATCTGTAAGGACAGCCAGAAAAATTCAATTGCTTGCAAAATTGTATCTTGTTCATGATGGGATCAAGTCAGAGGTTCTCGTTGTGCACCAATTTTCATTTCATAGGTAGCAAAAAAAGTAACCAATCCTCAATAAGCTATGAGAAATCAATTAACTAATTGTTCCACCAAAACCCAAGATTCTATATCAGGTTAGTGCAGGCTAGGAAGGATGCGATAAAGGACCTAGAGAAATAAATATGGAGGGGGTGCATGGTGCCAAATATTTCGTCGAAGAAGTGTTCAAAAAATATGCAATCGAAAATCGCTAAACTGTGCAATTTGAAATAAAACAACATTTTGTTCTATATTTATGCATGAGGTTGTTCCCATTGTTATGCAAAAGGAGGACATCACGACTGAGAAATATGAAGCAAAACCTAAGTAACAAGTTAGCTAAATGTAGAGCCGAGGGCTAGGAGCGAGGTCACTAAAAAGGGGACTTAAACCGTGGATATGCAGGAATTAGGAACATGTCATCACGTGACAAAGCAACGACGAAGAGTGAGATGTTGCTGGTATGAAGTAAAAACACACTAATCATATGAACGCCAAGAGAGTCGAAAGACTATCAAATAGAGATAGAGATATAGCCATATGGGATCAACTAAAAACCCATGTAGATTAATGATTTTACAAGTCGTATTGTTTTTCCGTTGCAAGGCACGGGCATTCAACTACTAATAGTAGGAGAAAACACTATTTGAGAGTGGTCTAAAATATGTAATTAAATCTGTACAGTAATATCTGTATTCTAAGCACTAGTTTGAAAGTACTCCAAGTAGGCAAATCTGCACTCCAAGAATTGCAAGTTTGAAATTATTACTCCAAGAACTCATGTCAGTTTGCAAATTACAGTACAATATTGCAAGTTTGAAATTACTATTGCAATTATGAAAGAGGTAGAGTAGGAAAATTATGGAAATGTCAAATATGTACTCATGTCATTAGCAAGTGTCAAAGTTTGACAAGTTTGACAACAATATTTTGAAAAATTTGACAAGTTTGGAGCAAATTCAAGTCACTAGAAAGTTTCAGTGCTGCACTAGAAAGTTAAACTGGCAAGTGATGGACAACAATATTTTCACAAGTTTGACAAGTTTGGAACAATTTCTGGAATTACTGAAAATGCATTAGTTGCACTGCAAGTTAAAGCAAAAATTTCTGCAAGTGTAAGCATGAAACTGGAAGCAAAGTGCAATTTTTTTGCAAGTGTCAACTGAAATGTGTTGATCATAAATATTGCTACTCCAGAAATTTCAGTAGTTTGCTTGCATGAAAGCAAGTGACTAAAATATTGCAATATTATAGTACAAGTTAAGCAACATTTCTATCATGCTACTAGCACTATTTTCAACAAGTTTGACAACAATATGTTTAGCAATATATCCAGCAAGTTTCTAGCATGAAGCTTGGGGCGCATATGTGGGCAAGTTGGGGGGAGAGATCAGCACGACGGTCAAGCCTCCAATTTGTGGCTGAACACCAGTGGCAGTGGTTTGGGGCTCGGAAGTGGGAAAGTTGGGGGCTAGAGCAGCACCATGATCAAGCCTCCAATTTGTGGATGAATAGCAGTGACGGAGGTTACTACAAGTGAGGGGGGCAATTGCCCCCCCCCCCCCCCCCCCGAACTTTGGACTAGTTTGTGGAAAAAAAATCTTCAGGGTGGGCAATTGGCTTAGTTTCTTCAACGCGAGAGACAAAATTGTGTCAACGCCCTTCTCCTTTCTTGTCTATCTTTATTTTTTCTTTTGCACGCATGACCAAAACATGTCCGAAAGACTGGAACCATATATCATTTTCATTGTAGACGGGGCCAGTCAGCCGGCCATCACAATGAGCAAACATCTACTCTTGTTCTATATCCCGTGCTAAATTGGGCTAGCCATGTTAGACTAAACAGGGAGACGTCCATGGTCACATCGACTATTCCAGTCGGTAATATCTGTTTTTTAGTTTAGGCAAAATAGTGTCCTTTTTTTAATTGATTAAGAAACAGAGAGGTTAGGATAACATGGCCTCCGCACAAAACATGTGTGCCAAAGGAGAACAAAAACAACAAACACAAAATTGAACTATTCTCCTAAATGTAATTCACCAAACACTTGGATCCAGCCGCCACCCAAATCCTCGCCTCCTCTTTTGATGTTCGAAATGAGAATGCTAGGGAGGTGCGAAACATGCCAAAAGATTCTCAAACTGCGCTCATTCCATAATTTCAATGCAATGAGAGTCACCATGGAAGCGACGGCCTTTTCGGGCGCACTAGGATGGAGTGACGAGGCAGCCCAAGAGTCCTCGACACTACGAAAACCAACCATCTATCTGGCTGCAAGTGTGAGGATCGAATGCATTCGGTGATCGCATTCCAAATGTTGATGGAGAACCTACAACGGAAAAACTCTTGTCGGCAAAGTGGACAGTCTACACAGTTGGGCCAACCTCACCGCTGAAGATGATTAGCGGTCCACACCCTATTCTTAATAATCAGCCAAGCGAATAGCTTGTACTTTAAAGGAGCCCATGCAGGCCAAACTAGGCTATTCATGGTGGAGGGATTGGCACCAACAAACTGCAGAAGATAGGCCGAAAAGGCAGAGTAAGACTATGGAAAAGCGCCAAGTAATAGAGTCTTCCAGATAGAGTCTTCCAGGTCAAGATTTAAAGCGATGAGTTGGATCTTCCACCAAAGAGCCACAAAATAAACCGAGGTGGTCCACTGAAAGCCCAAAAGCGAAGTCTGGATGTCCAACTCAGGCATCATTAAGGATAGCAACATACCAATTCTTGTCTACAAATGTGGAAAATGCTCGGTGCAATGACCATGCGACGACCGCCAAAAATCCATAGAGAGTGCCAAAGTTAGCAGTAGCTACTTTACCAATGGGTATGTATGCCGCCCCATAAAAGAACTCCATGTCCGCGAGGAGCACAGGTTGGCCAATCCCACACAAAACTTTTCTGGGGATTTGCACTCCAACCAAGGTCGGAGCCCTCCCAAAAGTATCAATATTAAGAGCATCTCCGGCTCTATATATACTACACGCACAAAAAACCGCCAATTTAACGCGTGGGGGGCTAAAAGCAGCGCTCCATTAGAAGCTGCATAACCCAGCGCACTGCAAAAGTTGCCAAGCGCGCTGGACGGAGCTGAACATTTTACATCATGCGTGTCGTCCAGCGCGCTGGGCCAAATTGGAGCCGACGCGCGAAGCCAACTGCAAGGAAGTTTCCTTCCGAACGCACCGCCCCTGCCAGGGAAATTTCACCTACTCGTGGAACCGCACCGCTCCCCACTCCGGCGACCGGCGTTGCCAAACGGAACCGCCCCCGACCGCCGGAATCGCGCCGCCCGCCGCCGGCAGGGGCGAATCTAGAAAAAAAATGGCGATGGGGTCGGCTACGACAAAGCTATTCGTGATTAAACTAATTTAATGGAGTATTATAAAATGCCATCTCCCAACCATAATATAGCGCTAAAACACAATCCAGCTGACAAAAGTGTGCAATGATAGAACAATATTTACATTAATAAAGAAATGGCATACTATTTAGACGACGTTTTAAATCAACTCCTCGAGTATTATACCATGCCATGTCCCAAAAATTTTATTCTCAAAAATTTATTCCAACGACTCATTTGTAGAATCCTGAAATATAGAGACAACAAGAAAAACATATTATATAACATAAATTTCACGTAAATTATAAATACTAGAGAAGTATTTTTTTAATAGAAACGTGGATGGACTCACTCACATTTTACAATTTTGTGGATATTTAAATCCAGGTTGTGGTCTGTAAGGCCCTCTAGTTAATTAGATTCTCCTTATTTCATCTTGTTTCCAAGATATTTTTTTGTGTACTCTTGAATCCCTTTTGATCGGCCGGATCATATGGAAGTTCATCTAAGTTAATCTCTCTTGGGAGACTATCAATTACAATTCCAGATCGACTGCCTAGAGGTCCCTACATCAACATCTGATCGTTTTCTTGTAAACACAAACCGATCCATTGACCTCGTAAAATCACAGGAAAATAAGTACAAAATTAGATTTTGGTGCTAGGGATGACTTCAATACTAGAGCCTAGAGGGGGATAACTGAAGGCCGGAAGCAATTACCTGCACACGAGTCTACAATTTCGAATTGATCTGTGATGTATCCATTACCGGCCGGGAGGGATCTGTGGTTTCGATCTGCTGGCTAGCAGTGCCTTGTTGTGGTCGTTTTCCAGAAGCCGACTCCCGAGTCCCTATTGTCCCTGGCCGCCGCCATGAGACTATGAGAGCAGAGACTGATAGATGAAAACGAAAAATTGGGGTTTCTGCTGTGCGCCGTCACCGTGTGGTCGTGTCATGGGATCGTGAACAGTTTTGGAGATCACCGAGTCGAGTCGCCGGTCAGGTAGGAATTGTACGATGGGTCCACATGATAGGAGCAGGCCTTAGCATGGACACATTTGTAGTTTTTCAGCCCATGAAGTTTGAGTCTTGTTGAGCTGGGCTTAAATGGGGTCAGACTGGATTTTTGGTTGGGGTCAGACACTAAATTTACATAGGCTTCTTTGAAATTACGTGGGCAGCATTGGTGTCAGCTGCACCCAATTCTTACACAGCAGATTCGCCCCTGCCCGCCGGAATCGCGTTGTATCGGCCGGAATCGCGCCGCCGCCCGCCGCCGGAATCGGTCGGAATCGACAGGGCTCCGCGTCCACGGACGTCGGCGCCGACCGCGAGTGAGCGTGCCGGCGGTAGCCGAGCGGCGGCGAGGGGGCGAACGGCCAGCGGCGGCGAGCGCGCCTGGGTCTCCCCGGCTCCTTCGGCGTTGGCCGGTGCGGATGCGAGCTAGCTTGCTCCAAGCCTCCAACGATTGGGGGCCTATGTGTAAGTTTCAGGGACTCATGTGTAAAAGTCAGGGACCTATGTGTTGAAGAACGAGTTTGTGGTGCTGTATTTTTGAGCGTCTGGTAAACTGCTGCAACCTGCGCGCTATATTTTTGTGGGTCTGAAAAACTGATTTCATCTACGACTCGCTAAAACAGCTAAAATGGCGTTGTAATTTTTTTTTTGGGCGCGGCGTCGTTGGGCATCTGTTGGAGATGCTCTAAGAACTCCTTCGGACAAACAGTTTTCAAATTAACCTTGCATTTACCGTCGGATACAGAGGTGGATGCTAGGGGTGGAAATAAAACTGGAAAGTCATGAGCTTAATGACTACTCGGAAACTCGTCTCAACTTGGCTCAAACTCGGACACTAAATGAGTTGAAACAAGCTGACATTTCTAGCTCATTAAGAAAACGAGTTTAATCATGCTATCAATTGTTATGCTATGGAAATGATTGTTAAGCAATGTTTGAATGTTTAACTAGATGTTATATTATGGACTACTCCACTATTGTTGACATTTATTTCCGAGCTTAATGAGTTTACCGAGCCAACTCGAGTTTTTATTGTCAAGCCAAGTTGGGGTCTGGAGCTTGTTTATTAACGAGTTGAGTTAGCTCGTTAACTAAACTGAATCATTACGAGTTGAGTCTGAGTTGACCCGAAATCCACCCCTAGTGGACGTCGACCACAAAAAAGCCCTCTGAATTTTTTCAATGTACGTGGGAGGGACAACCAACGGCGTGATGTGATGCCTAAGAGGTCGAGACCGATTTGATACAAGTACACCGACCAGCAATATTTTGCACATCTGAGCATTCCAAAAGTTTGACCAATTCATTAACGAGAGCATTAAACCAATTATTTCATCTACAAATGTGGATAAAGTTGGGTGCATTGTCCACGGGACAACTGCCAAAAAGCCATGAAGAGCGACAAAAGTCAACAATAGCTCCATTACCCATGGATATTTGTGTCGCCTCATAAAAGAGCTCCATGTCAAGCCCAACCCCACCCAAAAGCCTTTTTAGGGATTTCCACTCTAACCAATGCCAGTGAAACCTCAGAGCCCTCTCAAATTAAAAGCTCCTTCGGGCGACAAACAATTCCAGTTAACCTTGCATTTTTGTCTAAAAAAAAAAGTTAACCTTGCATTTACTCTCTCCGTTCGAATTTAGTCGACATTCTAGCTCCAAAATTTGTTCGGAATTAGTCTACATCCTAGGTGGGTCCCACCTTGGTTTGCTTTTCCTATGCAGGGATTGCATTAATTAAGGGAATGTGCTACTAAGGTCACGTGCCTCAGAATAGTCTTCCGTGGGCACGGATGAGATATACGAATTTTCGCCATGCATGCAGCCATAGCATGGACTTCTTTTTTGTTCTCAAACTTTAAAACGTTTTATCTTCTAAACCGTAATTCAAAATTCATCTCCGTTTTCACGGTTGGCTCTATTACGACGAGATCTTTAAAAGTAGATCCCTTCTTGATATGTTTTGACAACTTTTTTTTTCTGATCTTAGTTACCAGATTATAGTCACTTGGTTACCAGTCATTGTTAACTTGATTACCGGGTTAAAATCAAATGGTTGTCTGGTCTTTTGAACTGCGCTACTCACCCATGTAATTCTTCTGTGACGGTAATCCCATATTTGACGTGTCTAGATTGGATCAAATACTCAATTTCTAACCATGTAGATCATCGTTATGACAAAAAAAACATGTAAAATTGATCTGGTAACGTGTATTATTTAGGTGGTAACTGTTAACTAGCAATATGGCAACTACGGTAAATAACCTGGCAACTGACGGTGAAAAAAAAGTTTGTCAAAACATATTAAGATGGGATCTTGTTTCGAAGTAATCGTCGAGACCTACCTAGCTGTGAAGACGGATTTTCAATTCGATGTATGGTTTAAAAGATAATGAGTTTTGAATTTCTGAACTATAGAAAGATTCCATGCATGCATGCGGATATGCGGGGGAGAAGAATAAGAAGCGCCGTATGGAAAGAGTTCGTGGGGCACGTTCCCTAATTAGAAAAACCGATAATTAAGATGGATTTAACCAATGAGATGTTTTGTTTCTTGTGAGAACATAATTATGATGCATGGTGATGTGTGCAAAAGTAGTACTAATAAATGCAGACTAATTTGTCTGAATTTTTCTATAATGTAGACAAAAAGCGAACGGAGGGAATACATCGGAGACGGAGGTGTAAGCCACCCACAAAAATCCCTCTGGATTTTTTTCCATGTTCGTGAGAGGGACGACCAACGGCGTGATGTAATAGATTGCCTGAGGCCGAGACCGATTTGATCAAGTGTACAACCGGCAATATCTTTGTACATATGAGCATTCCAAAAGTTTGAGTAAAACGTTGCAAAGTGGGACAAACGAGTGCCAAAAGGGCTCCATTTCTTTATACACCATACGGAAGCATGCTAAAGCCCTATTTACAACTTCGAAATCTCCTAGTTTTCCTACAGGAGTTTCCGATTCTTATATTCCAGATCAGGATAGAACAACATGAAAACCCCACACCCATGTCCACTCTTTCAGCAAGAGGGAAAACTGTGGAAAAGTAACCTTTTATCACAGCCTCGCCACGCTTCTCTGCTCTACCTATTGGTAAAGTAATATACAACATGGTAAGACATAAGACCTACTCTATATCTCCTCATTTTGTGCTACTACCATAGTACATCATATTTCTCCTGCAAGGGAAGACGAAGCCTTCAATGTAATCCGAAACTGGAACTATCCACGGAGTTCATGTGGGCAGCAGACAAGCATGGTGTACAATCAAGCTATGCCACCACCATCCTGAGAATTTTCCATTGCCCTGGATGAGCTGCTGTGGGCGAGCTGAGATGCCTCAGTGCTGGGTTTCTGGGCAAGCATGCTGTACAATCAAGCTGTACCACCACCATCCTGAGAATTTTCCATTGCCCTGGATGAGCTGCTGCGGGCGAGCTGAGATGCCACAGTGCTGGCTTTCTGGGCCTCGGTGCCAGTCTGTGAGGTGATGCCTCCTGTTTCTTGGTGAAGAGGAGCACTGGCCACTGTTTGAGCAGAAGGATTTGCTTCATGACCTTCACTGGGTTCGGTATGCACGCTCTTTTCTTTAGAGGTAACTGCACAACAAAGAACACGTATCAGGGTCAAGCGAAGGTTTCAGCATATGCCCGGATGTCAGGGAGCTGCATGAAGTACCATGAGAAGAAACAGAGCTGTGCGGTGCTGGAAGAGTGGCTTGTGGTGAAGCTGTCGCTGTTGGTGTTCCTCTTTTATTTCTTGCCTGAAACAAGAATAAAATGATGTTAAGGATGAAAGCAACATGGCAAGTAGTTCTGTCATGAGCAGTGCAGACCATACCTTCATCTCATCGCAGTACTTTACAACAGCGGATATGTTGGAGTATCGACCGTGAACCAATGTGTATACCCACAGAAGAAGCTTCCTTGGAATGCTTAGGTCAAGGACATCAACTATACCAGGGGCTTGGTGTACCCCTTCAACAGATGCCTGAGATGAGGTTACTGTGTAGAGATTAATACCGGAGGGAAATGTTCCACAGGAACTCTCCCGATAAAAGTTGTAGGTGCTTTTCATTACAGTAACAGCAGTCTCCATGTTATCTTCGGATGTCTGTCTGATAGGAATGTTTTTTATTCTGTTGAGTGTCTCGAACCAATTCATGTCAAGACCTTTGAATTGAGTAGGCCCATCAGGGGATGAGATAAGGAGCTCATCAGGTTGCAAATCAACATAAAGTAGAAGGCCACTGGATAATGGAACAGGCTGCTTGGCTGTGTCCACGGATTCAGGCAGCGGGGTAATTGAGGCCAGTTTGATGAGTATACACCGGCACCATGACAGAGAAGCATGCTTACAAATCTTTGCAAAGTTGCTATTTGACAATTTAGGTGTCTTGAAACGCTTTCTTATCTTCTCGTTTAGTCCTTCAAGAACATCTACTCGGACATCAATCTCGAGCAAATGGATATATTGGTGGATATAACTGCCATAAGGAAGCACTATATTACAACCATCTAGCTTAAAGAATAGCGTCTTGCACTCTGATAGAGTACTTACCTGTAAAGTTTGCTTTCCGACAACTCTGGACTGTTCACCTCTGGTATACTGCTTATATCAGCCCACAAGTTCACATGGTCCATGAATATACCAAACATTTTCTCATATAGTTGCTCAACAGAAGCATCACCAGAAACTCGACGGATGTCAGGATCACGGATTGCTGCTGTTAGAACTTGAAGGTACTTCCCAAGACCGACAGGAACAATATCACCCAAACATAGAGCAAACTACAAAAGAGAACAAATAGTTATAGTATATCCAGAGAAAGGTACATACTAAAATCATCATGCTGGTAATTAGGAGGCACCCTCTTGTCAGTTCGCAGATATGTGTATGCCCTCTCAAGAGTCCACAAGTCCAAGTTTTTCTCCAACAGGTTCAAGTATAGTATCATATACTTCCTGATGCATGTAATGAATTTTCTTGAACTTTCTGATAAACTGACCTCCAGATTCTTTCTCGATACACCAATACTTGGATTCTTTCTCCTGGAAGAAACAACGGACAATAAGAATTCTTTAGGAAACAATTTAAAACAAAAGCTGTAGCAATCGACAACATCAGTGTGGAAGTTCCATAGCAAAAGAAACTTTACCTTCCTTTTCTAACAGCACCATCAATTTCCCACATGTTCACTGTAAAGGAAGACCGAGTGGATTTGAAACAAAATGAGAGCTCTTCCTTAGCCCGCTCCAGGTCCCCTGCTTCACCTCTTTTATACAATCCTTGTGCAAGCTTGTACCTTGCCTTGTGGAAATGCTTTAGCTCCCCTTCCACACAAGTACCAAGGGCATACAGACAGTCATCATAAAGGATGCGCCATACTTTATCAAGCAAACTGGGATCAACAAACTCATTTCCCTTTGTACCATCCAGAGTATTGTTGTTCTGTTCAGAGGATGAATGCTTGACACTAGTTATAGACCCCAGCATGCTTAAGACAGTTTCCTTTGTCGACTGGCTGTACGTGTAATCAGCAACAACCTAGAAAGCAAATAATCCACACAGTTAATATCTAATTGCTTATTACTTAAGTAGTACTACCTCTGTCCAGAAATATAAAATGTGGCCTACCAAAACATCGTATATTTTGGAACAGATGTAGTGTTTAATAAGTAAAACAGTAACTACCAACAAGAATGAACTTCTGACTGAAATTCAGAACGATGGATGTCCCGTAAAGTAAAGAACTTCACACTTTAACATTATAAATTATAAATATTTAAATCTGAGCTCTCGGTAACCAGGCAAGTTTCCAAAAAGCCAGGCAAGCTAGGTTGTGGCCGGTAGGGCTGGCAAAAAACTCGAAGCTTAAAAGCCCGCTCAGGCTCATTTGTTAGTGGCTTGGCTGCCGGGCTAGTTCACGAGCTCTTATTAGCTCGTTTCACCTAGAGCCCAAACAACTAGTACTCCATATTACTCCCTCCCAAGGATTACGAGTCGACGAGTCGCAACTTGTCGCTCGGGTACCGACAAGTAGACAAGTCGTGACTAGTCGCGACTAGTCATAGACTTGTCGATATGTAATCAGGAGCAATTTTTCAGGGTGCAGAGCAGTTTTCAGGGTGCAGAACAGAGAACAGAGACGAGACAACATAAGGCCCACTATGGTTTGGCTATAACATAGCCCAGTAAGGTCCACTAGGGAAACCCTAGTACCTGAAGTATCTGAACCCTTGCTGGCAAAGCTCGTCTCTCTCCTCTTTCTCTCCTGCACGCATGCACCCGAGCGCAGCCGCACGCCTCCTTCCTCCTCCGCTCCGGGCCCGCGCCGCCGCCTCCCTCTCTGGCCGGCCGCCGCGCCCCTCCGCCTCCAGCTCGCCTCCCGGCCCCGAGCGCCCTCGCCTTTGTTACCTGCTGCCGGCGATGGACTGCTCTTGGAGTTGGTGCAGCTGCGGGGGCGGCGGCGTGAGGAGGGAAGGAGCGCCGGCGTGAGCACCGGCGGCGGCCAGATGCGCGGGGCTCGATCTGTTTCTCGATTTGTTTCTGGAGTTGGGTTTTTTCTTGTCGCGCGACTCACCAAGATGGGCTTGTCGCGATTAGTCGTAGACAAGTTTACCTGTCGATCGATAACTTCAAGTTGTCTAGTCGTTGCTTCTTGTCGACATACAGGTTGCGACAGGTAGACAAGCCGCTCGACAAGCCGCGATAAGTCGAGCGACTCGTAATCCTTGCTCCCTCCGTATCAAAATATAAGACTTTGTACCTACTTTCTACACACATGTATCGAGACATGTTTTAGTGCAAGGTTCATGTGAATCTTGCACTAAAACATGTCTAGATACATGTGTGTAGAAAGTAGGTACAAAGTCTTATATTTTGATACGGAGGGAGTAGAACATAAAGCCACACACTAGTTTGGTTGGCATTTTGAGCAAGACCCTATGTATGTCGGCTTTTTTATCTATGAGAAACTTGATTGATGGTCGCTGAACTCTGAAACTATTAGCTATGCTGTTCCAGAACTTTAACTAATTATATGGTATGTTTGGAACCATTATTTATTACATCAAGAATTCAAGATGCCTTATGTGGTGTTGATGCTGATATGTCTTGTAGCTGACCCTATTAGCATAGCCCCTAAAAGACTGATGCATATCATTTATCTCTCAAGCTGTTTATAAATTGATGTATATCATCTTAACAAACCTGTATTACATCAAGATTATGTTTCCCTCGAGTATAAAGTAACTTCATGCGTGATGCATGCATCCTGTAAACCGGGTCAACTGCAGTTGGATTCAACGTGATGGCCATGCTGTAGTATGAAAATGCCTTAGCAGGGGAATGACCCAGTTTTTCACATAGCTTTCCAAGATAAAATGCATGGAGCCACTCAGCCCTGCGAAGTAAATTATCATCAAAATGTTCCATGTGAGGAGAGCAAAATAATGAAGAGGAAACAGGTAAAGTGTGTTAGATTACTTGAGTTCAAAAGCTTTCTCGAAGTGCTTCAAAGAATGCCGGCAGAACATATCCCATGTTGAATCCTTTACTGGTAAAGTAGCTCTTTGATCATAAAAGGGCACCACATTTTGAAGACTGTCATAGTAAACTAGGGCTAATAGTTCATGTATTTCAACCTGAAAAAGGTTATTAGATGTCATCTCCAACAGTGTCCAAGTTTGATCAAGAAAAATGGAAGACAAACAACAGATAAAACAAAGGGATCTCATGGGTGAGTATGAAAAAAACAAACAGATGGACATACCTTATCTGGAACAGTTTTGGCCAGTGTTAAACTCATCAATAGGCAGCGTCGACTATGTCTACGACCCACCTCAACCCTTTGAGTTAAAGCTGTATTTGTTCGCCAATCCAAAATGCTTATATGCTTACTACCATCATTCAGCAACAGGTCAACTTCCTATAAGTAGCATGACCAACACTTGTTATGCAACAGAATTAACTAATATACAAGGAACAACTTCAACCATATGGTATAACTACTCCATCAAAGTTTATTAGGCTGCTCACAGTGGGAAGTAACATATAATAGTAGTATCATGCACATGATACTAGTCTATGTTACTTGCTCAACAGTGGGTAGTAACATATGTGTAGTATCATGTAATATTGCATTTATTAGGTTTGTAGACTCATTTTGTATTGGAATGCATTATGTTACGGTATCTACCTATGATACCACTATCTCCTCTCTCATCGTTAATTACAGTGACACGTAAGCTTTTTGAATGCATGGAATGCAGCATGATACTACCTAGACATCCCCACTGTGGGTAATCTTAGGCTCGTTTGGAGATCTCCATAGCAAGGTAAAGACTGAGCGCTTTAAAAAAGTTTTCATTTTTTTCGTTTTGGCCAATATGTTTGGAACCAGAGATTTGCAATTAATGCAGATTTGGAACGGTGGGCATGCATTCAACGCAGTTAATGCAGATTTGGGACGGAGGCTTGCAATTATGTGAGATGTGGTTTTAGAGAGAGGAGCTGGAAATTGGCCTTATAATCTGGAAAGCCCAAATTTGGATCAGGGCCTAATAAACTTGGACTGAAGAAGTAATAAATATTACCTCGTCATATAGATTTGCAAGCTTTTGCCAGCTTTCAAACCTCAGCGGGTTATACAGCAGATCATACTTGAAAAGATTTGCACTCTGTTCAACGAATTCTCCTCCTTCCTTTTTCAACACAAAACCCGTGTACTTGTCACTAGCACTTATATCTTCAGCTTGTGCGATGATGTAATACAGGTTTCCATAAACATCTGAGTAAGACTCAGAGCTGCATGAATTAGTCGAAAAAGTCGTTAGCGTATATTCTCTATTAATTCTATTTCAGAGCACATGAGAAGGGAACATAGTAGAAATGTAACACCTGTCAGTGGAAAGTTTTTTGAATGCTTCATAGCCCCTTTCACCTGGGAACAGTACATTCAGTATTGCTTCCCTAGATCCATCAGATCCATAAATTTCACAGAGCGTCTTTTCACATGAATCAGGTCCATCCAAGAAATTGTCAAGAGGATTATTGACTAATATGTCGTAAGGTGGTTGTGGAAAGTGTTTACGTATAGCGCGCAACACTCTCCGTAGTTTAACCAACCCTGTTTTCTGCAATGGTAAATTAGGAATGGAAAATAAATTATTCGTTGTATTTGATGCTTCGTACCAAACTGAGACTAACGCCTCGTTAAGAAAGTAAGAAACTAAGAAACTCACAGAGAGCTCTTTTGCATATGGTAGGACATACTGAAACACTTCAGCACACTGTTCTTTTGTTTGATAGTCACCACGGCTTGTATTTTTATGTACTGCTAGATCATCTTCACTGCAGGAGTCCGGGTTTATCTTCAGACCATATAAGCAGAAAAAAGCCTGGTCCAAGGCACTATCAATACTTGATTGTATTTCCTCCAATTCTGCATTAACAGAACATTTATCAGGATACGCACTAACAATAAGCTACATTCTTTGTTGAGGAAATTCCTTATTTGATACTAGATTAAACTGTGCTTCCCTATCTGGTCCTGGAAACTTTTTACATCCCTATCTGACACTAGTTCTAAATTTTCTTACTAATACGACACTGTCATGGACCGAACTACCCCTTGATATACAAGGCAAAAAAAAAGACCAAAACCGTCCATCCCACTCGTCGCCCCAATCGAACTCTCTCTCTCTCTCTCTCTCTCTGCCAACTCCTGACTGCCCCAACACCATGGCCGCGCCCGTCCGGGAGGGCGACGAGGTGCCCACCTACGGGGAGGAGGAGGGCAGGCTGGTCTTCGAGTCGCTGGAGAACGCATCGTCGTGGCCACCTGCCTTGTGGGAGAGGCCGGCCCTGCGTCGAGGCAGAGCTGCAGGTCGCAATGGCGCAGCTCGAGAAGTTCCGCCAGTTGCTGGTCCACATGACGGCGTCGCTTGCCGCGAAGGACCTGCACACGTCCCTCCTCCGCCTGCTCTCACTAACTGTGCCATCGTTGTCCCTCTTCAACCTCCACACCGGAGGCCTGCTATGCTGTTCTTGGGACTGATGGTCTCCTGGTGTCAGCGGCAAGGCTTGGACATGATGTCAGAGATGTCTGCCGTTCTTGTCAGTCATGCCTTGTGCACCCCAAATATCTTTGGCGGCGGCGAACTTCATCACCTCCGTATCTTTTTTGGATCGATTGGATGCCTATGCTTCTTAGGTAGCATGGTTCGTTGGTAGCTGCCGAGACTTCATCTCGCTGGCGGCAAGTCTGGTGTTGGTCAGTGGCGACAACGCATGAGAGCTCCCAAGGAAGCCTGTGGCTATATCTAAGAAATGTGTGTGCTTCTTCTGTGTTTTATTCGGGTCCCTCAGAGGCTGTTTTACATTTTCTTTTTTTTGTTGCCTTATCTGGTACCAGGTTGTGATCGGTGGTGGAAACTTCTGGGTTTCCATGTATACTCTGTTTTAATATATGCAGGGACCTTTGCCCAAAAAACGTGACGCACGCGTGGACTTGTCCTCATGTATGTGTTGTTTTGGCCCTGCAATTTTTTTGTCACATACTGCACCATGGGCAAAAGCATCTTTTCAGGTATCATTCAACACCTTTAGTAGTCAAAATGGACGGCAGCGTCACATTCGGAAAAAAAAATTAGACCCAGTGTCAAATAGGGAAGAAAAAAGTTTCCAGGGTCAAATAGGGAAGCACATTTTAATCTAGTGTCAAAAGGAATTTCCTCACGTTTCTACCTTCCCTGGAGCGTCCAGCATTATCTGGCGTTATGCAAGATCTCTAGTTCTCTAAGACAAAATAAAAAGAAAAATACACATTATGAAATCGGTCAGGGTAATCCAGGCCTACCCGATTCTTCCTCATCATCAGAGTTACGTTTATCGTCACCAGCAGAGTGCTCATCAGTTACAGTATCTTGTGTTCTGTCATTTTCTGGAACTGAATCTCCTTCCATCCCACTTGGATCTATATAAGAAAGAGAAGGCCGACAAATGCTAGTTATTAGTTGCCAAAGAAACATGTCTACCAGAATAATTTTGCTAAGAAAAACATACTAAGTTGAGATTTTAGCTTCACGTCTAGTGCCATGAGATGTTTGATTGCAAACTTGAGGCAAGTCCCTTCCTGCCCTTCACCATCCCTTCCGGCACAGCAGAGCCCATACTCAGCAAGCAAATCATGGAGAGCGATAATTAAGTCAACCTGCATAGATGTACAAAAGTAAGTGGATACTGAACAGAAAAATCAACACCACAAACTGTATTAGTAATATGAAGGTAACATGTACCTGAGTTTTGACAGATATCGTAGGATCAAGATGCTGAAGTTTGCAAAAGGCAATGGCTGCATCTACAAGGCAGGAACTCTCTAACTGGTCAGCCTGATCCGAGGCTCCAGAGCACGAGAGTTTTCTCCATACTATCATTTTGACAGCAGCGCACATGATTTTGAGGAGCAATGACTGAATACCACCGATGATATAAACTAGTGAACTCAGACCATCTTCCCCATCCTGCAAATATGAATATCAAACAGTGACTTTAGTTATGCTATTAGAGGTATTTCAACCCATAACAAGATTTTTCCCTGACTAGAAAGATTGCATGGACGTTTGGTCCAATGAACCAAATATAACTGATACAGGTAATATAGAAGATATGTAATTCTATGTAGTACATTTAACTAGAACATGCAACGCCTCGAAGCAATTATCACAAAATGCATTGGATTGTTTACAATACATATATTACACAAATCCATTACCCTTGTTACTGGATATATAAATTATCAATACTATCACGGGCAAAACTATATTTTACATGGGTCAATAGACCATGACAATTAGAATAAGCATCACTTACAACTCACTCAATAACACACACCATCCCAGCACACTTTTGATAAACAACTTTACTTACCACAGAACAACCAAAGCAGGAACACACAGGAAGCACAACAAAAATTATCTTAGACTGAATAGCATAGCAAATTCCAAGGTAAAAAAAGTGTGCCTAGGCGACAGTAGAATGCCTAGCCAGAGGTTCTCTGGCATGGAATTGCCTCCTTTTACCAGGAATCGACCTTAGGAAATCAGGATAGCATAATGACTTTACTACGATCAAATATGCAAGTTATTGTAGCTGCAAGTATGGAAAACTTAATGCTCCTTATCGGAACAACCAATCTACTATGTCCGATAGTTTGACCACTGAGATTAATATGGTAGTAGAAAATGTAATTATATGTGTACATTTACGACAAATATGCTTACTTATTTTTCTCCGTGGTGATTCTAGATGTTTATATTGGTATACAAGTGGCCAAATTTAGAAACTTCTAACTGTCATAAATGCACCAATTTTGAAACTTCAACTTCCCTTCAATGCAGCGACAACAGCCATATAGAGCTATAATGTTTACCAAATAGCAAATATTATTGAACATCACAAAAAGCTACATAAATCCCAAAGAATTAACAATGACTTCTAACTAATACACTATACTCATGTTAAAAAGTTAGAAATTTCCGAGTGGAGAACACTGACATCCTTATATTGCATTAATATAAAAGTGAAATCTGGTAATTAGAATTCCCAACATGGTGAAGTCTGAACTAAAAAATGACTGATAAGGAGATCCACAAACAAATGAAGAAACCACTTACAGAAGTATCAGACTGATCAATAACTTCTTTTGCTGTACTAGCACTTCGAGATACATCCTTGACTGCTTCCACAACACTTTCTAGCCAATTCCTGTTCATTGCTTTCACAAATTCCGCATCACTTGAAATATTTCCCTTGCGGGTGCCAATAGCTCCTACCATGCCAGCTGCCACAGTAAGAACATGTATTTTCCTTCGGTGAGAATCAAGATAGATCTTTACGTCCATTGGTTGAGCTTTTTCGCATGCTGATATTAAGACATCCAAGGCAGATAACTCAAGTGAAATCACTTTCTCACTTTCACTCAGCGAACCATATGCACTGCCAACATAGACATCATTGGTGGAAAGCAAAAGTGGAGGAAGCAATTCCTTGAACTCTATGTGAGTTATGTTCTTGATATTTTCATCATTCTTCCAAAGTAAAGAATCAAGCTTGATCAAGTTAATTTCACGCAGAATCCTATCAGCTGTCAGAAATTTTACGAGCTTGTTGTGAGGTAGAGGTATAAACTCTCTGCTGCTTTTGGCTTCGCTGCTACTTCTTAGGAGTGACAGAGCAACATTGAACTCCTTATAAGCTCTTTCTTTGCAGTCTTCTGAAAGGGACACGCAACCACTTAGCCAGAAGAAGCGAATCCAGTTCACACGATCAGTGTCTGAAGAAGAATCGTGTTCAGATGTTTCATCACAAAGCATGTTAATGAAAATTGATTCTTTAGCCTTTGCAGAGCTTTTGGACATATCTGAAGCATTTCTTTCTGTTTTATCACTTGAACATACTTCTGCCCTACAGTTTTCCTTATCCAGATCGAAGCTGGTGGACTTCATTTTCTCAACAATTGTGCTGAATGGTAATTCCATAGCTACTGACTTGATGATCATACAAAGATGGTAAGAAGAATCAGACAGCTCCAAGGATGCTGATGGGCTTCCAGAACATAGAGCACGATCATAGTATAGTTCAGCAAGAAATAAACTGCACAGTGCAGATCTATCTTGAGACCAGACTCTAGTAAGTTTGTCTAGTTCAATGATGTTAACAAAGTAATCTTGAAAAGGTATGTCAAGATGAGCTATCTCCTCCAACAACATATAGCCAATATGGCAAGGACCATAATTCTTTTGCATCTTTAATAGAAAATGCTTAACATCATCTGCCTCACAGTCGGATGTATATGTGAAAGTTTCCAGATTAGAAGTATCAGCATTTGCAGAATGATCAGTCTTATCTGCAGTACTTGCCGCCTTCAGGATGAATGAATCTAGAAACTGAGTTATTGCATGTGATATATCTTTGCCATTGGATTCATCTTCATCCTTTCCAGATTTGCGACTTCGCAGTCTCTCGAGGCGTCTGCTTCGCCTTTCGTGAGGATGTTCCCTGTCTGAATTAACATCTTTCTCTTTAACTGTAGTTTTGCAATCATGAGATGGCAAACTTTCCCCATCACGGTACAAATCATTTCCACTTCCACCAACAGGTTCCACAGGTTTGGATGTATCTATAGATAAGACAATATCCACAGTGATATGAGCAACTCCACTATTTGCAGTCAAAAGACTTATGATGCCATCTAAAAGGGCAGTCCATTTGGCTTCGTTGAGTTGCAATGTAGCATTCTGTTTACTCTTCTTCGTTTCTCGACTTATTTCATCATCATCACATTTTCTTTTATTGGAAAAATCAAGTCTGACATGCTTGGGTTCAAGTATATCGATACCCCGCGGTGCAAAAGGCACTGGTTCAGGATTCTCAATGGTCTTCTTCACATGTAACGCACGATGATGTGATGGCCAGTTCCGAAGTATTAAATTTGCTACAGAAAGGCATGCAACTTCATCACGGATTGCTATAAGGACCTCCAAGAGTTTCTCCATGCAGTTCCCTATATAAAGCATCCAAAGGTAATGAGAATCCAAAATCAGGTATCACAAGTTTAAGATATGGTAGTTGAACTAAACAGTACCAGATAAAATAAAAAGAAAAATGAAATGAGAAGGACATCATACAGTTGTTTGGACTGCATAGAAGCCCTTGCTCAAATGCCCATCTTGATATGCTCAGCAAACCCATCTTGCAAGAGAGTGTTCCAAGATGATTCCATACAACTGAATCGTTTGAGTCAAGCTCCACAGCTTGTAGGTAACAGCGGAGAGCATTATCATGGAACTTTGACCCTTGCTGAAGGAAAACAGATGCAAGGTTTTTCAGTGTCAAGAACCTGTGCAATTAAGAAGGCACATCAGCATTTGAACAGCAAATAATAGCGTCACACATTTCAAATCAGTCAGCCATTGGGAATTAGCTTGCTATGTCTAATCCAAGAGTCCAGACAAAGACCAACTGTGCGATGTGCTTTACAATAAACCTTCAGGCTTCAGCATGTTATGATATGCAAGCAGTGAACTATGATTTTATTATGAACGGATAGGATTATCAGTTACTTACTAAAAATGATACACCATTTTGATTCCTCATATGGGCGAAGTGACCATTAAGAAAGTCAGTATTGGTATATTTGAAATAATTAGCACAATACCATGTTGTTACAGATTAAAAATTCTATAGAACTAAAGAAAAATAGAAAATATACCACTTGTGCCAGATCAAAGGCCCGCATCCCAACCATATATGCAAGATCAAACATGTGGTGAAGCAAGGGTGAACGGGCCACCACCACCAATTGACATCTTTATTTATAAAAGTGAACATAACTTTTTGAAATAACATTTGTTTGTGAATAGTGACTATCTTGGTTTTATCCAATTTTGCAGTTAACATCCATGTTAGTCCAGGAGGTTAACCCAAAAAATAATCATTTAGAATGGCAAATAAAAAGCAGTATATATAACATGAACATTATAAAAAAAGTGGGAAAAAAAACCTTAGCTGCAGCAGATGTTGATCACTGCCAATGTTCTCGACCTGTTGAAATGAACAACCTGCTGTTATGGAGGAGGCGAGAAAAGAACATTTGAAATATTCCTCGTGAGATTACCTTTATTTCGGATATGAGTGGATCCTTCAGAACATCCTCCAAAAGTTCACAAGCTTTTGCATAGTCTTTTTCTTGCAACTTGAGGAGCCCCTCATGGTACTTATGAGAAAGTGCCGATTCCTGACAGCATTTATAGGTTCTTTCAATAAAAATATATCCTGACAACCATATTTAAGAGGTTCTAAAACTCAAAAGTTCAGCTTTTCCACGAGAAGGGAATTAGAAGAATGAAATCAGCCAAAGACTTGATCAAAATCTGTTGCAAGCTTTGGGATACCCTTTCAAGCTTCTAGCCACTCAGTAGCAAATAAAAGGTTATCTGCATATTTAACTACAGGAAGTACTTCTATTGAATCAAATATGGATCAACATGATATGTTGACATACAGAGATGTGAAAATAGAACAAGAATCTTCAGTAACATGCTACTAACTATTTGGCGTATTCTTGTATCAATCTACACTAATTCCACTTCCAACGATAAAAGCAATAACATGTATATTTGTGCCCCCACTGAAAATGCTTCCTAACCCACCAATTCTTTAAAGACTTGAACGCTCTAATCCAGTGGTGACATAGAAAATGAAATCTCGAACATGTTCCTCGACAGCAATAATCTATATGCGGCATTTCTTCTCATGTGACAGGCTGACAGCTAGCTTCTTCTAGCTTAACAAATCAAAACCAAACAGTAGCTGGAATATTCTGATGGATGTAGTTTAGGTGCCCCTATAGGCAGGGCGGAGCTATACTAAGATCAACGGGGGTTCACAAAAGAGTATGTGTTTTTCTAACTGTTGTATTCCAAGACAAGGGCTGCACTTTACATGAGCTAGGGTGGTGCAACGACCGATTTTGTAGACTAATTGCTAGGGGAAAAATTGAGCCGGGGTGCCTGTTCAACCATTCGCCATGTAGCTCCGCCCCTGCCTACAGGCACACACACCCTCCCATCCGCAGTAAGTCTGGGATGAATTGTTATACACGTGGCCAAAAAACATATGACCGCATGTAATGTTTAGTTCATTAAACAACAGTTCATCTTATTAAACTACGAACTATCACTCATATTGCACTGTAATCTGAGACCAGCATAGTTACATCAGGATAATGAGTTTGGCGACAAATAATCCTTGGTTACTTTTAACACTAACTATGCATAACTAATATTCATCTAAAGATACAAGATTAAAGTATAGAATGTTTTCTGAAATAATCCAAATATTTTTTTGTCCACAAGAAACACAGTGGCAATAAAAATCCACATAATCAGATACATTCAATGGCTGAAATTAGTCCTTCAGGGATCCTTCTCAGACACTTAATCAAGATGCTGGTGCAACAAACCAAAAGCTCTTCTGCATATCTCTCCTACCACATACAGGAGTGGCACTTGGATTAAGCATCTAAACTGTAAATAGTAAATACTCCTACAATGTTTGATGGGAGAACCTAAATCACTAGAGAAACGCATTCTTATACCATCCTACAAGGATGCAAAACCATCAAGACCAAAACTTATTGGGTGGTGATAGTGCATTCATGCATTGTGCAATACTTTGTATAGTAAATTAACAAGTTCTTCAATTTTTAAGGTCTAAGCTCGCCACAAACCATTGTCACATGTTAATTTTCCCATTTTAATGTGTTTTACGAAACTCTAGTATTCATAAAAGCCCATATTTCAGCCAACAAAATTTCTTCAATGCATGAAGTTCTTTGATGCCAACACATTTTTACCATTAACTTTTCTGCAGAAGGATCACAGCTACAAAAGTTATTACGAAAGAAAAAAGAAAAATCAATTCCATGCTACTCCCTCCGTATCAAAATATAAGATGATTTAGATCTTTTAATGTGGACTACATAGGGGCTAAATTGAGTGAATCTACACACTAATACACGTCTAAGTACATCCGTATCAGAAAAATGTTAAAACATCTTATATTTTGGTACGGAGGTAGAGTAATACATTGTTTAACTCAACATCAAGAGACCTGAAAGATCTAACTACCTTATTGTCCTCCTACGCCTGCAATCCTGACAATGCAAACATTGGAATCTTATGCGGTCTCACTTTTTGAGGATGGTACAAAAAGGAAGCACCAAAGGAAAAATAACCGCTTTGAATTATCCTCGGTGCTGAACTAGAAGAGACCACAACCTCACTAAAACCGCAAATGAAGCACCGGGGTCGTCAATGACGCGCCACCAGGACACGGCTTATGGTGCTTGCCAAAAAATCACGCCACATTTAATCACATAATACCCATTTGACCCATCACAATGCACCCCAGAAATTGAAAACCCTAACCCGAGACGCCAGCTACATAATCAACGGACTGGAATTTTAGGAATCAGGAACATAGCATGCTCAGAGAGAAACGGGTGGGAGGAAGGAGAAGAGGATTCGTGCCTGTGCTTCCTTGGTCGGTGCGAGCGGCTCCCACTGGCCGACGGTGTCGCTCTCGTTGATGGCCGCGATAGAGAACTGCGAAGGCGCGGAGGAGAGCCGGAGAGTGAGTGAGTAACACGGAATAAAGAAAGGGGGCAGAGGGGGCGCTGCGGGAGAGGTCCGGATCTCACCATGGCCGGAGTCGCAGAGGAGGCGGCCGCACGGGGTCCGCCGACGACGATGGTTCCGGCAGCGAGCCGTGGTCGCCGCCGGGTAAGTGGATTCTGACAATAGTAACGGCTTTGCTAGGGTTTTTTCCCCTGGATTTGGTTTTGTACAGAATCATGGCTCCGGCTTGTGGCATATCCGTCGTCGGAGACAAGACGGAAGGTCAGGATGATTAGTTATAAATGTCTCCTAACTTGCGGTATCTTAGGATGACTCCAACGGGGCGACGCATCGAGTCCGCGCGTCTCCGTTCCTGTCCGCGGGGGCCAAAAACACGGCCCAACGGGGCGACGCAAACGGACCGCGGTCCGTTTTTTGGTCCGCCGCGACGCATTCCTGGCCCAAATTTGGGCTACCGATGCGTCGGCCCCGGACGCTCGCGGAGCGCTCCTGCGTCCTCCCCGTGTCCGCCCTGGCCCCGCGTGTCATCGACCCCAACGGCTAGAGCGGCCACCTACCTACAATAACTGTGGGCGGTGGAGCTCTTTAAAAGGAGCCGGCCGGGCGAACCCTAGAGCACAAACCCTAGAGCTCTCCTCCCCCACCACGGCAGCCACCACCTCCAACCACAGATCCACGCGCCGAAATGGCTGGAGAGCCGGCGCCGCAGCATCTGCTGGACCAGGCGGAGCGCGTGCGGCAGAGGGCGCGCGGGCGCCGGATGCCGACCAGCCCGCATGGCCCGGTATGATCCAGCACCCCGACGAGAGAAGGACGGCGGAGGCCGCGTACTTCGACTGCATCGACGACGAAGAAGCCTGAGCCTCCCATCGGCGTCGGCGGCTGTGTCCCCAGCACCGAGGACGAGGCGGTGCAGGCAGCCCACATGCAGCTGAACGCGCAGAGGGCGGCCGCGTTCGTGTCCGCAGCGCGCCCCTGCGCCGACGCGGCGGTGGATGCCGAGTTTGCGAACTCGCGCAGAGCAATCGAGACCGCTACGTGGGCGGCGCGCTGCAAACGGCACCGCGAGGCCAAGGCGGCCGAGGCGGCCGCGGCCGCCGACGTGGCCGACAATGGAGCAGTTATCGACTGATCCAAGTGGTGCGGTACCCCCGCCGGCGTGGCCGCCTATGTGCGGCTCATTTTCCACTAATACCGGCGCCCGCTACGTGTTTCGTAGCTACAAAATGATCAAAGAAGATGAGTCAGCCAGTTCTGGGCTGGCCATGGCCGCGATGAAGGAAGAGCCAGCAAGTCCGTTGCAGAACGGGCTTGCTGCGTGACGTTCCTCAAGGCCGGAGCCCCTCTTTGATCTTCCCCCTTGTCGTCCGGTGGTCGGTTATTAATTTTCTTCAAGTTTAGGTTTAGGTTTTAGGGTTTAATGTTAGGAGGAATTCCTAGATTTACTATGTAATTTCAGTTTCTAAAAATGTAATCCTAGTATTAAAAAAAAGTTTGGGGAAAAAAGTGGCAAGCGGACTCAATGTGTCGGCCCCGTTGGGCGCAGTGGCCGGAAAGGGGCGGACCTGGACCAGACGCGCGTCCTGTTGCCGGCGCAAACGGACCAAACGCGCGTCCGTTTGCGTCGGCCCGTTGGAGTCATCCTTAAGGTTCTTGCTTTTTCTTTACGTGGACCGGACATGGCAGAGAATTGGCGAAAAGTGTTTTTGGGCTCTCGCGTGATCCCCTCCCTTTATTTCAAAATTTCGAAAAATTTATTTGTGAGTTTAAAAAATTCTGAAAAAGTACGGATATAGACAATGATATATCCCACGAGCGTGTAAATTTCAATTTGAGATACTTTATATTTCGGGCTACACAAAAATAATAAATCTGATAAAACGAGATTTAAAAATATGCATACTCATATGCATAATTTTGTCATTTTTGTGTAGCACAAAATACAATGTATTTGAAGTTGATATTTTGCAGTTTCGTGGGATATATCATTGGCTACTTCCGGATTTTTATTAGAACTTTTTGAAACTTATAAACATGATCTTTTAATTTTTTTAAATAGCAGGGAGCCCTGGAACCCGGAAGTATATAAACTGGTTTGTCAAGTTCGTGGGGCTTATACATGATGCGATACCCAATAAAAGCTATGGAAGAGAGTAATGTTAATTGTGTTTTTGCTTCTCGTAACAGAGCACGCAAGGGCGACAGATCAAAGAATCTATGGAATCTCTCTTCCATAGCTCGGACAACACTCATGCAATCAGGGACGAACAGGAGTTTGCCGATTCGCATGCCTTCAACAATCTTGGTAGATTGGATCAGGCCTCAGTCCTTGTACGGAGGGCTTCGCTCGCATCCAGGATTGCACCGGTAGCTGCGAACACCAGCTTGATATAATGGTCTGTTCCACTGCACCTCATCCACATTTGCCTTGTTGTCAATCATAGGAGCCATCAACATTGATCATAATCCAGTCCACTCGTTGGGGATGCCACTTTGAATCACGGACATGCCAGGTTTGAGCTGACAAAACTTGTTCCATTCAAAGCTGAACCGGGGCACTTGAAATTGGAACTCGTCCATCTTCAGGCACCGTTCTCCCCTATTTTCTTTATTGGGATCGCTCCACCAACACCACGGTAGTGCCACAGCTTTAAGTCCGGATTCTCATTCAATTGCTAGTAGTGTTTCAAGCATATGCATTGCATATTTGCACCATAGTAGGCTTATGCGTACTTCTTCCATCTTTGTTGATTTCCACATCTTTCATAACAGTCTTCGAGCGGACAAAGAGGTGTCCCTCATCTTTAGATGATGATGGACATACATCACATCTCATGTCCAGCACGACATGGTGTCGTTTGATATTCATTCGCATAAGGAGGTTGTTGTGGCCAAGTCTCCAAAAGAAGTGGTGGATTTTTGTGGGGCGTTCCAGCTTCCATATCTTCTTCCACACTACATGTTGCCATGGACTACCAACGAGGCCATAAAAAACTGCAAAATGCTTGCTCCGCCTGGTCGTGTTGACGTGAACTTATACGCCGATTTCATCGAGAAAAACACCCCTCTTGTCATAGTGCCATGCTAAATGATCCTCCTCGTGTTCACATGTTCGGATAGAGAGGATTGCCTTCGCATCATCCACATGGAACATTCTCGAGCAAGTTGCATCCCAGGGTCCATCAGTTTGAACACCCTTGTAACAATGTGGTAACCCTGCACTATTTTTGGCTTTCTTGTCTCGCCATTTGGGATCCAAAAATCATTCCATATGTCAATATGTTGTCCGTTCCCCACTCGCCAGATCAGACCATGTTTCAGCACTTCCAATCCTTTTAGCACACTTCTCCAAATGTAGCTCATTCCTGACACAGGCTTTGTGTTTAAGAGTTTTCGTGGCTGAAATATTTTGCTCGAAGAACTTGACTACAAAGCGACTCAGGGGCTTGCAAAAGGCACCGACACTATCTTGCCAACACAACCATGTTAAGAGTCAAGATCATTGAATCCAAGACTTTCCTCTTCCCTTGGTTTTCATCATCTGCTCCCAACTTATCAATTATGCCCGATGTTCCTCCTCGTTTTGTGACCACCGATAATTACATATCATTTTGTACACGTACCAGATTGGTGTGGTCGCAAAAGCATATTCCTAAGTCTTCGTGGGATCAAAATCTTCCTGAACTACAAGGTCATCACCAACTCTCAAATTTGTTCCCTGAGGGTTTAAGAGATCATCTAGGATGTGGTTAACTCCTCAAAATAGGGGGTTAATTTTGTAAGGGATCGGCTAGAGATGCACCTTGCCAGTATTGGTGGCAAAGAAGATTTGTAAGCCAATCTCCTAGCATATACGTGGACTAACCGGTGCATCCACATGTTCGTTTTGCCACCTCATGTTTTTGGTTTGGCTTAGTAAACACCGAACCATACAATTTAGTCTCATATGAGTTTGGAAACAAAAAACGCCTACTCCCCTCGAGTCGTCTCCTCCAGGCGACCGAGGGGGTGAAACCCTAGCCTCGCGCCGCCGCCAACCCCCGCCCCCCTCCTCGTCGCCCCAGAGGCGCTGCCAGACATGGTCGCGCGACGATGGTGACAGGGGCGGCGGGGATCTGGCGTCTTGGCTTCTCACGTGGTGGCATGGAGGACGGCTGCTGTGTGGGGGTCTGCTCGCCGACTCATCGCCGCAGAAGAGACGGCTTAGTGTGTCCTATACTCCTCCGCGCCCATCCTTCCTTCACGACATCTCTAGTGGTCGCTCCCCCCAGTGTGGCGGCGGGTGGCACCGATCTTCATCTGGCCAGTCTCGGGCTAGAGAGGCGTGGTGGTTGAGGTGCTCTGGTGGTCTCTTCGTTGGTGGCTTTAGGAAGCCGAACGAGGACCCTGGGCTGGTGGGCGGCGTCAACCTCTTCGGCGGGGTGGTGGCTGCTTGTGCTATGCCTGGTCTCCGTGGCTGCTCGGGTAGCGGGGAGGAAGGTGAAGGTGGTTGTGGTGCGTGGCGGCTCCGGTAGCTGCGGACAGGTTTGGAAGACTTCGTCCTTCGACAACGATAACATCTCCTCCCCAACGTTCGTTTCTGGCCGTGTCGGAGTAGCTGGGGGCAGGATGTGGAATCGGGGGAAACCCTTGGCCTTGTCCGACCACGACGGCAGCAGCGCTTCCTCGTTGTTCCCCTTCCTGAAGACGTTGTCAAGGCTTGCACTTCCCTCTCCCCTCCCTTCCTCCCCCTCAAATCCCGGGTGAAAACCCACGGCTTCTGGCCGGGTTGCGGCGACTCTTCGGGAGGGTGTGGGTCCTGGGGGTCTGTGGTGTGTTTGTGACGGTGGCTCTTTGAGTAGTAGCACCAGGTTCTGGTGTTGATGTTGAGCGGTCGGTCTCGACTTTCATTTGTGCTCTGCCGCCATTCGTATGGTTGCCGACTGCGGGACGACGCCCTCGCCTGTGCAAGGGAGGAAGGGTTCCCCCTGTTGGGGATATACCAAGTAGGGGTATCTCTAACATGGATCAATCCGGCTATACTAGGGTGGCCCACGGGTGGTGAAGGCTTGTGCCTACCGGGCGGCCCAGTTAGCCAAAGTACAAGACGGAGGCATGCCGGCTAAAGAAAGGTCCGAGATGGAGGCCCAGCGATCAGCCGACTTGGAGCACAAGGAGGAGCCAGAAGCCGTGCCGGTTAAGTCTTTCCTAGTAAGCTCTAGGCCTGGCCGCCTTTATAAGATGGCCTAGGGAAGACTTTAGGGCAGCACATACGCAACAATCAGATACGCTCAATACCCTCATTGTAACCTGATCACGGCTATTGCCATATAGTGATTTATACCAGCACGTAGGATCTCGCCGCCGCCGTGAGATCCGAAGCTGGGTAAACCGCCGTGTTCAATCTCGACCCGGACGACTCCACCTTCTACCCCACGTTATCCCTTAGGTTAGAGGACCCCGTCTCCTATCAACTACTCCCTCCGTATAAAAATATAAGAATTTGTACCTACTTTCTACACACATGTATCTAGACATGTTGAAAGTGCATGTGTTGCCCCATGCGTGGTTTTGGTAATTAATGACAATTCCTATGGACTAATGTTTGCATTGAGGTATCTTTATAGATCTTGTCCATGAAGAAGATTGGAGTTCATGTGTTGGACTCTAGAAGATTATATGTTGACCAAGATTCTATCCAAGGGTTTATATAAAGAATGGTCATCTAGAGTTGAGCTTATTGCAAGCATGGCTTGGAAAAGAAGATTGAGTGAACATTCATGTTTATCTTCAAGCCATCATCTATATCAAGATAAGAAGACAAAGTGCAAGTGGATACATGAAGACGGAGCTAAGCGAGGCTCTCCCATAATGGTGTATGGGGGAGTATTTGGAGATGTCTTCATCAAGCATGTGCTAGCAAAGCGCAATCAAGAAAGGTGGTCCACTTGAAGAGATCAAGATCGTCATCATCGAGCTCAAGTGGAATGCGCAAGGCAAAGGTATGATCTTGATAGGTTTTCTATTTTACCGGTCTCGTGGTGTTAGTGGGAGACCGGGTTATAGGATAGAAGGCGTACTATCAAGAGGGGCTCTCAAGTGAGTAACTTGATCGCATCTTTATGGAGAGCTCAAACCTTTGCATTTTTGGCATATCATCTTTCTTGGTTCTTATTTGGCTTTTATCCTTGTGAGGATTTATAGCTTGTGTTCATCTCCATACCAAGCTCTAATTCATCAAAAACGGATTTCATTTGAATATCTTGTGGTGTTTTTAATGTTGGAGGTTTTACCGGTTTGTCTTTTCTAAGAGAGGTCAAACTCTCCACTTGTGGTTTCCTCCTCACATGATGGACTATGATGTGTATATTCATAATCTTGTTGTGCTTGTGAGTATCTTCCAAACTAGCCCAAGATCATACAAAACGGAGTCCGGATGAAAAACATATTGCGTTTTTGATGTTGGAGGTTTTACCGATTTGCCTTTGCTAAGAGAGGTCAAACTCTTTTCTTGTGGCTTCCTTCTCACATGATGGACTATGATGTTTCTATGGATAATCTTCTAAAGCTCTTCGTTGCGATTCCAACGAGCCCAAGATCATCGAAATCGGAGTCCGGATGCAAAAAGTTATTGTCGTTTTCGTTTTGGTGTTTATGCAGTTTTCTGGGGGGCGGAAATATCCGGTCCCTAGGCCGGAAATATCCGCCCCCCCGGAAATTTCCGGCAAAATATCCGGCCCGGGTCCAGTACTGAAATTTTGGAGGACTTAGCCATTTTTCGGGGGTCCGGAAATATCCGGTCCGAGTTTTCCTGCCAACGGGAAGATTTCTTGGGGACCTATATAAGGCCCCCTTCTTCCCCAATGGTTTTCTAGCTCTTCTAAGCTTGTTTTCTCTCTCTCCCCCACCATTGTTGACCTTGGAAAGCTTGCCCCTCTCCCAATTCCTCCCATGATTCTTGCATATCTTTGAGGGATTTGAGAGAGGAGATCTAGATCTACATTTCCACCAATCCATCTCTCCTCTAAGTGAGTGAAACCTAGTAGATCTTGATCTTGGAGTTCTTGGTGTTTCTCCTACTTTGTTCTTTCTCTCTTCTCCCCCCATAAGCACTAGTTGCTTGTGGTGGGATTTGAGAGTGAAGGATTTGAGCACTTGTGCTCTTGCCTTTTGCATTTGGTGCATCGGTGTGCTCTCCACGAAGATTCGTGGAAGTTGAAAGCTTGTGAACTTGTTACTCTTGGGTCTTTGGACCCTAGACGCCCGTGTGGTGGTTGAGACCCTTGGTGGTCACTTGTAGCTGTTCGGGAGCCCCCAATCCCGTTGTGGGTTGTGCCCCGGATCGTTGTTGAAAGGCTCCGGATTTCCGCCTCGAAGGATTCCGATAGTGGAAGGCGAACCAAACCTTTGTGGTGCGGTTCATCGGAGAAGAAGGTGAAACCTTTGTGGTTGTTGAACCATTGTGTTGGTTCACACCTCTCCAACGAGACGTACTCCCTTAACAAGGAGGAACTCGGGAATACATCCTCGTCTCCGCGTGCCTCGGTTATTTCTATACCCGAACTTTTTACTTATGCACTTTACATTGTGATAGCCTTCGTGCTTGAAGTATTCTATATTGCTATCACCTTGTTGCTTGTCTTGCTTAGCATAAGTTGTTGGTGCACATAGGTGAGCCTAGTTTATTTAGATTGTTGGCTTGTTAATTTAAACACATAGTTTTATTCCGCAATTATCAAGCCTAAACCGGAAAAGTTTTAAATCGCCTATTCACCCCCCTCTAGGCGACATCCTTGTCCTTTCACATGTTTTAGTGTCTAGATACATGTGTGTAGAAAGTAGGTACAAATTCGTATATTTTTATACGGAGGGAGTATGTCGATACTGTCTAAAATTTGGTATCATATGCCCAATATTATTTGAATCGAGGATGACTACATTGCTACATTATATGTCACAAATATATATATTTTTTTTTAGGGGGTCACAAATATATTTTGTTTCTCTAGCTTTCCTTAGGGCACCTCCAACGGGGTGGAGCAAACGGACACCGAAATTGGTCCGGTTTTGTCCCTTTGGGGGTGGACCGTGGACACATTTTGGGCATTTGTCCGTTTGGCGTGGAGGTGCCCCCAACGGCCTGGCGCAAAATGGCCCCCCCGGCCCCGAGTGAGCCCATTTTTTACAATTCACAAATTAATCAATAGCACACAAACATAGTTGGATAGCAAATATAGTATCAAATTTATTACAATAAAAAGTTTATGGACTGAAATAAATAGTTCATGCAATGAAATTATTCTGGTACTGCTGGAACGACGCTACCCCTGGGATCGGCTCAATCAACTCACCCTGAAATTCCCATCCTTGATCGAATAGCCTCGCGTCATCCCGCTCATCCTCCACTATCATGTTGTGCATGATTACACAAGCTGTCATGACCTCCCACATCAGCTCCTTGCTCCATGTTCTAGCAGGATGCCGCACAATGGCAAAACGAGATTGGAGCACACCAAATGCTCGCTCTACATCCTTCCGGCAGGCTTCTTGGTGTTGAGCAAACTTCTTGGTCTTCTCGGAGTTAGGCTTCCGGATGGTCTTCACAAAAACTGGCCACGAAGGGTAGATGCCATCAGCTAGGTAATAGGGCTTGTTGTATTCATGCCCATTCACCTCATAGTGGACAATTGGAGCCTCTCCCTCGACAACCCGGTCGAATACCGTGGACCGATGTAGCACATTGATATCATTGTTGGAGCCGGCTATACCAAAGAATGAGTGCCAAATCCACAGATCCTGGGATGCCACTGCCTCGAGTATGACCGTGCACTCGCCGACATGACCCTGGTATTGTCCCTGCCAAGCAAAGGGACAATTCTTCCACTCCCAGTGCATACAATCTATGCATCCAAGCATCCCAGGAAAGCCCCTGCTCTCATTCATCTTCAGAAGACGGGCAGTGTCTGCAAGGTTGGGTTCCCTCAAGTAATCCGTGCCAAACACCTGAACCACAGCTCGGCAGAAACGATACATCGATTCCAGGCAAGTGCTCTCGCTCATGCGCAGATACTCATCAACAAGATCGCCAGCCACTCCATATGCAAGCATCCGGACAGCTGCAGTGCACTTCTGATATGAAGAGAAGCCATACTGACCTGTGGCATCTGGCTTGGCCTCAAAGTAGTCATCATATGCCCTCACCCCTTCCAGCGGACGTATGAACAAGTGCCGGGCCATACGAAAACGGCGACGAAAGACCGAATCCGGATATGTTGTCTTCACCGGGTTGAAGTAGTCCTTCCAAAGCTGGAGGTGACCATTCTCTCGTTCACGGTCCAACGCGGGTGCTCGCCCAACGACTGACCCAACATGCCGGGGCACTGCATTCTGGTTGAAGTTGTGGATGAGAGTGGCCGCGGCCACCATGATATCGCTGTCATCGTCGGAAGATTCATCCGATGTATCGATGAAGGTGTGGTAGAAGAACTCATCATCGCTATCCATCTACATGAATAAAATTGTAAGAAAATGCAAATGCAAAGAACGAGGGCGGCCGGTGTTCATACCTTTCGTCGAACACCTTCGGGGCGGTGGAGTTCGCGGTCGAGTCCGGGGCAGAGGACGAGGGCGGCCGGTGTTGGAGACGAGGGCGAGGACGGCCGCGGCTTCAGCACGGCTCGAGGGCGGCCGGGGCGGAAGAAGATGGAGAATGCGGCCGGTGTTGGAGACGAGGGCGAGGATGGCCGCGGCTACAGCACGGCTCGAGGGCGGCCGGGGCGGAAGAAGATGGAGAATGCGGCCGGCGACGAGATCCGGCCACGGGGAAGGCTAGACGACGCCGCGGCCGAGGATAGCTCGGTCGCTGAAGGGAAGGTCCAGGGCGGCGGCGGCGGTCGCGGGGCCAAAAGGAGATGGAGAGGTGGGAGGGGAGGGACTGTGTGGCTGGCCCTTGGGCCCGACGCGGACAGGGAGGACAAAGAGGAGGACCGAGAGGCTGTCCGTCCCGCCCCAAAGCCGCCCCAAAGTTGGGCCGCGTTTGGGTCGAAATTCGGTGTCCGGACGGACACCAGTCCGAATGCGCCAGCCCGTTGGAGCCCCTCTTTTGTCCGTTGGGACAAAATCGGACTGGGCTGGTCCGTATGCGCCAGCCCGTTGGAGGTGCCCTTAGGGTGCTAGTAGTATACTTCATGATGGGCTTCACAAGTCACGGCCCGAATTACTCTGGATCCCAAATCAGGATCGGGTCGTCCGTCGGTCACACGAAAGCACTCGTCTCTTTTTTCGGGCAGAAAAAAAAGGATCGATCGTTCAGCGACCCGAATGAACCGGTGGGTTCTAGAGTGTTCCAAGCATACGCTCCTCGCGGTGGATAATGGTAGTCTCCTCACCAAAAAAAATGGTAGTACTACATCTAAAAAAAAAAGGTACAGTCACCTCGTAGCCACACACCGCGTACGATGGTCCCACTGGTCATCCAGCGTTACCACAGCACACGCCCCACCTGTCAGCTTGCTTGTCTTGCAAGAAGGTGGGGAGGAAAAAGGAAATCCAAACTCGAGATCCCTCCGCGGCTATAAAACCGAACCCTAGGCCGCTACCTGTACCAGCGTCTCACCATTCTGATCCGTTGCCTCCCTGTTCATCCATTTCCCCTCCCGGCGCCGCCTCTACCTAGGGTTTCCTCCGCCGTCCGCTCCAGCTGCCGCCATGCCTCGCCGCAGCGGAGGAGGTAGCCATCCCGTCCCTTCCTTCTGTATGTTTTCCTTTGACGTGTAGATTCGGTCCTCGGTTCTGGATTTTGGCGTGTAGATTCGGTCCTCGGTTTGAATATGCGCATCTGAGTAGGTGTATCCGGCTGATTTGCTGTATTTTGGATTGGATTTGACGCATCTAGGCGCGGAAATGGTTGGATCTGCCCTAGATGTTACATAGGCTGCTCGTGCTGTTCGTAGATTTGTGAATACGAACCATTCTTTGGTCAACACACAACCGATTGCTTCTCGAATAATCGTCTGCGGACATTTCTCCATTTCCAGGCGGTTCAGACAGGGGCATAGAACAAAATGAAACCCTCTTCCTTTAAAATAAAGGGCATGATTTCTATCGGTCCTTCCTTTGACGGATTTCATATATACGAATCCCTATTTCCTAATCGGTAGTTGACCTATTGCCCTCGAATAATCGATTGCAGATTCCCATTCTCATTCGGTTCAGACAGGGGCATATAACAAGTTTGAATCCTTCATTTTTTATGAAAAGGATCCTGACTTCCATCGGGGGTCCCTTTTTAGATGGATTCATATATGTTCGATAGTTTATCATCTGCTCTTGTGCGGTTCAGTCATTAATCCTTCAAATTTATATGCGTGCCTGTATGCTGCGTGGTGATTGTTTTGTAGTTACTCGACTGGTGCGTCACCTGTGCCTCTTTGAGTAGCCATTACGGTTCTCAATACCTTCTTGGCTTAGTTAGGAGGCACATATGAATTGAGCATATCACGCTCTTCCAGGCCTTTTGAGGGGGCAACTCATCTGTATTTTACTAGATGTGCTCCCCAAGCAGCCCGAGACATTTCATGATTGTCTTCATAATGTTGTGCTGTCTGTGTCAGTTACTGTTACATTAGAAGTTTTTACTGTTCTTAGGTTCTTTAATAAACTGTCATAATTGCTTTGCATATGTTGTTTGCCTCTTTGAGTAGCCGTTTTGCTCATACATACTATCTTGGTTTAGTTAAGGGGCAAATAGAGAAGTTTCTGTTGGACTGTGTTATCCCAGCAATTTTTGACATCAATTATTCTCTGATTTCTAATGTTCAATGCTTATTAGGTTTAGTTGATTGCTGTTGATCATCTGTTTTGGCGATTGGAGAGCATTAGCTGTTTATTGTTTTCTTGCTTGTCTGCTGATTGCCTTCTTGAGTAGCCATTATAGTTATGCATACTATTTTGGTTTAGTTAGGGGGCATATAGAGATGCTGTGACCTCGTCACTTAGGGTGTTTCAAATAGAACAACAATCTTTTAAAGACCTGTTCCTTTGAGCAGCCTTGCACATTGCGTTGTTTACTCCATTCCTTCCTTTTCTGTCTGTTTAACTGTTCAGTGTCTAACCTCAGAATTTTTGTGGACACTTTAACTTATGCGTACCATAATTTCATCATTAATGGTTACTTTTGTCCATGCCTTGCAATAATTTGTGTTGCTCATTCCTCGAGCGTATTCATAAAATTGATGTGCCTCTGAATAACCATTTGTTGTAATTTGAATATCTGCATTTGGTTCAGACAGGGGCACATAATAAAATGTAATCTTTTGAGGGAATGGATGAGTTTTTGTGTTCATCCCTTCTTAGACTGATTCTTATATTAATTGATTATTTATCGTCTGTTCTAGTATTCTTATAGTAGGCTATTGTTAGTCACAATCGCTTGTACATGATTATTTTGCTCTATGCCATTGTCACCTGTGTTGCTTGTGCCATTGTCACCCTAGATATCGCGTTGCTTTTTTTTAAATGTGCTCCTTCTATACCATTGTCACCCTGGGTAACTAAATATATCTTTTGAATTGTGGTTGCACGATGGCCATTTATTGACCCTGAAGTTACAGTTGCAATGAGATTTTGTGTTCATCCCTTCTTAGACCGATTCTTATACTCATTTTTGACATGGTCTTAACAGGAAGGTCTGCTCGCCCTGCTCCACGTGCCGCTCCCGTGAGAAACCCACCGCAGCCAGGTACATACTTAATCCTGCTTCGTTAATCATTATCTGAATTGACAAGCTGCTTAGTCAATTTAGGGGTTGTTTTACATATAGATCTCTAGTACAGTATTTGTTGTGGCTCAGTTGACATTTGTTGTGGCGCAATTGATGTCACAAACACCTACTCGTTATTCTTTAACCATGGTTTGTCGTAAAATTAATCATATTGATAACAAATTTCATTGCTAATTCTGTTTTCTCATGTTTCTGTGACTGCATGACTGACATTTTGCAAATCAATCTTGCAGCCCGGCAAGCTCCTCCTCCTGCTCCTGCTACCCAGAGCAGTGGTGGTGGCATGTTCGGCGGAATTGGGTCCACTATTGCTCAGGGTATGTGTCTTCCTACACTTCCAACCAATGCATCATATTCACAGTGTTGGTACCAATTTCTTCTTGTACATGTATTTCAGGTATGGCATTTGGTACTGGCAGTGCTGTTGCACACAGGGCTGTTGATGCTGTGATGGGTCCCCGTACCATTCAGCATGAGACTGTTGTCTCTGAAGCTGCTTCATCTATGACTCCAGTGGGCAACACTGTTGGATCTGATTCATGCGACAACCCTTCCAAGGCGTTCCAAGATGTATGCCCCCCCCCCCCCCCCCCACACCCATTTGTTGCAAACTTCTCTCTCATGACTGTTTTATGCTTATATTGACTTGCTCTGATTGTGTTATACAACTATTTTCTTAGGTACTGTATCCCTCATTCTTCTGTTTTACTGTAGTGTTTTAGGTTCATAATAACTTGTGTTATTTATCAACTCTCCCAATGCTAAGTTAGCACTGTTATAACAATGAGGAATTCAAATCTGTTAACGAGTTGAGGGATTCCTAGTTTCTTGCCAAAGAATGAATATTTACTGATGTGAACTGACTTCTTCATCGACAATGCAGTGCATCAACCACTATGGAAGCGACATCAGCAAGTGCCAGTTCTACCTCGACATGCTCAACGAGTGCCGCCGTGGAGGAGCAGGAGTTGGTGCATCTCTTTAAGCTGCTACCGTGCTTGTATGGTTGATTCGTTGGGACTTGTTTCACTCATGATGATGATGAATGATCTCATAAATAATTAATTGGCGAACTGAACTTATGCCACAGCTTATTTTGTTGTTAGTTCGTGGTATGCTCTGTTGTCCTGGGAGTATTTCCCTGTATTGATGTTGGAATTACCTTTCATGGCACCGGAGTTATAAATATTGAGTTGATCTTTGGTGACTGGAACTAAATTGAATATATTCTTTATTTTGTTTTGTGATTGTTAGAAATTCTCCCAGCACAGCATGTTTTTGATGCTGCATCTTCCCCTCTTGTACATCAAAGAATCACAAAACAGATCATTTCAAATTATTTGACATGTGTTCCAAACTTACAAATCGTGCTATAATTGAATTTAAATTACGGAATAGTTAAATACTCCTACTATTTACTGAAATTTGTTAAGTCGATCAACATTTCCCACTGTTGTATATTTATGAAACTGTTAACTAATCTCAGCCTTATGCTTTTCTGAGAGATGAGTTTGTGACCATCCTGAACATATATAACGAATTTTTTTCCCGTGTGAATTATTGGTGATTTCACGATGGTTATGTAAATCTACTTATCTCCATAATATGCTGATTTAGATTCATAGTTCATTGAAGAAATCGTGATGTGATTGTGTTCCTTTTATCCATCAACAGCTGAGTACACCAGCTAGCACAAAACAAATTAAAGGCAGGTCCAACAATTTTAAACAAAAGGCACTAAGCCAAGGAGAACGATATCTGCATCTTGGACTCTACAGTTTGCATTGTCAACTCTTAAAACTGTAAGCTTTTCTGGCCCAAACTGACAGCAACCATTTCAAGCTGAAATCATCCATTTGGGTGCAGAAATAAATAAACCGAGACCTCAGATACATAGTTTTGCTAAATGCAGTCCTTTTTAGTCTACTGGTTGAGAAGATTACGGCATTTGTAAATGCAGCCAGGACCTCCAATCTTGTATACCTGTAGGATCGATTGATATGGAATTAAGAAAGCACAAACAATGAATACAAACGATCAGGAGCATGAATCGAATTGAAACACTCTACTGGGCGCGCAAAGTATGTACTACACTAGAATTGTTGAACTGAAAGAAGCTTACAGTGGCAGAAGAAGAGCGCAACATTTTTCTAGTTCAGAACAAACGTGATATAAAGTTTGAGAGAATGCGACGAGAAGTTTCAAACGGAAACCAGTTACATGAAGTAATTTGAAACATATCTTCAGCTAGATGTGAAATTTCAGGGATTGTAACAACAAAACAGCAGTAGAATAAAGATGGTTACTCTAGAATCACTAGGATCAAAATAAAGTTTATATTAATGAAACTGATAGATCACAAGAATCAGTACAAAAACAGTCCAGCTGCACAAAAACAAGGATAAAAAATGAAAGCATACTCTCCTTGGTCTAGCAGCATTATTAGAGATCATAGGCTCGAAATTGTACAAGAGATTAGTCAAAAACAAGTACCACCTCCACAGGCTTAATCCTTCACTTCATGCCAAAAACAACTTCCAGCTCAAACAAACAGCTGCATGACTACATCTAGAAAAGGTTCATAGCCTGCCTACCATAAAACATCTTTGCAGTTCTACTTGATAACCACCAGAAAGAGTTTTACATGACACGGGAAGGCACGAAGCAACAATGTACGACACATTTCACAGAGAAACGACTAGCTAAGGAACTTGCACTACCTTTACACCTGAAATAACCATCCAATCCATATTTGCCCATATGTTGGACCTTTCTGGTTCAGCATATAGGCAAATGACATGACTAAACAAAAGCAAGTCACGCAGACTACAATCTACCTAGAGGATCCCATGCCATATATACATGCATATTAATAGTACTTCAAGTCCTGCAGCCACACTACATCCTCTACCGCTTCCTCTTCTTGTCCATCTGGCTGGACGCAACCTTGGCAATGATCTCCTTCACAACAGAGGGATATGTCGTAATTATAAGCTCCCAGCCATCAGTCGCCATTACTTTTTCCAAACACGGGATAGATTGGATTTGGATAAACTTTAAGCATGCCTCCTTCAATCCGTGGCAGTTGTGCTGCTCAGCTAGAGCAACAGTGGACGCCACCGAGCTCACACATATATTCTTGGACAAGTGCTCTTCACATAAGAGCTTGAGCCTTTGGAGATCATACCTGTCTGCCGCTACAAACAAGGCCTGCAGCCACACTCCATATTCTGGTTCATCCTCTTCTTGTCCTCCCTCAACCTCCACTGCTTCCTCCTCTTCTTTTCCTCCTTCCTCCACTTCTTTTCCTCCTTCCTCCTCAATGTTGTTGTCCATGTCCATCTGTGGGAATGAATCTGTGTAGATGAACCTAAGCAAAGCCGCAAACACTTTTGCTTCCATGTCTTTGATCTGTATGACACTGGACGTACTGCTCTCTATCATGGGGCCAAAGAGCTGTGCCATGAAGACTTTTGATCGGGCTGCAAGCACACAACGGTGTGCAGCGAATGTCTCACCGTTGACCTCAAATGTCACATCAGCACCAACCTTATTTTGAAGGAGATGGTCAAAATGCTGGTGTATGTCAGACAGGGTGCCAACAGCATCTTTGGACGTGTTGGGATCCTTGCAGACCATAATGTCACACCGGATCGTAAAACAATCATCCTTCAGATGAGGCGATCGTTCAAGGGCGTCTCTTTTCATAAACTGACAGTAGCCATGGAGATCACCATTGCTGGCAAAGCTGTGAGGTTCTTCTGCATGAATGTACATCGGCTTTTGACACTCAACCTCGTCAACAAAGCTAAACTCAAACTTGGCCTCTGCGAGCTCTTCCACTTCATCATCGTCACCCCAAAGGCGAATATATAAGGAGATGAATTCAGCAGAACTCGGCTTGTAACCGTTAGGGCAGTACCATATGCACCATTGATGGCCTCCTACCTTGAAAGGCGCAGAGCATATTTCTTTTCCGTTGGGTATCTCTTGCAAGGTACGCAAGTAGCCTTTGACCACAAGAAGGTGGTACCCGCTGTCCGTGCGGACGTCAATGGCTGACGTAGTGCAATTCTTGCCCTCGGTGACCACAGACACGCCGGCGAACGACGACATGACGACCTGCAATTCGATCAGAATCAAGTCACCATTCACATTCCAGGATTTAGAGATGGATGAGCTGAGGGGACAAACCTGGTTCACCTCCCGCAGTTTGAACCACTCGCTGCGCCACCCGTGCCGGCTGTCGCTTCTCGGAGGAAACAGAGTGTGGCTTGTTGGTCACCAACAATAACTAGAAGGGGCGTTTTGCACTACTGTCCGGTGAGACCAGGGAATCACCTGAGCAAAGATACATAAACTTTGCTGAAAAAGAAGTTTCATGTTGCATCTGTTTCAGTTAACAAACAGATTACCATTCAAACTATGCAAGGGATTCAGAGATGGATGACCCTAATTCATGGAGCTATGTTTCTCTTGAATGTCAACAATCAGCTGTCATACCACTAGTACTACCGATGTTCATCTAATCTCTACAATATCTAACCGAGCAGGAATTTGAGCGCAATGGAGCGTCCCACGTGTCGGTGCATCATTCCTCTCTTGCGTCCCACAGCCGACTCGCTTCGCGTCGGTCCTCGTTTCTTTTTCCCTTTGACGTGCGGAGTTCCCCTTTCTCTCGCCCTCTTCTCCGTGCTCCTCCAGTTCGAAGCACACGAGCCACTCGCCTCTGATTCCTCCCGTCGCCGACCATCTCAGGAGGACGACCGGGGTTGCAAGCCAAACGCCGCCGCCGCCTCCGCTTTGCTTCTCAAAGGCGGGAGTCCGTCGCAGTCTCGACCATTGATTCCTCGCGGGTCGCGGCAAACCCTAGATGCGGGCGTCCGTGCTGCGGTTCGAGCTATCCATCGGCAGCGGTGGCTCGCCGCCTGCGCTACACCCGGCGACCTGCGCATCCTACCTTCTTCCCCGCTGCTTGACGGATGGGCTGGCCGACGAGGGTTCGGCAGAAGCAGAGGAGGCCCCGTTGGGGGGAGTGATGGCAGAGAGCTGCCCCTGTACGCCTCCATTGAGGTCTGCAAGGGTTGGAATGTCTCGAGATTCTTCCCTGACCCCTCCGTCCAGACTCCCATCTAGGTTGGTCTCCAACAGAACTCTTTTTTTTATTGCGACCCCTCCGGTTCTTGATTCCTGGGTGATGCTGGTTTGAGCAACAGGATAGAAAAGGATTTATATGTCCAACTCCCATATATATTTTTCCTTTTTTCTATGGGGAATTGCATGTTTCCTCACCTATGTTACCTGGCTCGCGCCGTTGTTGCGTTGCGGCACTCAGTCTGTGAAACTTCGATTCATATAGAGTGGCGTTTTTGTTAGGAATATTCATGACCCAGAATGCTGGCGGTGGGGCTGAAGTTCAGATAGCGATGGATGTGCGCGTTCGTCGAGATGTAATGGCGTGGGGCTTCTAAGTACCAAAAGCGAGTTGCCGAGTTGTGCTCTGCATCACTATTACATATTTGTTGAAATAGCGTAATTTTGATCATCACTGGTAAATCTGAATGATCTTAGTCTCTGATCTTCTTGTGGTGAAAGATAGATCTCTAAGAATACTAGGGAAATTTATGTTTGTTGCTAGGGATAATAAATAACATTACTTCGATACATAGATTAGATTGCTTATTTGCTGGTAATATTAGTAGGATTAGATGATCATTTTTCGAGTTCTTATTTGCCACACTTAAGATTCCTCTCTTTGGTGTCTCCCATGGAAAAACAAGATGCAGTCTTGATCACATTTGTTTGGTTCTCTTACTAGATTAGAACGCCCTTTAGTGAGGTGCTGTGAGTTATTCTGCAACGGTAGCAGTGATGGCTCCCCGAGTGAGCTCCCCCGAGGCGACTCCCATGGCGATCGGATCTCCACCACCTTCTAGGCGATCTTTCACCGGCGATCATGGTGGAGGAGATGGCTCTAGATCCCTACGCGGATCCCTCCTCCATCATCCACCTCCTGGACTTCTCCCCGGGTCATCAGATCCGGGCCAAGGTTCGTCATGCCCTCGCCTCCTCGGTGAGCCCAGTGTCTAGGTCACACCGTTTTTTCCTTGTGGTTTCGTTTGGCCGATCCATGTTCCGTTTGACTGATCTAAATGTTAGCATTGCCCTCATGGCATGTCTTGGGGCTGCCTTTGATGAGATTGAAATTTTGAATCTGAGAGATCGAGTGTTCAGATTTTCGGTCAGTTGCAAGGCCGTGGGTTTCTTCATTCAGAATTTGAGATCTTATGAATGCCAGCAATTTGTTTGTTTCTTTCATCTTTGGGGTAATGGAGGACCGAATTGGCAGAGAGAAGAGAGGATTTGGTTAGCTGAGAATGCTGCAGAATGGATCACACCAAGTAGCTCACGTAGATCTGCACCTTCCCACCATATTCATCTGCCGCTTGTTTCATCTGCTTTTAAACGCATCAACTCAGCCTTGGATAAATCTGCTGCACCTGTTGTACTTACTGGGGCAAATTTGATTCCGATTGGATCTAGGAAAGAGGCTGCTAGTTCATCCTGGGAAGCACCTGATCTTCGTGATCATGCTCTTGATCTGCATGATCCGCAATCTGCGCGGGGCCCTAATATTTCGAATTCAAACTCCAGGCCCAACTTAAAGTGGGTTCCTGTGTCTAGGCCCAATAACTCTGCTGGGACGTCATCCACTGAACCCATGAACGATTCACCTTCGTTCGATACACCTGTCGCACAAAACCTGCAGAAGTTGAACACCTGTACGCGCTGTTTTGATAAGAGTCATTTAAGAAAAGATTGTAGGAATAAAATCAGGTGCCGAGGTTGTTGGAATTATGGCCATATTTTCCGTTTCTGTTTATCTCCAAACAAACATAAACGGAATATCTGGCGTGTCGTATCAAAACCTACCACAAACTCTGCCTCTCATAACCCAAACGGCAGCTCTGCCTCTGCACCTGACCAAACCCTTGCCGTCTACAGTAAACCCTCCTCCGACGAACCCGTCGGAAACTCATCGTCGGCTGCGGCTAGCGGCGACACCATGGCCAACTACCCTTGTGACCCCATCCCACATCTGCCTCCTGGTGCTGGCTATGTCCCATTCAACCCTCTTCGCCCTCAACGCGGCTACGTGGTCGTCGGCGGGTCAATGCCGGAGGTGGGAGATGACTGGGCCATCGTCCTCCTTGAGCCGGAGCCTACATGGGATCAATTTGAAGGTACGGTCACTCTGATCACAGCACAGCTCCAGCAGAGAGGATATGAGATTAGACAGGTCAGCCGCTGTGCCATGGGTGCTGCACTGATTAGATTTGAGGGGGTTATTGACAGAGATTTTGCTGTGGAGAATAGTCCTTACTTTGTTGGAACTACTGTTATGAGGGTGATAGCACATGATAAGGGGAGGAATTTTAGATCTGCTACTTTTACTCACGATGTTTGGATCATGCTGCTTAATTATCCACCTGAATGCTGGAATCTGAGAACCATTGTTACCACTTTTGCTCAATATGGTCGCTTTTTGGTTTGGAACCAGGATGATAACAATAAAGCTAGGATTCTGGTTAAGATTAGAGCATTTGATATTGATAGAATTCCTGGCAGTATTGTTTTACTACAAAATCACAGTGAAGAGGGCAATGTGGCTGTTGGTCTTGCCCCTGTATCATCTTGCGTTCACGCATGTTAGGTGCTGGTGCTGGTGATGAAGATCCCCTGCCACCTGATGGACAGAATCCGCACCCAGTACCAATTATTGTTGATGACTTTGCTATGTGGCATGCTGAAAATGAAGGTGCACAAGCCGATGCTGTCCCAGTACCTCCACAAGCACAGGAGGAAGAGCCTGCTTTAGTGACACCCCCTCAGAGCCCAGTGGCAGAGGCAAATCCTGTGAATGCTGCACCTGCTATGGAGCATGTTGCACCTGCTGTTGATCATGTTGCACCAGCTGAGCATGTTACACTAGATGATGCTGCCATGACCCCCATTCATAATCATCTTGCTGCAGTGCAAAATATGCTGAATAATCTGGCTGATTCACCTGATACAGTTATCTCTGTTTTGTCTAACTCCACTGTGATTGGAACATCTTGCAAGATTGTTGAAGTTGAGACACCCACTGGTATTCAGAGCAAGTGCTTCCTGCAAGTGAACAGTGTGATGGACGAACCTGTCCATACATCTTCAGTTCAGATTTCAGAGATTGGTGAGGAAGGTACCATTCTTGTTCCTCTGCCAAGCACCAGTAGAAAGAGGAAGCAGAAGGATATTGCTCCCAATACTGTCCAGTTTGTCAGGAGAAGCACCAGGCTTGCCAAGCTCAAGGGTGGTTTTAAAACTGGGAAAAACAATGCTGAAGCCAGTACTAGCAAGGGTTATGAAGCTGCAGTCAGAGACAGTGATGCACCTCCACCACCACACCTGCCACTGCACACCATCCAAGCTATTGCCACTGGAGCATGTCAGATGCATCTTGAGGATGTTTCTGAGGACAGTTTGAACTATGATAGTACCAATGATAGTGTTGAATAAACTGCTCTTAGTTGCTTACATGCCAGTCTTTTGTCTTCCAGAAAACTTTAGTTCACATATTTGGTGTCCTTTTGTGATGGCATGTAATAAGTTTACTTTCAGTACTCTTTTGTGTATTTGGAGAACCATGTTGTTTATGGTTTATGTCTGGTCATCTGTGGCAGCCATCTGGCATTATCATACTCTCTATTATGTGGCAGCCATCTGGCATTATCTTGTTCTCTGTTATGTGGCAGCCATCTGGCTATACTTGGTCTGTTATGTGGCAGCCATCTGGCGCTTTTCTGCTATTTGTCATGTTCTGCAATGCCTGCATTTGATACTGAGCCTATTAATTTTGCTCAGTTCTGCTCTCTCACTCTATTTGGTTATAAAATGAGTCGCAACTGGATTATATTCGATTGGAACCTTAGAGGAGTTAATTCGCAGCTACGTTGGGATGATATCAGAAAGAATATTGATGAATCAAATTGCAGTGTTATGTGCTTTCAGGAAACAAAAAGGGAGAATTTTGATCACAAATACATCAGAAACTTCTGCCCTCGCAGATTTGACAAATTTGCTTTTTCTCCTTCAGTTGGAAATTCTGGCGGCATTATCACTATATGGAATGGATCTCTTTTTGATGGCCAGCAAATTAGTATCTCTCGTTTTCATGTTACTGTCCAGCTCATCTGCAAACTAAGTGGGCATATATGGTATCTAACAAATGTGTATGGGCCAACAACTCCTGAGGATAGACTGCTTTTCACTAACTGGCTCCAGGGTATTGACATCTCATTAATGCATCAGTGGATGATCTTGGGTGATTTTAATCTTATGAGGGGACCTGAAAACAGAAATAAACCTGGAGGAGATATCAACAATATGCTGCTTTTCAATAGAATTATCAGTCAGCATGATCTTGTGGAAATTGCCCTGAAAGGTAGAGCATTTACTTGGAGTAATATGCAGACTGATCCTTTACTTGAGAAATTGGATTGGATTTTTACCTCACCTAGCTGGACTACATCTTTCCCAAATACTGTGGCCACACCTCTTGCTAATCTGTCATCTGATCATGTCCCAATTCAAATCAGTATTGGTACAGATATCCCCAGGGCACAAATATTCAGATTTGAGAATTATTGGATGGAATTCCAAGGTTTCAGTGAGACTGTTACACATAATTGGCAGAACTTTGGCAGATATAAAAATGCAGCACAAGATATCACTGCTAGGCTGAAATCACTTAGATATGGACTAAAAAAGTGGAGTAGACACTTGTCTCAACTGAACAAAGTTATTGATATCTCCAGTTATGTTCTAGCTATGTTAGACGGCTTGGAAGAACAAAGGCAGCTCTCATTACATGAGAGAAACTTCAGAAAATTGCTGAAAAACCATTTGGCACATTTATTAGAAGCAAAGAGGATTTATTGGAGAAATAGAGCCAAGATTAGATGGGCCAAATTGGGTGGTGAAAACACCAAATTCTTCCACATTTATGCTACAAAAACTTTCAGAAGTAATTACATCTCTAGTCTCACTATGGAAGATGGTAGAGTCATTTGTGACCATGAGCCCAAGGCAGCTGTTCTTTGGCGAGCATATAAAGAAAGGATTGGTGTTTCTGATAATCCAGTAATGGGGTTTAATTTGCAGGAACTTATTACACCGAATCCTGATATTGATTTTGCTGCTCTTGAACTGCCTTTCACTAAGGAGGAAATTGATGACATCGTTAAGCATATGCCAACAGATAAATCACCTGGACCAGATGGTTTTAATGGCGCATTTCTGAAGAAATGCTGGGGTCAGGTTAAGGAACAGTTCTATGATTTATGTTTCAGGTTTTATGAGGGACAACTGGATATCCACAGTATCAATACTGCTTATATTACTCTGATACCAAAGAAAGCTGACCCAGAATTCATCAATGATTATAGGCCGATTTCACTGGTTAGCATTACACTGAAGCTGCTCACTAAACTGTTGGCTAATCGTATGCAGAAAGTGATTATCCCTGCCATCCATAAGAATCAATATGGATTTATTAAATCTCGAACTATTCATGATTGTCTTGCCTGGGCCTTTGAATATATCCACCTCTGCCATAAATCGAAGAAGGAAATTATTATTTTGAAATTGGATTTTGAAAAGGCATTTGATAAAGTAGAATATTCTGCTATCCTGACGATGCTGAAGCATCTGGGTTTTGGTGATTTATGGGTCAATTGGATTCGTACTATCTTGTTCTCTGCTTCCACTGCTGTTCTGCTTAATGGTGTCCCAGGAAAGAAAATCCACTGTATGAGAGGGGTGAGACAGGGTGATCCCCTTTCACCACTGTTGTTCGTTTCAACTGCTGAGCTCCTTCAGTACATCATTAATGAGGCCTGGAGAGATGGGCAACTTAATTTGCCTTTGGATAGTTCATTTGGACTTGATTATCCTATTATACAATATGCTGATGACACTCTTATTATTCTGCCGGCTTGTCCAGATCAGCTAAGGAAACTGAAAGATTTACTGAACAATTTCTCAGCGTCCACTGGCCTCAAAGTAAACTTCCATAAATCATCCTTAGTACCTATCAATGTAAATATGGATAGAAGCAAGGAGCTTGCTGAAATATTCGGATGTGAGGTTGAATCCCTTCCTTTTACATACCTTGGCTTGCCCATGGGCACTACTAAACCAAAGATGGAAGATCTTATTGGTATCTTGCACAGAATTGATAGAAGACTAGTGGGTATTGCTGATACATTATCCTATGATGGTCGGCTTGTTGTGGTTAAAAGCATTATCTCTGCTATCCCAAATTTCGCTATGTGCACTTTGAAATTACCATTGGGTTTTCTTGATTATATTGATGGAGGCACAAGAGGTTTTTTCTGGAGAGGGAAAGATATTCATGCTAAAGGAAAATGTCTTGTGAAATGGGAAAATGTGTGCAAACCTAAGAAGGCTGGAGGCTTAGGTGTGCTGAATTTACGTACACAGAATATTGCTCTCCTAATGAAATTTCTGTTTAAGTTCATGAATAAGCATGATATCCCTTGGGTTAAGTTGATTTGGCAGGCTCACTACTCAAATGGGAATTTGCCACAGACTGCAAGGCCATGTGGTTCTTTCTGGTGGAAAGATTGTATCAAATTGTTCAATACATTTATGGAGTTAGCTGCCTGTAAAACTGGAAAGGGAGACACAGTTCGGTTATGGCATGATAGGTGGTCTGAGGAGCTACTCAAAGATAAAATGCCACACCTTTTCTCCTTTGCTAAGGAACAAGACATTTCAGTCAATAGAGCAATCATCATCTGTAGAGATGCTGATATTTTTAATATGTTCCATATACCTGTGTCTCTGATAGCTGCTGAACAATGCAATGAACTGGCTACACTTATGGAGAGTTCTATGAACTCAGCTGACGATAACTGGACCATGATAAACATAAGGAAGAATTATTCTTGTAAAAGGGTTTATGCTGCCCTATCACCATCAGAGACTGCATCAGCTCCTATGAGATGGATTTGGAAATCTTGTGTACTGCCAAAGCACAAGATATTTTTCTGGTTACTCCTACAGGACAGATTGAATACCAGAGACTTGCTGGCCCGAAAGCAATTTGAACTCGAGTCCTATGATTGTGAACTCTGCTCTGAGGGTGTTGTTGAGGATTTTATGCACCTCTTCTTTGATTGTGACTTTAGCAAAAATTTCTGGTGGAAGCTGAACATTGAATGGAATGCTGATCTGGATCTAATAAACATGCTTATTGATGCCAAGAAAAGATACAACCTTATTTGTTTCAAGGAGTCACTGATTGTGGGATGCTGGGCGCTATGGACTCACAGGAATCGCTGTATTTTTGATGATGCTCCTGTGGATTTAGATGTCTGTTTTCAGGATTTTACATTTTCATTTAATCTTGTTATGCATAAGGCCAAACCTTCACTTAAAGAAGGAATGACCAGTGGTTAGATAGTTTATGAACTACTCTTTTGTAAGGTGGTACAGTATTTTTTGAAGAGAAAATAGAAAATTAAACAGTAGGGATTTTCCCTACTGTTTTGCGCCTCAAAAAAAAAAGGTGCTGTGAGTTGGTATCTTTATGGTAGAATGCATTTTGATGTATCGTATCTAAGATGTGACTTTAGTTCACTTACACAAACACATTTGATGTATTTAGACCAGCTTCATTTCTTCAGTTACATTTTAGCCACATCAATTTATGCCTGAACATTCTTGCTATTGGCCAGCAACAGTATATTTCCACATTATCCCCTATGATGTGAGCCCTGCAATGGAAAAGATTGATTGGGCTGACCTTGCAGTACATAGTGATTTAATGTGTTCCGGTATTTTCGTTAATTGTTGTCCTTGCATTAGGCCTATTGTGAATCATATTTCTGATTGAGATAGCCTTTGGTAGGAGACTGTTTTTGCTTGGGCCCAACAGCCTGAATGAGTTCCTGCCGAGTAGTGAAGATAATTATTGAGGGTATAAAGATGGTTATCCGATATATCTGACGTTCCATTGGGTTGGCACTGTCAACTATCAGTTGTGTTTTCTGATATTTTTAGCTCATTAGGTCATCTTACAGCTGAGTTATTCTGACATTTGTTTGTTTGCATAGTTGCTTACCTGATAGTTTCAAGCATTATAGAGGAATGGACACGCTCTTTTGCATCTATCTGAAGGGTGGTGGATATTGATCGTATAAAAATATAGCACTGATCTTCATATAACATATGTGGATATACGAGGAATTCAACTTCATATGGTTGCTCTGGTCCAGTAAGAAAAATCACCTTCTCAAGGTAGACTGATACCATTGTAACGCCCACCCAACTAACAAGAAGTTTTTTGTTTTGTCCTTCCCAACACGTCAATGTTCAGTGTACTGTATCGGTGTATCCAGAAGTTGGAAACCTAGATGATCTACAACTGCTGATATGCAAAGATATAGTATTTGTACAGATGTCAGGATATTTTTTGTATCTCAACAAGTTAACTATGACCATCTACTCATTAGGTACTACGGTTCTCCCTACCCCAAAGTATGCTTAACCCTCTACTCATTAAGTAGTACGGTTCTCCGTCCTGTTTTCCATTAATAAGTATTCCTTGAGATAACTTTGGCATTATACGAGGTTTAGTTCCATAGAACTTTCTGATCAATTCCTGAAATTGGATAAGACCTTCAGTTGTACCTTTTGCATTTAGTTCTATTCTAGGTAATGGTTGTCTGCTTTTCTTAAACACTTGCTGCTTGTTGTCAGTAGTGTATAAATCAATAGTAGTTTCAGGATGCGAGGGCGGTAGAACTCTGTCACACTTGCGCCTCTATTAGCGCCAGGTCGTTAGTACCTTGTTGTATTTATTGCATCCTTAGCTATTTTGTGTGCTCTTTTGTTGCGGTGGGCTTTTCGTAGATGCAGGATGCAGTGTCAAGAGTCGTGTTTGGCCTGAGCGTGATGATAGTGATTTGGCTTGCTGTCACCTTTAGGTTTGTGTTGTCTGCTCTTGCTGTATGGTTTTGTGATAGGCTGCTATCTGTCTTAGACAAGTGCAGATCATGGAAGATGAGTTTGACACCATGCTTTTAAGCTCCATAAGTACTTTGATCCACGCAAGGTTACTCTCCTCTGCTCGATTGAGATGACTACTTTCTCTTGCCTATTGTGGCAGTATTGGATTAAATACCTATTATAACTTGCAATTTAAACCCTTTAATCCACTGAGGACTAACCCTGAATAGGTTCGGATAAGAATATATTGGGTCCAATGTTGTTCTCTCATCAGCTATTATGTGTTTTCCTTGAGACAGTTTTACTGGATTCTTGAATTATACTAGACTAAACCAAGTTAAAATCATTCAGTTTATTCTAGCCAACCATCGTTGTGGATAGTAACTGTACCAGGGCAAGTTGTTGTATGGATGAATTCATTACCTCTTCAGCATGATACTTTTTTTGAAATGTGGTACCTTTTTGTTACAGGCAACAATTTGAATTGAGTCAAGAATTGGCGTGATGTCTTTCCTGAGGCTGTTACCTCAAACGATGGAGGCGCTGTGTGTGTCTTCATGTGCCACAAGTCTCCCAGAATGCATGGGCGGAACATGTGAAAGTGCATGTGTTGCCCCATGCGTGGTTTTGGTAATTAATGACAATCCTTATGGACTAATGTTTGCATTGAGATATACTTGTAGATCTTGTCCATAGGAAAAGATTGGAGTTCATGTGTTGGACTCTAGAAGATTACATGATGACCAAGGTTTTATCCAAGGGATTATATGAAGAATGGTCATGTGAAGAGTTGAGCTTATTGCAAGCATGGCTTGGAAAAGAAGATTGAGTGAACTTCATGTTTATTTCCATGCCATCATCTATATCAAGAGAAGAATATGAAGCGCAAGTGGATACATGAAGACGGAGCTTAGCGAGGCTCTCCCATAATGGAGTATGGGGGATCATTTGGAGAAGTTTTCATCAAGCATGTGCTAGCAAGCTCAATCAAGAAAGGTGTTCCAACTTGAGAGAGTCAAGATCGTCATCATCGAGCTCAAGTGGAATGCGCAAGGCAAAGGTATGATCTTGATAGGCTTTCTATTTTACCGGTCTCATGGTGTTAGTGGGAGACCGGGTTATAGGATGGACGGCGTACTATCAAGAGGGGCTCTCAAGTGAGTAACTTGATCGCATCTTTGTGGAGGGCTCAAACCTTTGCATATTTGGCATATCATCTTTCTTGGTTCTTATTTGGCTTTTATCCATGTGAGAATTTAGAGCTTGTGTTCATCTCCATACCAAGCTCTAGTTCATCAAAAACGGATTTCATTTGAATATCTTGTGGTGTTTTTTATGTTGGAGGTTTTACCGGTTCGTCTCTTGTTGAGAGGTCAAACTCTCCTCTTGTGTTATCCTCCTCACATGATGGACTATGATGTGTATATGCATGATCTTGTAGATCTTGTGAGTATTCTAACAAGCCCAAGATTATAGAAAACGGAGTCCGAATGAGAAACATATTGCGGTTTTGGTTTGGAGGTTTTATCGGTTGTTCTTTTATCGAGAGGTCCAACCTTTCCCCATTTGGTTTTATCCTCCATTGTTGGACTATGATGTTTCTCTGCATGATCTTGTAAAGCTCTTCGTTACGATTCCAACAAGCCCAAGATCATCGAAATCGGAGTCCGGATGAAAAAGATATTGCAGTTTTATCGGTCCTGTCTGTCTGGCCAGCTCCCAGGCCGGCCAGACCGGCTCCCAGACCGGCCGGGTCGGATGGATGGCTGGTTTCTAGGCCGGCCAAACCGGCTCCCAGGCCGGGCTCGCAGTTTCTGGGCATAACGGTTGGTTTCGGGTAACCTATTTAAAGGGGCTTCTTCCCCAACGGTTAGAACACGTATTGAGCAAGTTTTTCCCTTCTCTCTCCTCCATTGTTGACCTTTGAAGAAGCTTGCCTTCCTCTCTATCCCTCCCATGATTCTTGCATATCTTTGAGGGAAAGTGAGAGGAGATCTAGATCTATATTTCCACCAATCCTTTTCTCCTCTAAGTGAGGGGAACCTAGTTGATCTTGATCTTAGAGTTCTTGGTGTTCTCCTACTTTGTTCTTCCTCTCTTCTCCCCCATAAGCATTAGTTGCTTGTGGTGGGATTCGAGAGTGAAGGATTTGAGCCTTGTGCTCTTGCCTTTTGCATTTGGTGCATCGGTGTGCTCTCCACGAGGATTCGTGGAAGTTGAAAGCTTGTGAACTTGTTACTCTTGGGTCTTTTGACCCTAGACGCCCGTGTGGTGGTTGAGACCCTTGTGTGGTCACTTGTAGCTGTTCGGGAGCCCCCAATCCCGTTGTGGGTTGTGCCCCGGATCGTTGTTGAAAGGCTCCGGATTTCCGCCTCAAAGGATTCCGATAGTGGAAGGTGAACCAAACCTTTGCGGTGCGGTTCATCGGAGAAGAAGGTGAAACCTTTGTGGTTGTTGAACCATTGTGTTGGTTCACACCTCTCCAACGAGACGTACTCCCTTAACAAGGAGGAACTCGGGAATACATCCTCGTCTCCGCGTGCCTCGGTTATTTCTATACCCGAGCTTTTTACTTATGCACTTTACATTGTGATAGCCTTCGTGCTTGAAGTATTCTATATTGCTATCACCTTGTTGCTTGTCTTGCTTAGCATAATTTGTTGATGCACATAGGTGAGCCTAGTTTATTTAGGTTGTTGGCTTGTTAATTTAAATACATAGTTTTATTCCGCAATTATCAAGCCTAAACCGGAAAAGTTTTAATCGCCTATTCACCCCCCCTATAGGCGACATCCTTGTCCTTTCAACATGGAAATTTATTAATTCTCCTGGAATTTACCTACAGTTATGCGGTTCAGTTCTTCTTTTCTTGGACTTCACCTTCACATTGTGTTTCAGTTGCAGATTCTTTTGACCCTGTGCTATCTGCTTGGATGGTGGTACTGTATTGAACCTGTACATTCAATCTTTGCGCCTTTCTGTTCTGATAGAGTTATTGGAAAAATGTTCAACAAGAGAGACAGTTACACAGTGGTATTTGGTCCTATAGTCTAAAAGGTTAATCCTTGTGCTTCTTAATGTAATCATGTAAGAGCTGAGTTCCAATTATCTCTCATATCTCTATGCACATGTACCTTGTGATAAATTCCTTGCATGTGTTATCTCTTTTCAATTTCTTCATCTTGTTTTGAGAGAAATATTTGAACTTCTCTCAGTACAGTTACTATAAGCAGTACTTATAAGCCCGAAATGAACCCTTAAACTAAGATTTCTCCTATACATTTAGTAATAGAGCATACCATGATTATACCAATTTACTCTATGTACTAGGTTCATTTCCGTACATGTTCTGCTTTGTGATTATTATTTCCTTCACCGAAGTAGCTGTAGTATCCATTATCCTTTATTATTCATTCATCCTTTTTAATTGTAATTACAAGATTCTTAGCTTGTTCATGTTGAGTTGTAGGGAGCATGATCATGGTCATTGTGCAGACCTTGCGAGTTCTAGCATTCTTCTTCACACTTAAAGAATATTAGTTTTCATTCTCTCTCTAATAGTGGCCAAATGATTCTTGTTTACTGGACTTCCCATGTCTAACAGAATGGCGAAAGTTTTTGATTTCCCATGTCTTTATAGGATGTCAAAGTGAATGCCATTTTTGTGGTTCTTGTTTCTTAACAAAAATATACACTTGCTGCCTTCAAATACTTATCTTTTCTTTATCAGGACAAATACTAGGTTCTTTGAAAGATTTCAACATCCTTTTTTGCACTGACAGGGTATGGCTTGTGTAGAGGAGTTATTTTTTTGACAGAGTTACCGTAGGGCAAAAACCCTACGGTGTAGATTTTATATTAATGATGGTGTAGAGGAGTTATTGGGGGTCGATCTAGCAACGTGACTGCAGACGACACCTATGTAGCCGTGCATGGACATGATGTAGAGGTGCTAGGGATGGGGCCGGCATTGTTCCACTTTGCGGCCAAAGACCAGTTGTATGTCCCCGTTACCGTCGCGATCTGGCTCCTTAGAGTTATCAAGCTGCCTCTGTAGTTTTGAGTGACCGTGCAACTTGCCAAAGTAGCTCCTCTGACGCACTCGTACAGAGATTGGGGAAGCTAAAGGTACAATCAATATGTTGACTTCTGCATGATTATCAGTACCAAGCTGTTTTCTGAAATTGTAGTGGGTGGAAGTTCTAAATAGTTTTTTTTTCATATGGGTAGAATCTTTCTATTTGTAAAATAATACTTATCAAATTATTTGTTTGCATTGTGCTCAGATGATTGCTCAGTTTTCTTTGCTATATCGCCACCATATTATGCTGAACAGATATAACGAAAAACATATTTTCCTTCTGAATTATGTTTTTTTTCAAGAACATGCAGAGTTTGCATGTCATGACATTAAGGGGAGAATAAGAGTGTTACAACAATTGGTTACAACGCAACGCAACCTCGCAACACCCTACTACCAACGGCTACTGCCGACTGCCTACTAAAGCTACTCCTCGCTATGGCCTGCACCTGCTCTCGCCATAGCCCAGAGCTGAAACTCTTCTCTAATCTGCCGCTGCAGCTGCTCCAGTGTTGCCTTTTTCCTCTCAAAATTCCTGTCGTTTCTTTCCAGCCATAGCCGTCGACAGACTAGAATTGCCAACTTTACCAGCTCTCTTCTTCTCTTCTGTGGGCGGCAATTCCCCAACGAGCACCACCAGGCCTTTAGAGTACTGCTAACAGACGGGACAAACATGGTGAATCCCTTCTCTGACAGAATCTGAAACCAAATGGAGCACGAGGTGGGGCATTGCACCAACAGGTGATCCATGGTCTCCGGCAGCTGATCGCAAAGCAGACAGGCAGCCGGTCCTTGGAGACTCTTACGATGCAACCTCTCCCAGTCCAGCATCTATTGCGCAGAGCTAACCACATGAACAATTTCTCTTTCAACGGCGCCCAGGAGCTCCATAGATTTTCTGCATAGTCTGCATCTGTGCCTCCTCTAAAGAATGCAGTGTACGCTGAACGCGCCGTATACCCACCATTGGGTGTGAGTTTCCACCTGAAGCTGTCAATTTCGGAGGTTAACTTCTACACTATTTACTTACAACAAGGTTCTACCCAGTCGGCTCTTCGACACACTGTGGTGAGGGGAATGAAGTTTATTGCATCATATTTATTTGTTCTCACTACATTTGGCGGTGTATCATCGCTAGGAAATTCAAATGACATCATAAAATCGGGTTGTAATCTTCCGGGCGCGGCAAAGCGCGCCATTACCTTCTAGTATAAATGATTTGCAGCAGTAATAACAATGCAGAACGGCAACAAATTAATGAGTTTCAACATATTTAATCAAATCTAACTCTTGTTGTTCAGTTCCGTACAGATAAGCCATCTCTGCTATCAGTTGATGTTTACGCCAGGGAACATACATACTCAAATGCAGCAAGTCAATGGTAAAACTGGTGCGCTCTTTCTGCAACTCAATCATAACATGGGTGACACTGTTTTAATGCTTCGGTTGAATTAGCATTTGAGGGCAGCTCTTGCCATTTCCAACGCTCCCTCGTAGGTCTTATTCCCACCGATGAAGCCGCTCATATGGATAAATACACAGCCAGGGATGCCAGTTTCCGTCGACAGTTCATCGTCTCTCATGCCCCTCCACTTCTCTGGGAGAGCCCGCCGGCTCTCGAATCTATCCGGAGCAACAGAGACAGCTTGCACCCGCCAGCTTTTGCTCCTCTCATCCTGCAGTTGTGGCCGAAATAAATATATCTGGTGAACAATTGTAGGAAGAAAAGGTTGAAATAGGTTGCAACGACAAAAATAAAAGCATGTGGAGGAAGTTGATCGCAATGCTGGCTGACAAATCACCAGTTAAGTGCTAAACGACCTCTACTACAAGCATTATACCACTTCCCTTCCAGATTAGTATTTTGACAGTAACTAGTAACTACACACAACTTCACTTACTGTAAAGAAACTAGAGGTACATTAATGAAATTCATATTGGATGACTGGGAAGGGGCGACAATTCTTACCTGATACAGAACATACTTGATCACAGGATCAGTCTTCAGCTCCTGCTCTAGCTCAAATAAATGAAGTTTCCACTGCCATAACAGAGAAGCATTCAGGTTACATACATGGTCTTCCTAGTTCACTTATAGCTACTAAATATGCAAAACACTTGCAGAAATAAGGTTAAATAAGAACAACCAAAACAATACTTAATATTGGATAGCTAATGCAATCGGCAACAAAGTCAGAAAACATCCTGTGCTGATACTTAGAAGCATCAGAGACTGTTTTGTTATGCAAGTTTTCAAGTTTCAACACTTCTACAGCAGTTCAAAATGACATGGTTTCAGGTAGAAAACACAAAAACAATGAGCACATTAAAGATTAACATAACTATATTATGTACAACATTTATGCTTCCACATGCATCAGATACCAACAGTCGAAAAACATCAGTTGTGGATATAACAAAAATTGATGTAGTCTAATAACTACCAGGATCTTACCGGGCAGAATCTATCTAGAACCATGATTTCTCCACTTGGGTCAACATTTCCTCTTGACAGCAAACACTCCATGACAATAGATCTTGCAGGCAGCCACGACTTGACATGAAAGCGAACACTCTGGCATTGAAAGCAGAAAAATATAGTCATGCAGACAGGAGATGTTAAGCTTAGGGAGGGAGTAATGGAATCCGGGACAGTCCCATTTGGAAAAAGGCAAAGATATATAGCAGACGTTATTTAACAATTCCTTAAGCAGTGCATGAAAGGAAACACATCAACAGATTAACAAGGCATTAGTCATACCTCCATAAATTCATTTCCTGCAAGCACCATAGCCTGTTGAAATGCAGCATTTTCCTTCTCAGGTGATTGATCTAGATCAGTCCAGTCTGGATTAAGACGCCCAACACGTGAAGACAAGTGTGTATTGTTCACATACTTGGGGGGTTGCTCTGTGTCATATTGATTGATTCCATTATCAATTGCATCAAGTGCCTGTTACATGAAAGATACACTGCTTCTTTGACACATCATGTGGAAAAATATTGTATTGGGCAATTAAAACATAAATAGTACACAAACATATACATGAATGAATAGGAGGACAACTAGATGTGTCTTAGAAAACTGAAGCCAGATGACAGTTCTTTACGTCTTAGTAACTTGTAAACCTTGAGCCTAAGTACGGAACTTGTCAATTGATATATAATAGACCTATATTACCCCTTTTCTGCCTGCAAGAAACAAATCTGAACCACACAGCCAGCTACAAGCAACCGACTGCAATAGCGTTCTGCCAACGTACAGTGTATCTTTATATACCAATCCTACTAAATGAAAAACTCATCTATATGTCAAAAGCTACCTACAAAATTTAACATAAGAAACAGTTCAGCAAAAAGTGTAGATTCACAAACACCCTGCCTGAGTATCCAATGTTTGGGCAACCCTAAACTCATAAATTTCACAGCTAGTATTGTTGATTCGGATTCCTAGACTACTGATCAACATAGTCATTCTCTTATCCTTTAATCAAAGTTTCCACATTACAAAAAGTACAAATATAAATTCAGCTGTGGGTCATGAGTTTAGATTCACACCTCAACAAAGCTTTTGTATATGGCAAGATACACGCGGTGAACATCTTCATGGTCCTCATTAAGCTGAAGCTCCTTTGCAATTATCTCCTTGCCAAAATGCTGCGATATCACAGCAATTAAAATGGTAAGTAAGCCAACATTTTAATAAATGGAAAAAGTAGCATTGACAATCGATTTGAAACTTGTAAACTTTGATAGATTAATAAGTTGACAAAAGGCTGTGCGTACATAAGACAAAGTCTGCTATGAAATTTAACAACATCAAGCAACAAATCCCCAAAGAATTATTGTAGAACACCTGAATCATACATGGGAGGTACCTTGTAAACAAGCCCAGCACTGCTAAGTTTCGTGTTAAAGCCATGTCCAAAGACCTCGCTGAAGCCCTTCTGGTGATGATCATAGCGATGCCGGCTGGGATCATAGACGCCGCCTACATCAAGGACAGCCTCCAGCGAATCGAGGGTCTAGAGTGAAGTTCCACAATAAAGAGAGGCAAACAAGTAAGTAGAGGACAGAGTATACTACCAAATACAGAGCATATGCTTAATGTTTTTGCTGTATCACATACAACAGAGATCCATCAGCAACTCACTCAACCAAATGAAGGACGGGCGCCCATATTAACACAAAGTCATAGCCTCACTCAACTCTAACGATTGAATTGACATGAACTACGCACTGAAGGGATCTGATAAACGACTCCTACCATGGATAAGAAAACATTCTTAAACTACATGACATACTTTTTACTTAGCATGAGATGTAGACCGATATAGCTCATGAATTTCTATACCAGATGAGAGGGTGTCGCAGAACAAAAGAAGAAAAAAACAAATCCGAAGGGTTTCAGTTCGCAGTTTCACATTCATATAGCAGTATGAAACTATTGTCCAGCCATCCAGACATAACAAAATCAGTCTGATAATGGGTTAAATTAGTATATTCGACCTAATCGCAACTTACTACGTCCGCGAATTTTACGAATCTCAGCACGCAATCCTGTAACACCACCGAAATAACCAAAACAAAATTCGCTAAAACATTTTTTGGGGCCGAAATTGCAGGCCAATCGAGGCAGTGGCGAAGCGACATACCTGGGAGTCGCGGGTGCGGACGACGTCGGCGCCTGCGAACTGGGAGGTGAGGCGGATGAGGAAGCAGCCGAGCGCCTCATCGCAGTGGAAGCTGCCGTTGTGGGTCCCCACGCGCTTGCCGCTCCCCGCGCCGTTGGAGAGGTCGCCGCGGCTGACGAGTAGACCCTCAGGCGCTTGGGCGAGGCGGCGCCGGCGGCGGCGGCCATGGGGAAAGGGTTTGGGATTTGGGAGCGCACGCGGGGAAGAAACGTGACGGCTCGCTGCGACAGCCTCCAGGCGCAGGCGGCGAGCATAATAGTCGAGCGGACGAATGGGCTGTGGTGGTTTCGTGGTTCTGTCGAGATGTAGGGTTTTGGAAAAAAATGGAGATACAAGTTTCCAGATACAAGTTGTGGCACCTCCTTCACCTTGAATAAGAAAAAAAATGAAGTATGCACATATGCTTGAGCTGTACTAACATTTAACTAAATCAATGATCTATGTTAGGAGAGAAATACAACCAGATGATCATAAAGAAGTAGTACCTTCAAGTGACAAATAAACATTACAGTTCAAAGACATCAAGTTTCAACAAGTAAATCAGATGATGTGAAGTTTCAGCAAGAAGTAAATAAGACGATGTCAAGTTTCAACAAGAAGTAAATCAAACAGCACACATATATAAATTACTTGAAACAAGCAGCAAGTGATAAAGAAGTAGTACCTTCAAGTGACAAAGAAGCAGCAAAGTTAAACGTAAGCCTTCAGATCACCAGCACTCACTGCAGATCAATAATCAAGGATGTAAATAAGCTCAATTTTCAGCTGAAAACATGTAAATAAGCTGGTCCTAAACCCTGATGTCCCCTGTCTAAAATAAGCTCAATTTCACCAGCTGAAATCAAGTCCCTGATGTCCCGAAAGTAAATCAGATAGTTGCAAATGTATGCACTCTTGCTAAAAACCTGCTCAGAATGGTGCTTGAAGTTCTTCATCGATCTGACCTAAGTTTATGGAACGGAATACAAATACAATTTATTTCGTCTACTTCAGCTCAGTTCGAATTTAAGGTGAATCTAATGATATGAAAGCTGCAGACAAGCACGCATGGAGAAATTCTCAAAATAGGAGAGATGCGGGTCACTCGGAAGGATCTGTCTCAGCACGCACCAAATCAACACCTCCGTGGACCTGAGATATGGACAAGTTCCTGAGATGTTCGCTGTGCTGCTGGACGGCGTGGTCGGTGTTCGATCTCTCCGTATCCCACCTCCTTCCTTCCCCACCACAACTGCAAGATCGGGAGAAGTTAGCACGACCGCGGCCCGTCGTCGTCGAGGGAGAGGGGGAGAAGTAGGAGAGGGCAAACCTTGGCGAGGGAGATGCGAGAGAGGGAGAGGCGAAGGGGATCGCGGCGTCCGAGCTCCCGTCCGGTCGCCGCCGGAGGAAGTAGATCGCGGCGTGATCCAATCCAAGCGCCGCCGCCTCCCGAGTCGCGGAACGCGATCCCCACCGAGAAAGTATCCAATGGAAACCTGTTTTCTGTGGAAACATGGAAACCAACGTCGGATGCGAAACGTGCGGTCCAGATAAACTAATTTGTCCCACCGAAAGTTATGTCCAGTTTTTCAGAAACAACCCTGATTTTCTCACTTTTCTCTCGCCTTACTCCACACACCCAGCCCAGTTTTCTCTCCCGAGCAACACACACTGCAGGCAGCTTGATGCGGGTAGGTCCCGATTTTCACGGATTTGTACGGAGGGAAGGATGAACACGAAGAACACGCGAAGAACGAAGAACACAAAAGAGGGGAAATCAAACACACAAGGGTAAATAGCAAGTAGCAACCCGGCAAGACTCGATTGGTAACAAATCCCCGAGGGCAGCCCCCAATCCTCCTCTCCCAAGCACACCTTACTCTTAGGATTGTTTGTCCAATTGGTCAATCCAACCAATCCAACCTAGCCACCTAAAGATGGAAGATTAGCAAGTAATCGCAACTACAAGCGGAGCCTTGGTATCCACGCAGGGATCTTCTCCTCAAGAGGAGGCCTTGGTTCATCTCCACATGTGGAGGTCTTGATTCATCTCCATAGGAGGAAAGAGACACTTTGAGAAGAAGGAGCAAGGCTCTACTTTAGTTCCCAAATCATAGTCTAACCCTAAATCTAGTCAAAGGGGTCCCTTAAATAGTCCAAGCAACAAGGAGGACGAACGGATAAGGTTTCGTGGCCGAACTGACGAATCTGCTCCCGCACTGGCGGTACCACCGCTGCCGGTACTACCGCCAGTGCGGGCGGGCTTCACGCATCCCACGTCCCCGGTACTGACCAGTACCGCCGCTGGTACCGCTGGCGGTACCGGACAAGACCTCCGAGAGGGGGTTTCGGAGGTAGCATGTGGCAGTGGCGATCGGTGCCGCTGAGGTGGGCGCGCGTCCATCCCACGCTCGCGGTACCGGACGGTACCGCTGGCGGTACCGCTGGCGTGGGGGTGGCTCGGGATGACTGGGCCAGGGGCGGTAGTACCGCTTATTCCAGCGGTAGTACCGCCGCCTGGGGATTTCTTCTCCATCTTCTCTTCTTCCTCTTCATCGCCTTGACTCGATCCTTGTCCATCTTCATGCGTCGCCTCTTGGCCATCTTCATAGGGGTCTTCAGGTCCACCATAGCTGAGCACACACAAGGTATCGGAATGAAGTAGCAACCCATTCAAAGGAGTGTCGAGATCACACATAGATAGGAGTGAATTCACCTTATCATGGAGAGCTTTGACTCTTGCTCTTGTCAATGGGCCATTTGATGGTGTTGGTGTTGTGTGCCTAGGTTGCACTACATCACAGCTGCCCCGACTCCATGAGCTAGGGTTAAGCCGGCGGCGGCGCAGCTCCGATCTGGGAGATGGCGCCGTGGTGAGATCTGGTATAGGCGCTTGCACATCTCTCCCGAAGCTCTTGCTCATCGTCACGGCCTCACTCTCAATCGCGCCTGACACTAGGGCGGCTAGGTCGTCCGGCACCCTTTCTCCCTTTCACTCCTTCGGCCAAGATTTCGAGCTGACCTACGATTAGGTAAATCGTTTATGAATCTTGATTACCCAGTGACTAGTATACACGTTCCCTTGATTTTTCTCTGTTCATTTGTTTCTCATTAGTCTGCACATTCAGGATTGTTCTCAGGATCGATTGGAATCTGTTTTCCTTTAGTCTGTACACATGGGTACAAGTTGATGCGATAAAATGTGCTATGCCGGTCCAGAAATCAATTCTCGTTTGAGTACTAATTGGAGGAACTCGTGTACGAATTCATTTCTCACTGCAAATTTACACCCTTCTTGCGACTAGCTTGTCGCCGCGGCCGGCCGGTCAGGCTGGTACTGCTTGCCCGGTGGAGGGTGTCCATGAGTCATACGAATTACATGCCTAATTAGTCAGAGGTTGCTTCTGTTTAATTTTCAAGGAATAATAGTGCACTTACATATTATATATTCATGATTGCCAATGCAGAAACTACATAAAAAATGGAGTCAGAGGTGAGTGCTGCCATGCCGCTGCAGTTCGATGAAGTACAATCCGATGCAGAATCAACTACCCGAGTGAATATAAGTCTCAATGACGGATTCATGACACCAACCAAATGCACAAGTCTACCAATCTGTGTAAGTACATAGTAGCCTATATGATAATAGTCAGACTTTAGTATCAAGTAATTTTATCCGAGTCATGTTGATTTCATTGTCACATGATAATAGTCAGACTATTGCATATTGTAGGACTCGTACTACACACCAGAATGCGACGCTTCAATGACACCTTCCATTGGGATGCATTTTGCGGACGTGAACGCAGCAAGGGAGTTCTATGAGGCATATGCACATCATGTCGGGTTTTCGGTTCGTGTGGGCCAACACAAGTCTACTGATGGTGTGATCAGTCATAAGCGATACTTGTGTGCAAAAGAAGGATTCCGTGAGGAGAAAACGAGTATGGCAAGTTCTGAATCTAGCACCAAAAGGAATCGAGAAAGAAAAATCACTAGGTGTGGCTGCGGGGCTAAACTTGCTATCAAACGTACAAAAGAGGATAAGTATGTTGTGTCGGTATTTGAGAAAGGACATAACCATATACTCGTTACTCCAAGTAAGCAACAATTCATGAGGTCCAATAGGAAAATTAACAGCAAGGCGAAGAGTACATTGTTCAATTGCCAGAGAGCTTGCATTGGCACTTCAGCAGCATACCGGTTCCTTCGTGTGGGTTTGGGAGGGTTTGACAAAGTCGGATGCATGAAAAGAGACCTACAAAATTTCCATACAACCCTAAGATGCCAAATAAAATCCTCTGATGCTCAGATGTTTGTTGACCAGCTTGGAAGAAAGAATCTTGCAAATCCGGGATTTTATTTTGACTATGTTATTGATGACAAAGGTAGGTTGCTTCATGTGTTCTGGGCAGATGCTACTTGTAGGCAAAATTATAAGCATTTCGGCAATCTGGTCTCTTTTGACTCTACGTATAGCACCAATGAATATAACATGATATTTGCTCCCTTCACCGGAGTAAATCATCATAAGGAAGTATCTTCTTTGGTGCAGCTTTCTTACATGATGAGAAGATAGAGTCCTTTGTTTGGTTATTCCAGACTTTTCTAAAAGCAATGGGAGGGGCTGCACCAAGTCTTATGATAACGGATGAATGTGCTAGCATGATCTCTGCATTAGGTACAGTTTTTCCAACAACCAAACATCGGCTATGCATGTGGCACATTATGAAGAAAGTTGGAGAAAAGGTGGATCCGTATCTGAAGACCAACGAAGATTTCCATGATCGTTTGGGCTTAGTTGTGTGGGCTTCGGAAACTCCTAGTGAATTTGAGGAGCGGTGGTTTAATATTATGTCGGAGTTTGGTTTAGAAGAAAACGAGTGGTTCGTTAAAAGGTTCAAACTTCGAGAATCTTGGGTGCCAGCTTACTTCAACGACATACCTTTGTCTGGATTGCTGAGAACCACATCAAGATCTGAAAGCGCAAATGCTTTCTTTTCCCGTATTATTGGATACAAACATGCTTTGGTTGAGTTTTGGCTTCGTTTTGAAACTGCATTGGAGGAACAGCGTCACAAGGAGCTGCAGGATGATAATCTGAGTCTGCACACATCACCTCCATTGAAGACATCTTGGGGATTGGAAAAGCATGGGAGCGAGGTCTTCACCCATGAGGTGTTTACAGAATTTCAGAAACAAATACTTGCTGACAGGGAGCATTGTCTTATTGAGAGCGTGACACAAGAGGGTGAGCTAAAGATAGCAACGATAGTTGATTATTCCAAGAAAGCTCGGATTGTCCGGTGGCATACGTCAAACATGGTTGGTACATGCACTTGTATGTTATTTGAAAAATATGGTGTCCCATGCCGTCATCTGATCCATATGTTAAGGACCTCCAAGCTTAAAGAACTTCCAACGCATTATGTACTCAAGAGGTTCACAAAGAACTGCAAGGTGGATCCTGTATTTGATGAAGATGAGATTTTGTTGGGAGAAATTGCTAGCAGCTCAATGGATATTGAGTTGCAGAAAATGGTGGCAGATGCATACAAGAAGGTGGAAGAACTGCTAAGTCAAGCTAAATAATCACATGCAGGTGTGCAATGCTTTCGAGATGGAATTTATGCACTCGGCGATGAACTGAACAAGATTGTTCCAGCAAAAGAAAAATCCCGAGTTCAAGAGTTTGAGGAATTTCTTGGATGCACGATTCCTGACGAAGTTAACATCCACCCACCAAATGATATTCGCTCTAGGGGTAAGATAAAAAGAATTAAAGGACATAATGAAAAGGGGAGAAAAAAGAGTAATGAAAAGAAGGCAAGGTGTCGCAAGTGTGCGAAATTCAAAAAGATTGACCATGGCGGAGGTATATCTGATCTCTGACCTTGCTTATGTAATTTTTAGTTTTGTGTCACCGAGTTGGGTGTACGCAATTTTCATTCATCCTTGTGTATTTCTAACTATCTGTCTCAGTTTGCAGATCTTTATTTGGACGTTGTAATGCATGAAGTGGAAGTACAACGGATTTCTGAACTTTAGTGTGCATGGCTGCTTCAATGAACTCGCTCTTCTTTTAACTTTGCTACTGTGAAGTTGTGAGTCATGTCAAGCTGTTCTAAAATAGCGCGTAGTTGATGTATTCAGAAAGTTCTATTTGGCCCTTGTGCTATGTAAATCTGCACTTGAGAATGAGATACCCAACTCCTTTGTATATGCCATTTAATCAAATCATTCTCATTATTGCCTGCCATTTTTTTCTCTGCAGCTAGTGTTATCCTTGACAAATACTTTTCTGTGCGAGAAAATTTGGTAATCTTTTGTTAGATCATGTACGAAGTAGATGTACCAAGTGCAGTTTCTGAACCTGTACCAAGTATATGCACTAGTATTGGAAAATAACCTGGTACATATTTTGTTAGCCAACAATCAGGTTGATCCTGTACCAGTATTTCGAAAAAATGATCAAACCAATCTGTTTATGAATTGTTATCATAACTGAAGAGCAAAAGGTCCAGGTTCAGACGGAAAGAACCAAAGAGTAGTCTAGTAATCTACCAAACTGGCAGGGTTTCTGAACGAACAGGGAAGCTACAGGCAGGCAGACAATGTTAACTTCAGTTAGCTAGCTTGAAGACAGAGAGGTCACTTCAAATTTTACTTGAATGCAAAAATAACACCAAACGGAATGTCGGCAGCTCATCGGAGGAGAGAAAGCTTACCTGTGGCAGGCCTGGGGAGAGCGGCGAGGTTCTGGCTGCAGGAGGCGCTCGTCAGTCGTCAGGCCGGAGGAGGTGCTCGTGCTGGCGGCGGCGAACGAGCTCGGTGCAGAAGATTCCGGGCTTGAGCCGGCGGCTGCTCCCTCGCCGCGCCGGCGTCGATTCTCGCCGGAAACAGAGTGCGCGGCGGCGGCGACTGCTCGTTGGTGTGTGCGGTCAGTGGGAGTTAGCTAGGGTTCAGTAGTTGGGCTTTTAGGAGCCCATAGCACTGGACTATTTGGCAAAACAAATAGAGCTTCTTGGTTGACCACGTTCTGGCTTATCGCGAGCTCACCGATCGCGGCCGCGCGATCCAGATCCAACGACACGCGCGACTTGCCCACGCGACGGGGCTCGTGGGGACAGTTATGTGTGTGTGTGGACCGCAGCGCCCGCAGCTCCTCTCCGTTCCCCACTCGCACCGCCCGCGTCTCTCCGGCGATTTCGCGTCGTGCCCATCGCCGTCGTTCCTCCTGCGACCGCCGCGGTTGGAGAAGGGGGAGAAGCAGAGGAATAGCTCGTGGGAGGGAGGTGGCGGATTGCGTTGGAGGTATAGGGGGAGGACGGAGGCGCCACGCGTGGTCGAGGGTTTCTTCACTGGCCACCTGGGATCAACGACGGTGGTCGATTTCTCTGAGGAAGGTAACAAAGCGATACTATTGCATGTTCATCTCAACCTTTTTGGTCGTTTCGCACAGATCTGTCTCTTAGACTAGCTTTAATTGATTGTAACATCGGTACTCGCCGGAAATATTTGTACATATCGTGGTTTTCTCTTCGTGTTTGAGTGCATATTCTGGCGGAAGGGGTGGAATCCGGGCTTAGTTTCGAGGCAGATCGAAGAGACATGGTGGTACTGTGAATGTGTTCATTATACAATCGAATCTGCAGGTCAGTTTTGATGTAATTTACTATTTTTTTTGGAGATGTTACGTATGATTCTAAATGTAATCACCGTTGTTTCTACATGGTACTGATCATAGATCTATCTGTGTGCTTAGGTTCATTTGTGTTTGCTAGGGATTTTGATCACGGATGCTCCCAGTTGATTCATTTGTGTCTTGAGATGTCACAAAATGTAAATTTGGGCAAATACACAAGCATGAACCCAAATGTGGCAGCAGCCTTGATGTAAATGTAAGCTATTTTTTTAGATGAATTTGGTTTGTTGATTCCGCCACTAAATGTGATTTTGGGCAAACCAACAAGCATGAAACCCAAATGTGGCAGCAGCCTAGATGCTAGATGTAAGTAGATGATTTTGGGTTCTTGATTCTGCCGCTAAATGTGATTTTTGGGCCAAAGCCATGAGCATGAACCCAAATGTGGCAGCAGCCTATAATGCTAGATGTAAGGATTTGGGGTAGATTTTTAGATGTTTTTTATGCTAGATGACGCCGGATGTATATGAATGATTTTTGCGATGATAGATGTAAGTTCTTTTGTAGTAACCACTAAGCATGAAACAAATTCAGTATACATACACAGGGTGGAGGGGGAAGATGCTAGATGTATATTCTCTAGTAGGTGGGAGAAATGTAGATGTTTTTTTATTGATAACCCACAAGCTTGAACCAAATCCATTTAAAAACAGCCGCAAAGCAAAATTGTAAAAATCCATGTTAGCCACTTCTAAATCCCATGTTAGTGTTTGTGATAACACAGCTTACGCATTGCTTGTGGTACAAATGTAAGTTATTTTTCTGAACCCCTGCCCGTAAAACCATGCAGACATAAGATTTTTTTCTCAGGATTTATTTGGGCATGTAAATATAATTGTGCAAACTAGACATTTCTCTTTTTTATAGAGAACCCACAAGCATGTAATTTTTTTGCCTCCTTACCAAAGTAGTAGTTCCGCTGGATTCAAAGTTCCACATAAATGTTATTATGGGGTGTTTTTCCTTTTTCATGAACACTGCTTAAATGTACATGTAATTATGCCACCCAGATTGGTATAGGCAACTGAATTCTCTTTTGCGATGCCATTTTTAATATGAGCTACTCCATGAAAAAACTATTGCATGTCAAATACGAAAATAAAATAAATGCTAGTTTATTAGTACCAGATGTAAAATATAAACTTGTTTTTTGTTCTGTTTTGCCTGATCGATTTCTGTTGTCCGCCCCCATGTCTGCATAGTAGCATCTGTGTCCAAGTTTACATCCATGCCAACACCGTGCGGACCATCTGTATTTCCTGCCTCTGTGCCATTCAAATCACTAGTGGTATCATCCTCAGGTGGATTCTTAAGATCTATCCCAGCAAAACCTTCAGCGTCCATTTTTTGGTACACTGTAAATACATGGGAAACAAGCTATGATGTTCAAACTCCATTTTGAATTGACCAGAAAAAGACTAACATGACACATTTAGCATATATGTATGTACTTCAGCTCTTTCTCTCATTTGTTTTTGTAATTCTTGTAATAGTTTTTGTTAACATTTCTTTTTTTCGTGACATTGCAATTCAGGTTCAAGAAATTCTTGACACTCCACCAGTCCACACTGAGAAAAAAAAAAGTTTTACCTTTGGAGGTAACAACTTCTGATCATATCCAATACTGTTATCAATGGAATCCAAATAAAGTTTTTAGTTGCTGTAGAATTTTACTTCTGATCACATCCAATACATTTTCTGACAAACTCCAGTAATATGTTCATGAAAAATAACTAGTTTTTTTTTCGATAAAACGCAAAGGAGTCTTTGCGTTTCATTTCATTGAAAAGATAGAGTTGGCTTACAAGCCTCCTAGGAGGTGGAGTTCATGCATGAATGGAAAACTAATGAACATCCCATGTGGGCGGCAAAATGACACGCAGGCCATGAAGCCCGGCTCTTGCCCAGAGCTTGTGGATTTTATGTGTTACCGGCAAATCTGTTTTTCTTTTAAAACAACATGAACTGTGGATTTTTTTCCTATCTGTGAATCTAACATCGTGTATATCTTCTCCAATAACTTAGTACCATGCTGGGATTCTAATGTATGTTTGCGCAAGTCCTCATGTTGTTACTTTACATCTTATCGGCAAGAGAAATCTCAGGATTTCATTCCTGCTCAACAAAAAGGCTTAAGTTTTTGACAAATTCCTGCAAAGCAATTCCATGACAGTAGATGTAAGTTTTGTATAGGGGGGCGGGGGGCGGGAGAGAGGTTGGTATCAGTAAGCATGAACAAAACGATTCTAGGTGTAAGCTTTTTGTCTGGCAACCATAACCAAATTCTGGGAACAGTCACGGGAGAATAGTAGATGATAGATGCATTTCTGTCTGGCAATCATAAGCATGAAACCAAATGAAGATCATGTTATATGTAAGTTATATTTTTTTAGGGTGGGGAAGAAACGTAGACAAATTTTTCTGGATAAACCACAAGCTCGAACACATGATAGTTTTTCAGTAATTGCTCGTGGTACAATGCAAGTTAATGAATTGTCGACCACAAAATCCATCGTAGATGTTGTTCTCTCTAGCGCAATCCTAGCAAAACCGCCAGCATCCATTTTTTCTCTAACTTTACTTTCTCTTTTTTTTCGTGTCATTTGTAATGCAGGTTAAAGAAGATCTTGCCAGTCTAGCAGTTCCATCTTTTCAGGAAAACAGTAAGTTTCTTAACTGCAGCTACAATTTTTGCTTGTGTTCAAATTTGGTTCAAACAAAAACTGCTGAGAGCAAAATGTAAGAGAAGTAACTGCTGCAGCCAGTAATGTTCTTTTGTTGGTTTCAGATAGCTGTATGTTTACATCTACTGTTTTTTTATCCATCGATCTAATTCTACACCTGCATGGATGTCTGTTTACAACTTACTGTATGTTTTTTGTTTACATGCCAGAATGAAAACACATGGTACTTGCAGCTCGATTACTTTGCTAGATTTTTGTCTAATCGGGGGGTCTTGTACTGTCATAAGCATGTAAGAAACCATTAGTGCAAGATATACATACATGTACGTCTGAAAAACTTGGTTATATGTTATATCTACTGTACGTTTTTCAGAAATATGGTACATACAGTTACATTTGAACTATTTTCCGCGTTTCTATTTTTTTACACACATTTTTTTTACAGTTTAGATGATCCATATGTCAAGTTTACAGTAGCATGATAGGATGGTACATGAATGCATTTTCCGTACAACATTCATGCTGCTAGTAGGGGTGTAAGAAGCTGCTAGATTCAGAGCACCCAAGTAGAGGTTCGATTTTCGTGGAAGGTTCAGATCAAGAATGGTGTAAAACTAGTTTTCTAGGGGGTGTTCAGAATAGTGTGTAGGGTGTTCCAGAGCATAGCAGGGGTGTAAGAAAAATAAAGATTTCGTAGAACATAGCAGGGGTGTTCAAAATCAGTTTCACCAAGTCTCATGGTGCTAATTGTCAAGAAAATTTCAGAATTGCTTACACCATAGTTTTTTCACAAGTAACTGGATATTTTCACAGTTTTAATGCTCAACAATTCCTAATTTTGTACTTTTATACATCTAATCTGCAAGAAATAGATCAGTATTTGGTCAACAAGTTTTGCTCACATTTCTGACAAGAATTTATATCTGTATGATTACAGGGATGTAAATTTGCGGGACTGACTACTTGCTTATTTAGGGAAGGAGCTCAGGCACATTGAAGAAACTAATGGGAGGAAAATATATGTTGTTGATTTTCGAAGAACTTACATCTTGTTTGGTTTTCGAATTTGCTGCTTGCTCAATTGTTAGAGCCCTACTTGCTGATTTCAACTACAAAACCAGCAGGATCTGTGTGTTCCAACTTGGAGAGATATCTGTGTTTTGGAGCGATGTAAAGCTTGATCCACATCAGGTTTTTCTGGTCTGCTGTTTTGGTTGTTGAAACCTTCGGACCCGCGATTCCTGGGGCCTGGGTTCGTTGGCCATTTATTAGTCTGCGGGTCTGGGGATTGCGTCCCGCACGTCCTCGGTCATGCGCGCGAGATTTCTTTACGCGAAACGTTTTCTTTCCTTTTTGGGAATGTTCGCGAAACGTTTTCTTTCCTTTTTAGGAATGTCTGAGCTTGCTATAAGCCAGATCGTGGTCGACCACGACGTAGCATCGTCCAAGGAAAAAACAAATAGAGCTACTCCACATTTTACAGGAATTAAATATCCAGTAAAAAAATCGTGCTATATTAGAATTTGTATTTATCACGTCAAGATTTTTTACGGTATTTTCAAACCAGTCTTGTTTGGCACGAGAAAAGAATTATACTACTCTAAAAGAAGAGAAAATGCATGATGCGAACAGTATATAATACTCAGGAAATCATTCCGTATTTGATTATTGTTTATGGAATTGCTAAGTACCACTTGGCTGAAATTTCGAATTTCTAGGAGTATTTATTATTAACAGAATTGCTAATCAACCTTTTTTATTTGACCGGCGAAAACTTTACTACTTGAGGAAAATGCAGGAGGCGTAATTCTTATGCGGAGGAAAAAGAGAGTAAAATGTATCCGCGGTCCTCAAAATATTCAAGGTGTGTAATGATGGTCCTAATTCCGCAATAGTCTTATTTCTTGATAATTCAGTAAACAAAAAGTGAGTTCACTAGTATAGATCAATAAAACAATTTTTTTGGGGTCTATTCATATTTCCTAGATCGTCGCACTAGAGCAAGGATGGTGAAACAGTGGCGGGTTCTCCTGTCAGAATAACGCTTTCTGTTTTGACGTTGCTCGATCCGGAACCTATAGCGGGTGTTTGGAGGGGTTCAATATATCATCTCTTCATCAGGTAAGAGGATTATTCATGAGTCTGTGGCCACGTTTCAACTCGATACATCTCAACAAAAATATTTCAAATAACCTCGGACCATCTTATAACCCCAAAAATTCCCCCCTCAGGGTCTCCGTTATATGTATCTAGCACGACAACTTTTTCGTGGTTGATGCACGAACCATCTAACACGATTATTTCAAACCGTGGTAGATTTTTTGGACACATGGCTACTACCACGATACCCCTTACATGGTAAAAGCCGTTTTAGCCGTGAAAAAGGCCCTTCTACAACAAAAATCGGGCATGGTAAAACCCACATTTTCTTCTACTGTTTTTACCCTAGAGAAAGTTTGAAAATCTATAGACAATGACTTCAATAAGAAAACGGCTAGAAATCCGCCATTGCCAGGTACAAAGTATAACCAGCGAAGGTCGTCCTTCATGAGCCCAAAGATTTTCACCATGAAGGCGGTGGACAGGGCGGCGAGCACGCACCAGTGTGTGGCCAAATCTCCCCGCCAGCCTTGAACCTAACATCGGCAACCACGTTGGTCTCAAGGAGACGGTGTACGAGTCCTCGCTAATGTCCGACATGATCACCTTGTTGGCTTTATCGGTGCAGACCAGGATGTCACCAGATGGCGACATATTCGACACATAGTTTCACCGATTGTTTAAGGGAGTCTTTGTCGATGAACCTCTGGAAACCCGAAGACTATGCACATTCGGCCACGTACATGCTGGCCTCTGCTTCTCGGCCTGGCCGACGGAGCTGAAATCGAGTCGCGCCTCCACGGGCTCCTCGATGGACGTGGCACTATCGTCGAGAAGGCTAACGTAGGGAGAGAGGGAGGGGGAGGACAAGAGGGAGAGAGAGAGAGGCTGGTTGGGATAGTTTTTTTTTGGGTGCACCAGTAGGCTTGGAACTTCTGTGCTGCCTTCGTCGTCGATCGATGGGTCAACTAACCGGCTAACAATTTGATGGCACATAAATTTAATTAACAATCAAACAATGTGAAGGCTGACTATGTTTATAGACAAAACTATGAAACTCTTCAATGCCAAATCAATACCATTAGTCATTAGATACATCATGAAGTATTATAATTACTGATAGTCCTTTCTATAATTTGGTCAACTTTATGTTGTTTGACTTCAGATTTTGTTTTGTGTTTTGAAACAGATGTAGTAGGGTTTATGAGTTGCCATGCTTGGTTGGGTTATGAAGGCCCTCGTTGCCCAGGAGCTACAAAGCCGCTTATATTCAGTTGTACGTGGAACAACTTCGCTGGATGCAAAAGTGCAGCATCCGCTAAAAAAACTGATTTCGAATCTGTAGTTCACGGAGGTAGTAGGGTTTATGAGGTACATTCATGTATGCTGTAATAACAGAAGTGTGATAATCAAATAAATATATTGTGCAGCTATTAATAATATTCATAATCGTAGCAGAGATGAATAAAAGGCAGCTCCAAAATGTAGACAAGGAAAGACGTGCAAGGTGCACCTATAGTATACACACATAGGCGACTGAGTTATCATTCCAGTAGCTACCATCAACAAGTTCGCTTAATTAGTCAGTCATCTTATCCCATCTGAGAGGGCCCAACCTCAGAGGACATGCCAGTTCCTCGTACAATCCATTATCTTCAGAATTAAGTCAATATTCCAGTACCATCAACAAGTTAGTTTAATCACGCAAACACATGGAGTGATGATTCATATCCTCTGCTTTCATGTAAACTCACAATAATAGTATGGGAAAATTGCTTTTGTACCATTAACAACATCTGCAATAGCTTATTTGCCATCAAACAAAGCTCAAGTTCTTATGTACCAAGCACAAATGAATTCTAGTGCTTATTTGCCATCACCGTTAGTCTAGCGTTACAGAGTCTCCGTTTTCCTGTTAGTGTATTCAAAAAATCCAATCTTACCCTCAGCTTACAGGATTAAAAAGAAAACAAAAGAAAAAGGAAAAAAGAAAAGTCAACTCACTCAGCCAATCTCCACGCACGCACGCACCAGAACCTCCCAAGGCTCTCTCCACACACACAGCCACACAGGGACGGCCTCCAGCGAGCCCCAATGGCGAAACCGCCGCCGGCGCTGCCCCTGCCCCTGCCGCGGATCTCCCACCGCTGCTGCTGATTCCCGTTGTTGATGCGTGATACGTCTCAAACGTATTTATAATTTTTGATGTTTCATGCATCTTTTATACCAATTGCTACATGTTTTTTATACACTTCATATCATTTTTATGTATTTTCTGGAGTAACCTATTAACAAGATGTCACAGTGCCAGTTCCTGTTTATCTTTTTTTTTCCAGAAAAACTAGTCAGGAAATATTCTCGGAATTGGACGAAAATCAACGAGGTGGAGTTTTACACCGACACGAAGACGAAGTCCGAATGGCGATCGAAGAGGCGCCCCGGGGGGCCCAGACGCCACCTGGGCGCGGCCCCACCTGGAGGCGCGCCGGGGGGTCGTCTGGCGCCCTCGGGTGCCTCCTCGCGCCGCCCTTTCGCCTATATATTCTCCTCCTCCCGAAAAACCTAAAGACCTGAGCATTATTCCACGAAAAGTTCCGTCGCCGCCGTCGTCGTCAACCCTAGTTCGGGAGGGTTCTGAAGCTCTTTCCGGCACCCTGCCGAGGAGAAGATCATCGCTGGAGGGCTCTACACCACCATGCCCGCCTCCGGACAGATGCATGAGTAGTTCATCCTTGGACTACGGGTCCATAGCAGTAGCTAGATGGCTGTCTCTCCACTTTGTGCTATCATGTTTAGATCTTGTGAGCTGCCTAACATGATCAAGATCATCTTATTGTAATGCTACATGTTGTGTTTGCTGGGATCCGATGAATTGTGAAGTTATGATCAAGTTGTTTATCTATTTATCTACTGTTTTATTTATGTTCTTGCATGCTCTCCGATGCTAGTAGATGCTTTGTCCAAGTAGATGCTAGTGTCTTCAAGAGGGAGTATTTATGCTAGATAGTGGGTTCGTGCCTCTAGTAATCTGGGCTCGAGTGACATAAACGACTAAGGTTGTGGATGTGCTGTTGCCACTTGGAGAAAATAACTTTGTTTTGCTTATATGCGTTGCTTATATGTCTCATGCGGTTTTTATATTACACACCATGCTTAATGCAATTATACGTTGCTTGCAACTTAATACTCACGAGAGACACGGATGTTATCTCGGGAGTGGATTATTAGTCATAGATGCAGCTGGTAAGCAGTCAATGTAAAATGTTATAATGCCCAATAAATACTACATTGAACATCTTGTCATAATATGCATTGTCATGCTCTTGCAATTTGTCAATTGCCCAGCTGTAATTTGTTTACCCAACATGCATGCTATCTTTTATGGAGAGACACCACTAGTGAACTGTGTCCATTCTTTTACACTGATAAAACCACCGTTTCCACCACGCTCTACAATCACTTGTTCGCTGTTCCTTTTTACATTTATATTTATTCTCCACACCATACGTTTAATCCTTTGTATTCAGCAAGCCGGGGAGATTGACAACCTTCCTGTTTCGTTGGGACAAAGTACTTTGATTGTTTGTGTGCAGGTCCGCGTTAATCTACAAGCGCCAGAGTAGATTGACACTGTGTTGAAGCTCTTCCACCTCCTACTGGTTCGATAATCTTGGTAGATTTCAAGGGAAAATTGCTGCTGCACTACTTCATACCTTCCTCTTGGGGCCAACCAGCGTGTGTTTTCACGTCATCAATGCGCCTCCAGACCTCTCATCAACTACATCTTCAACGCCCTCCACGCGACGCCTCATGGCGGAACCGCCGGCGGCACTCCCTAGCCGCCGCCGCACGTTCCAGTCGCCACCGCACGTCTAGACCTCTCGTCCAACGCGTATTAAACGACCTCCGCACACATTCTAGCAGATCCGACCGCTCCCATCGGCCATGTCGCCCAGAACCCTAGGATTGGGGAGACCGGGCAGGGGCGCCGAAGCCCTTTCCAAGATCAATCCTTCTATGTGGCTGATGAATGCGGTTCCATTTCTCTCTCTCTGCTATTTGCTCTAGATAATTTCACGAGATTTTCTCTCTTCTTGCTGCAGTTTTTGGTAGAAAAATGCCCAATTGACATGGTTGCATCATCCACTGGATGATCCAATCTTGTACTTACACAATAGATGTGAAGGTTTTGTGGCAGTGGAACCGAAAACAATGGGGATTCCACATTCCGTTGGCAGATTATTGTGTATGATTCGAAATGGTGTTTGTTGCATTGTTCTAGATGATGTGAACTGGATACTGCTTTTGTTATTCTGTTGCTGGAACTATACATATGCTGAAATGTCGTATATTGTCACTATTGTTTTGCTGTAATGCTGAAAAATAGGGTTGAAATGGTGTCAATTTTTTGTAGACATGTTTTACAATAGTTGCTTATTTGCCATTGAGGGCAAGATAGTCATTTTGGCCACTTACAAGAATGAGGTAACGCTAGACTAACATCTAGTGGCAAATAAGCACTAGAATTCATTTGTGTTTGGTATATAAGAACTTGATCTTTGTTGAATGGCAAATGAGCCATTGTAGAGGTTGTCAATGGTATAGAAGCCATTGTCTCTAATAGTATCACCAATGATCGGTCGATGTTTCAATTCTGAAATGATCGAATAAAGAAAAAATGTATGTTCTACCAAAGCAGCTGGGCATGACTTACTTGCATACCTACAAAATTAACACGAGCTTAGCTCCGATAGAACCAGGCGCCAAGTAAATTGACCAAAAGGTTTGTGACAGCAGAGACAATTAGGTTAGAGCATCTCACCGGCACTCCTAATAGGGCTATTAGGAGCGCCGGCACAAAAAAGACCCCACCGGCGGGCCCAATAGCGGCAATAAACTTGCTGAACGGACCCAATAGCGTGTTCGACAACCCCGTTTTACGCTCAGTCCATAGGGGGAAGTGGGAGTGCCGGCAACGCGGCAACCGACACCACATCAGATCGTGACAAGCGGGCCCATCGTGTTAGCGACTCAATCCAGGTCAGCGCAATTTATTGCGGGCGAACGACGGTAGATCTCCCGAATTAAAGACCGCACCGGTTGACTGGCATGCCGGGACTCGTCACGCATCGCCTCCCTGAGACGCGCCGGCGGCGTAATGGTGCCTTGGATTTTCTAATTTACTCACGATTTTATAGGTTACTCAGGTATGGTAGATTGAATTACTGGTTTGTATGTATTTTAAATTATGGTTTTTAATTGAACAAGCCACGTGTTGTCTTACTAGAGTACCAAGCGTGTCAAAAACACCGTCAACAATCTAAACCGCGTGATATAGGTCCTGAGAAATAACTTACCTCAGAGTTGTGGTTGTGGTTACATGATAAAAAAAATCTCAATCATGATTTTGTAAAAAGTAACCCAATAGTCATGGTTTTGTGCTATTTGCTCACACTACTAGCTAACCGGTTCTTAACTCATCCATATCTCTTATAAAGTAAAACCTCACTAACACGCATTAATGATTGTCTATCTCAACATGGAAGCTATCCACATCATCCACTCTTTTAGCCAATCAATTGTCAATGTCATATGCACTAATATTTATTAGTCTCTACATGCAAGCTCCACATTATACAACCATAAAATTGTACACATTTATAATTTTTAATATACACTCACATCTCGATTAAATTTAGTATCTCGACTATGACAAATTGAAATTTTGCATATTCCTTTAGACAACTTAATGTATCAAACCTCTTATACGTTCTTTTACACAATATTATTCCAAGGAATCGCGGTACAACGCGCGAGGTATCAAAGCTTAATTACCCTTCTAAGGCTAAAGACACTATGCAATAATAATGTGTTGAAGTCAGGGGCAGATCTACTGCTAGCTAGGGGTGCACGAGACATCGGGTAAACCTTTTATCCTTACAAAACAACACCATGTGTGCACGTGTTAAACGATGATTTTTTATCTAGTGTGGCACCCGTAGACGCCTTGATGTTAATTGTTCTAGCTCCGCTCCTACTTGAAGCTAGAGGATACTCTCATTGGCTGACATTTAAAAGTCCTCACCTACTTTGTTAGTAGCTGGAACTCATGTCGCTCCTTTTCCAGTAGTCGGTTACACGGTCCAATATAAATGTTCCCTTAGTTTTGTTTCCCAGTTCCCACACACCATCCAATCTGTTATGTGTTAATGTTGATTTTCTCAAGTTCTCATTCAAAAAGTGATACTGGTGGCAATCTGACCAACGCTCATGTACATTCTCAATATGAAAAAAAAAATGATGCAACGTGTATCATGTTCTTTTCATTCCACTACAATTCTAAATGATAAAATGTGTTCATTCTTAGTGTTCGTAACAAGAGGTATCCAACTATATCCAGTCAGAACTTTATTTCTTGCACACATATAATTCATCTGAGAAATATTGAAACAAATGGCACATAGAGCCAAATGGAATTAAAAACTTTAGGATTTTTTTCAAGGATCTTTTTTATGTAATTCCCAAGGAAACTTGCCATTGAGCCCAAAATTGATAATTATGTCATAGACATAATGCTTCAAAAAATCATGCATTTATCGACCCAGCCAAACAATTCTTATGAAAAATATATACGTTTTCAATTCCAATGTGAGTCAACAAGTCATGAGATCTCATTTCTATGTTTTTCCTATTCCTGCATTTTTTAAATAACTTTTGAATGAAAGAGGACATGTTGTACTATAATTTTAGAAATAATATCTTTATAATCATCTAGAGACAGTAACCCACAACGTATCTTGGAGACGTGCGTTGCACGTGCAAAGCAACTAGTTCACCCAAAATCAAACAACCCTGTAGCCAAAAACAAAGGAGAGTAAATGGAGGTTTCATTAAATTTGTCGTCTATTTATTTAGCCTTCATTCCAAACACTTCTTTTCCTCGACCTCTGTGTCTAGGAGTATTTTTAGCATATCTACTAAATGGAAATGGGAGGCTTCGGGAATGATGCGAGACCGACTGACCGGTAAGCTCGTTGTCGAGTTCGATACGCATGTATGGATTATACTATAACACGTCGAAGAACAAGCGACACGTGTGCGGATGGAGATGGAGAGCTGATGCGACTCCTCTTCTTCGACACATCACTTGTGTGTTGCGCCAAATGGAAATGTATCGAGCTTTCTGGACGAGAGCTGCCCTAATGCCACAATGACGAGAGTAGTGTGCCTTGCATGTGTGCTCGAACCAAGAATTACCCCCTCCGTTCCTGAAAGCAAGGCACCTTTTTTTTCAAAACTCAAATAGTGTAAACTTTGTCCAAGTTTATCGAAAAAACGATCAACAAATATAATACTATATCGATATTATATGAAAATATGTTTCATGATGTATCTAATGATATTGATTTGGCATTGTACATGCTAGCGATTGTTTCTAAAAACTGGTCAAACTTTAGCTGCTTTGACTTCTGAAAAAGAAATTACGCCTTAGTTTTATGAACGGAGGTAGTAAGAAACAGTAAATCTGAACTAGCTAGCTACGGTCTCTTACAGCGATTGGACGCTTTGAACCATTAGATTTGCTAGTATACAGTTATACATAATGTCTGCCCATGCTACAAAGTTATCTAAAAAAAATGTCTGCCCATGCTTATAGCACAAATAAGGAATCAAGACCTTGTCCTAGCGGGAATTGAAAAATACGCGCGCCGTTAGGCAGGAAACCCGGCCGACACACGCTTCGCCATCACACACGCAACAAGGTAAAGATGCATGACTCGTCATCGACTGGCTGCCTGTCTGGCCCGTGTTATAATACAATCGTCGCCCAGCGAGCAGGACAACTTACTTAGTACTCCCTCCGTTCCCAAATATAAGATGTTTTAGATTTTGTCCACATTCATATACACACAAATGTATCTAGACATATTTCATGTGTATGTTCACTCATTCTAATATGCATGTAGACAACATGTGTAATACCTAAAACATCTTACATTTATCAACGGAGGCAGTATTTAATTAGCACAAACCCCATGCCGTGCCAAAAATCAATCTATATGCCCGGGAGACGAAACCTTGTCAAGCGCTATGGCCCCAAGAAAGAGGACTCCTCTGCGTTTTTGTGCGCAAGTGGATGATGATGCGTGCGTGTAGTTCGTTGGTTCCGTTGAGGCTTGAGACGCAAATAGAGGGGAAATGGTTACAGGTAGCTACCGCCACGTATTAGCTAGCGCGTAGCTGAGTAGAGTGATGCGATAATACCCGTTAGCTACGCTCGTCTCAAAATGCATGGATTTGGCATCAGATTTAGTATGTGATTGGATCTTGGATTCTATAGAATAGCCTTTTTCTCCGCTAGAGTAAAAGTTGGTGTACCATACCTTCTTTTTGGAGTTTGGACTGTACTCTTCCAACTCAGTCAGGCACCCAATCATAATTTCTACTCCAGTACATACTTTTTTCGAAAAGAAGGTCATGCCCCAGCCTCTACATCGATTGATGCATGCAATCTTTATTAAAATTTTTGGAGTTCAAGTATTACAAGAGATTACATCATGGGTCACGCAGGGTCGATACATGAACCAACCATCTAAACAGAATTGATAACATATAATGACTAATCATCAACATGTTATTCTAAGATCAAAACGCCAGCTGTATTGGGTGTATAAGTCCCGCGCCACCGAAAGGAGCCGGTTGCACCCAATATCCAGAGTGGCCCGCTTGTCCATTGTTTGTAGGTAGGGCCACGTACGAATCAAATGAATAGCCATCGGAATTACCTGCATAAAAGAGGAAGGGCTTGCATTGTTAAAAATATTGTTATTGCGTATATTCCAGGTGGCCCAGATTAAAACACAGGAACCCACTCGGATTTGTGTTTTCTCTTGCTTGTGAACACCCCTGAGCCAACTACCGAATAAGTTAGGGATACTAGTTGGGGTGTAATATTAAAGGCCATAAAAACAATACACCATACCATCTTAGCCAATGGACATGATATAAATATATGTTGAATTGTTTCATCTTGATCACAAAAGCAACATCTTTTACATCCATTCCAATTATGTTTTCGTAGGTTATCTTTTGTGAGAATGACCCTCTAATGCAAGAACCACATAAAAATCTTTATTTTTAGTGGTACTTTCATTTTCCAAATATATTTACGAAGATATATAGTATGACCACTCAATTAATCTAGATACAAAGACTTGACCGTAAATTTACCTGAGGTATTTAACCCCCATTTGAAAACATCTGAAGAGTCAGAAAGCTGCACCCCATATTAGTCTGCTAACTAGATGAAACCACCGGTTCCACTTCTCACCTGTTAAAGTTCTTCTAAAAACTAAATTAGTTGGAGGTGTCTGTGCTAGAACCGATGCTACCGAAACCTCCTTTCTTTGAACTATGTTATACAAGGTTGGATATTGACAAGAAAGGGGCTTATCCCCTAACCAAGTATCCTCCCAAAATCGGGTACTTTCCCGTTACCTATAGTAAATGAGCGACATTCAAAGAAATCGTTTTTAACTTTCATTAGACAATATACTAGATCAGCTACGTTTTTGTGTATGCACTTCTTATGACAAAATGAGAGACCGACCGAGCTACCTATTACTGGACCGCATAATGATGCAGTGGATGCATAGCTGCAAAAAGAAAAACATAAACATGCAGGCCGCACTGATCTATGTTACTCTAGTATAGAGTACGTACTTTAATCTCGCCAAGTTTTGCTCGCCGGGTTTCGACGGATCACTCATGCATGAATTCGTTCCTGAAAAGATTACAGAACCAAACACACGAAAGAACTTCAAAGCGGTCGTGTATCTGTTAGCTTCCGCAACTAACGATTTTTTTTTGCGAGAAAACTTCCGATCTATTCATCAACTGTCAAGATAGTACAAAGAACACAAGAAGTAACTAAAATTACATTCAGGTCCGTAGACCACCTAGCGACGACTACAAGCACTAGAGCGAGCCGACGGCGCACCGCTGTCATCACCCCTCCATCGCCAGAGCCGGGCAAAACTTGTTGTAGTAGACTGTCAGGAAGTCGTCATGCTAAGGCCCCACAGGACCAGCGCACCAGAACAGCAACCGACGCCGATGAAGAGAAGCGTAGAACAAAAGTATCCAAACTGTAGAAACATAAACAAAGACGAACGAGCACCGAATCCAAGCGGATCCATCGAAGACAAACACCGACCGAATCTCGCGAGATCCGCCGGAGACACATCTCCACACGCCCTCCAACAACGCTAGACACGCTGCCGGAATGGGGGCTAGGCGGGGAGAACCTTATTCTATCTTCAAGGAGCTGCCGCCGCGTCATCTTTTTGAGTAGGACACAAAACCTAACAAAACACAAAAACGCATCTGAAAACGGAGCCCTCCCGCCAGCAAGCGCGTCGCCATGGCCTAAGGCCACAAGGACGAGGCAGATCGGCGGCGGCGCTAGCGGGAGGCTGGAAACCCTAATGCCTGTTTCTCTGCAACTAACGATTTATTGTGGTTGATTTTATATCGACACTGTCCGATCCATGCTGTAATATATTGGATGAAACACTATGCAATAAAGATGGTCGTGTGCATTAGTTGATGCACATACCGAGCCACCAAGGTATACAAAGACGGATCGTTCTTGTAGGTAGTCCAAGGTCACTTGGGGTCTATGGTTTATTTTGCACCGAGATGATTTTTTTCCGTCAATCTTTCATGAATAAAGATCTCTTATATCTATGTAAAGCTATCATTAGCTCAAGGTAGTCAAGATCTCAACTATTAAGAGATATATCATTACAAATCACTAAAACAATTGAGGTTCAAACTAACATAATTGAGGATTGTAGGTTCAAACAAACATAACCGAGATGCAATTTGCGACCTTCTCATAAGTAATTTTGTAACATGCCAAGGGGTAATTCCTAGTATTTTCATCATGGCATGCCTAATGTTCATACAAAGCAGATCCCTAATAGAACCGAAAATTTACGTGATTGCAATTAAATATTTTCTCATTTTGCAAAATCACAAGTGCCGAGTCTAGGAGCTCCTACAAATGATAGATTTGAAGCACAAAATCTTCATGCTTGGGGGCATGTGCACCTCTTCTCAACAAATAAAGGAGGAAATGTTGCCAATTTTTTTTAAAGAACGATAAAGAAATGGAGACACAACAAAGCAAGGTACTCTTTCCATCTTTGCACACAAGGGGCTACTTATCTCGAGGAAAACTTTGACTAATAAAACATGAGTTATATGCCACCAAAAACATATTCTCGGAAACTTCTTTCAAATATGAATATAATGGTATGACTTATATTTTGTTGTTCAAACTATTTGTCAAAGTTAAGCTCGTAATACAAAGCAGCCTTGTATACAAAGACAGAGGTATGAGACTCCAACATAGGTCTATCAAGATAACAATTCGAAGATTGTAAGGTACATTGAGCTACCAAATGACACTGTTCTGAAACAATATCACCATCTTAGTACTCACAGAAGTATATCTATTGGCATCTGAACTTTATCGTTGAAAAGAGAGGCAAGGATTTGAGAAATGTGCGTGGTGATGTACTAGCCCCTAGTCAATAGAGTTTTCCTGATATACCCATACTAGTAATGTTAATTTATCTCATGATAGTTGAGAGATATGAACTGAAATTCTGATATGAAATATCTAGGTTCCTTGTAACCTTTTGATCGTTTGTCTCTACATCAAGTACTAGCGTCATGATATGCAACAAGGAGCTACTTCCACCAACATGAAGCGCATGGTTTGGAAGGTTTGGGCTCCTCCTAAAGTCAAATTCTTCGCTTGGCTTGCTCCCCAAAATAGGCTTTGGATGGTGGATCATTTGGCCAAAAGAGGGTCCAAATTGTTGATTATGTCCCCTTTGCAAGCGGGTTCCGGAAACCATTGACCACCTCCTCGTCAATTGTCAGTATACATTGCGCCTTTGCGGCCTCATGAAGGGTTGGTTGGCCTCCATGATCTTGACTTCCTTACTTGGCTGACCCTCACTCTCAAGCGTTGGGTGGAAATTAACGATGACGGAGGCTCCAACTCCTAACCGCAAAGCTTTTGCATCCCCATTCATGCTTACATCTTGGGAGATATGGAACGAGCGCAATGCGAGAGTATTCCGCAACAAGCACGCACCGCCAACCATCATTTTAGATAGTATCAAAAGGGAAGCCCGCTTGTGGGCGACTGCGGGAGCGAAAGTTTGAGAGATATGTTGCCGGGAGAGTAGAAACCGGATATAAAATAATTTACTTTTTTCGTGAACTCCTTGCTTAATTAATCGAATGACACAAAGCTTTTGCACCCTTAAAAAAAAGAGACTGTCCAAGCTGAACGGACTAGGATCAGGTGACAATGTGACATGCCCATGGCATGTCATGCTGTAACATGCCCTATCATATCTGCCGTCCATTCACCATCCAAGGGCCAGCAGTGACTAAAATTTGAACTCGAAAATAAAATATTTTAGAAAAAATTGAAAAAAATCCAGTAAGTTGTATATGGTCTGTTGTTTGTTCTCTGAAAATTTCGTGGCATTTGGATCACTCGTTTATGAGTTATTGGCATTTTATGATCAAAATATTAAACACTATTTAATGATAAACCAATTATCTAAATGATGCGAAACTTTCTCAGAATACATAACTGTCCATATACAACTTACGGGAATTTTTTTCAAAATTTTCAAAAATGTTTAATTTTCGAGTTTAGATTTTTGGCTCGTTGCTGTCCCTTGGATGATGATTGAACGGGATGGGGCATGTTACAGCCGTGGGCATGTCACCTGATCCCAGTCCAAGCTGAACATGAGACCAGCGCTCGCTCACGCTGAAACAGCAAGAGTATGGTGCACCAGGGCATGATTACACGAGTGTGCATTGAATTACGTCCATACAAGGAAGAAAGTAACTGCAGCTGCAAGGAGCCAAGGACACTAACTAGCTCTTTCCCAATGTCTACAATTCCTAATGAAATCAATTGAGATTATACGTGCACCACATGCATCCATCCATCTCCGTACACCCCCTCTAACACTTGTTCTATTTTTATCTGTTCCAATGATATTTCAAACTACATACATCATAGAGTGGATGTGTGCATACTAATAGATAGTGTTGTTGTGCATAATATATTTATAATGAAGGATCCATACTCGGTGTATATCTTAGCCATGCTCTAAATATTAGTGGTTGGATAAGTTGTGATGGATTACATCGAATCAATTCATGTCCTAAAAAAGGAATAAATAGTATAGATATGTTTCAGTTGCCTTTTACAAGTTAATGCACATATAAATCATGTCACACATTACATGGATGCATCTTCTTTTTCCCTTCATATTCAGTCGTGTATTCTCCTTAGCCCCACGTACTAGCTAACGCGTAGCAGAGTTGAGTGATGTGATCATGCCCGTTAGGCTCGTCTCGAAATGTATGGATTTACATCGGATTTAGTATGTAAATTGATCTTGGATTATATAGGTTTGTTGGTCTGGTATTTCACGTTTTTTTTTGACATGGAACACTGGTATTCCATTAAGACACGGCCATATCGCCGGTCACCATACGGGTTACAGAAGACCGATAGCTCTCAGTCCATATGACATGGTCTCCAGGAGCTACACCAATACCCAACGAGCCTTTCTGTAATAAAAGTCAGTGTACGATACGATACCTTCCTTTTGAACTCTACTCCTATACTTAGCTAGGGTCCCCATTTATAATTTTTTTTAAAAAAAAGATCCGACCACACATATTAGGCAGCTCGAGCAAATTACAAACAGGTCCACAGAAGAACAGAAAATTACAAAAGGACCCAGAAATTTGCAAGGAGCCCCCCAAGCCACCGAGAGGAATCACGATCGGATCCGCACGCCGCGCGCCGGAGCACCTAGCCGTCGCCGGAGCCGCCGTACCACCTGCCGCCGGAGAAGAAGCACCTCCACTCGTTGTAGATGACCGCTGAGCCGTCCGCCGCGCCGCGACGGAAACCGATACCGTTGAACGAACACGGCCAAAGCGCCTTCTTCTCCGCACCACCCGTCGTCCCGCCGGCTCGACACCGTCCAGGTCCACCACCAGCCACGCCCTGCAACTTCACAGCGCCCGCTCCCCTCGCCACCACGGCCGGCCGGAGCAGAGACGCCGATGAAGACCACCACCACAACCACCACCAAAACCGGAGCTCCCACAGCCACCAACTCCCCCCTCGCCACCAAGGCCGGCCGGAGGAGCAGAGGAGGAGGAGAGCAGCGGACGAACCTTCACTACCTCCCCGGCGAGGCCGGAACGGGGACAGGAGGGGAAGGACAAGGCCCACCACGCAGACGCCATCGCCGCCGTCCTCGACAACGCCGCCAGGTCACACACACACCTAACCTACACTATCTACACGCCCAGCGAACAGCCGGAGCTCCCCCCCGCCTCGCGGTGCCGAAACGGCGACCGGAGGCGGAGGGGAGCAGCGGGGACGCCGGCGGAACCTCGACGCTTCGAGTCGCCTCCCGAGTCGCCTTTCTCTCCTGTAGCAGGGGACACGGGGAGGATAAGGCTCGGTCCCCATTTATAATTTCTGCACCTATGGCAGACACTATGTTAGAGCTTCCTACGTTTTCGTGTGTGTTGTTCTTTGCGAAGTAGAGATCGATCGAAGCTACCTATTAGGAACGCATAATGATTCAGTCGATGCATAGCTGCAAAAATAAAAGCATAAACATATAGGCTGGTAGTGTAGAGTAATTTAATGATTTAATCTCGTCAAGTTGTGGACTCCAGGTTTTGACGGATCCACTCATGCATGAGTGCGTTCTTGCAAAGACTAGAGAACAGACTAAAGAACTTCAAACGGTACTTGTGTATCCGTTAGGTTTTGTAATTAGTCTATTTTTGACTGCTCCAGTTGCGACCATTGTTTGAGTAAGCACGGTGTTTACCTCCCCTGTTTTTTTGTTGTTGCTGTATTGGACAACACTTGTACCGTTTCCATAGAGAAAAGAGATACACCATTTTGGATGGCCGTGTCGTTATGAACGGTGCTGATATCTTACAACAATACTGTGTTGAATACATTGAAAGTACACACACGCACTTACACCATCACTAGCACACACTGTAGCTAGGTGCATCTAGTGATCTCGCGAGACGACGTCTACGATGATGACAAAACAGATGAAGAATAGAGAAATGAAGAGAAGGGCGGCGATGCAAATCCTTGATTTGCTGGATCAGATGTAGGTTTCGTCACCGGTGAGTCCCTCGCTGTTGTTTTCTATAGGTAGGAGGAAGGCCGACTGAAAAAACGCTCTCGCGAAACAGCGGGCGACCCGGCTAGGGTTCCTCGCAGCCGCCGCTCCCCTCTCCCTCTCCCCTTCCTTCCCCTCGCGCGGCCGTCGCCCCCTGAGGCGGCGGCGCGCCCCCCGTCCCCGCTCTCTTCGGGCTCCCTTTCCTCTGCTCGTCCCGTCGCAGCCGCCGGCAGTAGCCGCCGGGCGTGGTCCCGGGCGGCGCCGGCGGCCTGCCATTCCCCGCGTCGGTGGCGGGAGTCGGGGCTCCTCTCCCTCAGGCGGCGGTGCGTTCAGGGTGGCGGCGGTCCGGCACGGCCGGGTGGCGGCGGAGCGGAGGCGCCCGCGTGGGGCTGCGGGGCGGCGCAGCAGCGTGGTTGGTGACGGGCAACGGCGCGGGCCGGTTCTGCTCCTTGGCCTAGATCTGGGCCCCCGAGCCCATCTGGGTCGGGGCGGGCCTGCCTTCCTGCGGCCCATTCTGTAGATGCTAGGGGTGTAGATCGAGTTGGATTCAGCGGCGACGGCGGCCGGCCTGTTGCAGCTTGGTGGCGGGCTTTACGGGCCCGATCTAGGACCGGCCGGACCCCATTAGGACTGGTGTGCCCCCGAGGGGGCTTTACGGGCCCGCTGGGCCCGGCCGGACCTGAAGGGGACTGGTGTGCTCTGCAGCCGCGTCCGGTCGACTACCGCCCACGGCGGTGGAGGCAGTTCCCTCCCGCCCGGCTGCGGTACTGCTGAGTCTCGCTCAAATTACTCTTCGTCTTCGTCTTGCAGACCTCGTGAAGCTAGCTTCGGAGAGACGACGATGATGCTTCCGTGACCGTAGTGGCGCATGTTGGTGGGCGGTGAGTCTGGTGGTGTCGAGGCCTCGTCCTCGCAGGGCTCCTGTGCTACGGATCGTCCGAGGGCGTGGATTGGGTTTTTTTGGGAGAAATCCTTGTCGGCTCGCCCGACGCCGACGCGGTGCCGCCTTCGGGTGGCATCACCCCTTCCTGAAGGACGTCGTGGCTACCCTTTGTCCACCTCCCTTAGTGTGCCGGGGGAAACCCTAGGACCAGTGTGCTGGTCCGGGCAGCAGAGTGAGCTTTCCTTCTTGAAGGTGCTGCTCGGTACTCGATGTTTCGGTGCTAGGAGCGTGGTGGTACTCCTTGGAAAGGGCGCAGCGGTTTTGGGTCTTCGTAGTTTAGTCGATCCGCTTATGTTTCCATTTTGTTTCTGCTTTTCTTTTCTTTGGGCGTGTGTTTGCTGCTGCCCCAGCATGTGTGGTGTTGCGTTTGTATCGACAGTTGTTTGGTGGTGGTTGCTTTATTTATAAAGCGGGGCGAAAGCCTATTTCGAGGAGTGTTTTCTACAGGTACACCGCCGACATCCAAGGTCCTTTGTGACCGATTTTTTAACCGACGACATTTGTGCTTGAGGAGTTCAATGTGGTGGAGTGAATCGCGGTTCAGAGAAGATCGTTGGAAAGCTTGGCGCTGGTGTACTTCGATCAGGTGTGATCACAACCGACATTTAGTTTTGTGTTTTGAAACGGATGTTGTAGGGTTTACGAGTTGCCATGCTTGGTTAGGTTATGAAGGCCCTCGCTGCCCACGAGCTACAAAGCCGCTTATATTCAGTAGTACGTGCAACAGCTTTGCCGGATGCAAAAGTGCAGCATCCACTAAAAAAACTGATTTCGAATCTTTAGTTCACGGAGGTAGTAGGGTTTATGAGGTACATTCATGTATGCTGTAATAACAGAAGTATGATAATCAAATAAATATACTGTGCAGCTATTAATAATATTCATAATCGTAGCAGAGATAAATAAAAGGCGAAAACGCTCTGGCCCTCGCGTCGTCCTCCCGAGGGCGACCTAGGGTTCGCACTTCCGGTCCCTTCCCCGTCCTCTCCTGCTCTCGCCGCTACCCGAGGAGGCCTCCGGGCAAGCCCGTGCTGTCTTCGGTGAAGGTGGTGACGGGGCGTTGCTGCCTCGCTGCTCTGGCGGGAGGTTCTTTGGGCGCCGGGGCGGCGGCCTCGGGTGGTGCGGCGGTGTCGACTACGGCGGCTAGTGGCGTCCACGGGTGTGCGCCGTCTTCCTCGGTCGTTTGGGCGGCGAGGAAACGGTGGGCGACGGTCCTGGTGTGCTGGCTGCTCCGCCGTCTCCTCCGTCAGATCTGAAGGTCAGCCTCCTCCTTCCCCTTCTGGCTCTCTCCCCCACCAGATCTGGTCGCCGCGTTGTGCCTGTGCCGGAGACGGCCGGGGGTTGGTGGTTTGGGCCGGGACCGGGAGAAATGCCTGGTCGGCTTCGCTGACCTCGACAGTGGCGACGCCCCTGGCGCCGTGCTCCTCTTGAGGCACTGTCATGGTCCCTTCCCCCCATCCGGCCCCAATTTCCAGGTGAAAACCTAAATTCCTCACGGAATGGGCAGTGGTGGCGCCTTGGGCGTCTCTTCCTCCTTGGAGGCACTTCCTGGAAAAAATGGGGTCTTGGGCGAGTGTAGCCATGGTTGGTAGGTGGCTGGCAGACGTGTAGCCTGTGTGGTGTCATCGTCGCCGAGTCTTCTGAGGTTGCGGCCTTCTCTTCGGGTGTTCTAGGCTCTCTGTGCTGCTGCTTGCTGGCGGGGTCGGCGCCCTCGATCCTGGGCGGGAGGGGAAAAGGGTTTCCCTTCCCCGCAGCAGTGTTGGACATGAGAGGGTGGAGCGTTTGGGCTCTTCATGCTGCCGGTGATCTCCTGCTCAGCTTCTTCGACTCTGCGTGGCGGCACTGCTCCTTCTCCTTCGGTGATCGTCTCCTCAGTTTACGCCCCCAGTCTTTGATAGTGCAGCCGCGGTGGTTTGCCGGTCCGGCGAGGCATCCCGAGTTCTGTCCGGTTGGTTGTGTGGTCAGTAGCATTCCCCGCTCTGGGTGAGCGTATTCCATGTCCGATGGTGCGGCGTCCTCGAGCCTGGACGAGAGGGAAGGGTCCCTCTTCGGCGTTGGATTTTGGATGGTGCTGCTGCCTCCTCCTCCTCGGTGTGCAGTTGCCTGGTGTTCCTCTTGGTGGCAAGCAGTCTCCCTCTTGCAATGTCTTCCCCTGGGTGGCTCCGAAAGGAGGACTTCGACATCTTCAAGCTGTGCCTGCAATGTCTTTATGTTTTGTGCTTATTTTGTTTTAAGTTTGTAAGCTGGTTTTCAGCACCCTTGTATCAAACTTGCCGTTGGGGTTTTATTAATTTAAAGCTGGGCACTAGCTTGTGTGCCTTGTATCTAAAATAAATAAATAAAAGGCTGCTCCAAGATTGTAGACAAGGAAAGATATGTGCACGGTGCACCTATAGTATACACACACAGTGACACACACAACTGAGTCATCATTCCAGTAGCTACTATCAACAAGTTTACTTAATTAGTCAGTCATCTTATCCCATCTGAGAGGCCCGGCCTCAGAGGACATGCCAGTTCCTCGTACAATCCATAATCTTCACAATTAAGTCAATATTCCAGTACCATCAACAAGTTAGCTTAATCACGCAAACACATTGAGTGATGATTCATATCCTCTGCTTTCATGTAAACTCACAATAATAGTATCACCATTGATGGGTCGATGTTTCAATCCTGAATTGATCGAATAAAGAAAAATGTATGTTCTACCAGAAGCAGCTTTAGAATGACTTACTTGCATACCTACGAAATTAACATGAGCTTATCTCCGATAGAACCAGATGCCAAGAAAATTGACCAAAAGGTTTGTGACAGCAAAGATAATTAGGTTAGAGCATCTCACCGGCACTCCTAATAGGGCTACTGGGAGTGGCGACACAAAAAAGACCCCACCGGCGGCCCCAATAGCGGCAAACTTGCGGACGGGCCCAATAGCGTGTTCGACAACCCCGTTTTACGCCCGGTCCATAGGGGAAAGTGGGAGTGCCGGCAACTGCGGCAACCGACACCACGTCGGATCCTGACAGGCGGGCCCGTCGTGTCAGCGACTAATCCCGGTCAGCGTAATTTATTGTGGGCGAATGATGGTAGATCTCCCTAATTAAAGACCGCACCGGTTGACTGCATGCGGGGACTCGTCGCGCTTCGTCTCCCCGACGCGTGCCACCGGCGTAATGCGCCTTGGAAACCGTTGCTGGCTCCTAATATGTCTCAAACGTATCTATAATTTTTGATGTTCCATGCTTGTTTTATAACAAATGCTACATGTTTTATTTGCATTATATATCATTTTTATGCATTTTCTGGGACTAACCTATTAACAAGATGCCACAGTGCCAGTTCCTGTTTTCTGCTGTCTTTTTGTTTCAGAAAAGCTAGTCGGGAAATATTCTCGGAATTGGACGAAAATTAACAGAGCCCAGTTTTTCACCGACACGAAGACGAAATCCAAAGGGCAACTGAGGTGGCGCACCAGGGGTCCCAGACGCCACCCCGACGCGGCAGAAGGTGGGGCCGCATCGGGGGGTCGTCTGGCGCCCTCGGGTGGCCCCTCGACTCACCCCTTTGCCTATATATTCTCCGTCTCCCGAAAACCCTAAGTACCCGATCAGAATTCCACGAAAAGTTCCGTCGCCGCCGTCGTCGACAACCCTAGTTCGGGAGGGTTCTACAGCTCTTCCCGGCACCCTGCCGGAGGGGAGATCATCACCAGAGGGCTCTACATCGCCATGCCTGCCTCCGGAGTGATGCGTGAGTAGTTCTCACGGGACTACGGGTCCATAGCAGTAGCTAGATGGTTGTCTCTCCACTTTGTGTTGTCATGTTTAGATGTTGTGAGCTGCCTAATATGATCAATTCATCTTTATGTAATGCTACATGTTGTGTTTGCTGTAATCCGATGAATTGTGAAGTTATGATAAAGTTTGTTCATCCATCTATCTATATGTGTTATTTATGTTCTTGCATGCTCTCCATTGCTAGTAGATACTTTGGCCAAGTAGATGCTAGTGACTCCAAGAGGGGTATTTATGCTAGATAGTGGGTTCATGTCTCCAGTGCCTGGGGAGATGACAGAAACGACTAAGGCGTTGGATGTGCTGTTTCACTAGGGAGGAAACAACTTTGCTATGTCTACGTGTCATTTGCATTGTTTACATTACACACTTTGCTTATTGCGATAATCTGTTGCTTGCAACTTAATACCTGCGGGAGACACGGATGTTATTTCACAGGTGGATTATTAGTCATAGATGCAGCTAGCAAGCGGTCTATGTATCTTATTGTAATGCCCAACATATCTCACAGTGAACATGTGCTTGTCATATATTGCATTGTCATGCCATCACCATTTGTCAATTGCCCAGCTGTAATTTGTTCACCCAACATGTTATCTATCTGTTTTGGGAGAGACACCTCTAGTGAACTATGGACCCCGGTCCTTTCTTTTACACTGATCAAAACACCATTTCCACCACGCTCTACACTCATTTGCTCGCTGTTCACTTTTGCATTTACATTTATTTTCCACACCATACGTTTAATCGTATGTATTCAGCAAGCCAGGGAGATTGACAACCTTCCTGTTTCTTTGGGGCAAATAGTTTGATTGTGTTGTGTGCTAGTCCACGTCAACAACATTTCAACGGCGCTGTTGTTGACACCGTGTTACAGCTCTTCCAATTCCTACTGTTTCGATAACCTTGATTTTGCTATCAAGGGAAGCTTCTACTATGCTGCATCACACCTTCCTCTTGGGGTTCCCAACGATGTGTGATCCACGCTATCAAGACTATTTTCTGGCGCTGTTGTCGGGGAATTGGAAGCTACAACAAGGGGAGTTACACGCCACCATTCTCTTTACTTTCTTTTTGTCTTGCTTAGTTTATTTTTATTTTATCTTGTTTTCCTTAAAAATCAAAAACTACAAAATAAATAAATTTCAACATCTAGTTTATTTCGGTTTTGTTTTTACCTCCTGCTTAGTTATCATGGATAGTTTATGGCACCTGAAACTAAAGTTCTTGCTTTTAAACAAAGGAGTGGAGAGAGTTTTAAAGAGGCTTGGGTTAGAATCTTAGAATCCTATGAAAAAACTAAACCAAGAATTACCCTAAACCTTTTACTTTGTAGTTTCTATTTTGGTATTATTCGTTGCTATAGGTATGCCTTAGACTCTATAGTTGGAGGAGATTTCCTCCGACATAATGGAGACCAAGCCTTTAACGCTATAAAAAACCTAATAGCATCATCTTCATCAACAAACAACAAAATGGAAACAGCTTGGAAAATATTGCTAGTAGACTGGATACTCTTGACATAAATATGTCTAGCATAGCGAATGTTCATAGTATGGTTTGTGAGTTGCATGAGGGCGCCCTTTACAAGGTACCACAAGTTACTTTTGAACCAAAGTCCTCGCCCATTTGGATTCGTTCTATTAAAATCGAAATTGAGGGAAATCTTTTTCATGCTATTTGTGATATTGTGATAGAGTTTTCCCTTATGCCTAAGTCTATTTATGATTCCTTAAACCTGTGGGGACTTTCTGAATGTACAAATCATTTAAGCCTTGCTGATAACTCTATCAAGATCCCTTTGGGAATAGCACAAGATGTTCAAACAAAACTATTTGGTACCACCATTTCTATTGATTACCATGTTATTGAATGTGCATGTAAAGGACAAATCATACTTGGGAGATCATTTTTGAGACTTGTTAGAGCTGTGATTGACATGCATGAAGGAACCATGGTATTCCACTCTACCGCAAGAAGGAAGCATCTTTTTCCCAAGAAAAATGGTAAGCGATCTAAGGGAAGACAATTGGACACTGAAACTCTTGATAAAACTTGATTCTTGCTTTGTGCCTAGCTAAAAGGCGTTAAAGAAAAGCGCTTATGGGAGACAACCATTATTTTTATTTTCTGTTATTTTTCTTTTTGTTGAGTCAAGAAGTTGTTTACTGATGTAACAACTTCTTTGTATCTTTTTATTTTCGTTTGTTGTGCCAAGAAAAGCCTCTAATGATAAAAAAGTGCTAAAGTTTGGTTTGCAGCGCAGAAACAAATTTCTGTTCCTCACTGTACAAAAACCCAAAAATTAACGGATCATCTTTTTGATCTGCAATGTTTTGTGCAGAAAGCTGAGCTTTATATCTATCTTTTGTTAGTTTATCATTTTATGATTTGAGCGACGTAAGTGCCTCAAAAAATTCGTCTTTACGGACTGTTCTGGTTTTGACAGATTCTGTCTTTATTTTGCATTCTCTCTTTTACGGGTGTTTGGTGAAGTTCTCTGAGGGTGGAGAGCAGCACCTAAGGCTAGTAACAGTAGCTAATGTTTAAAAATAAGTTTTGCAATGTGTCTTTATAGAACCAAAGTGGACTTTTGATTTGATGCACTAACCCTCTAATGAAGTTTATGAGATGTTCTGTGTGAAGAAAGTTTTCAAGTATTATGAGAGAAGAATGATAGAAGAAGATCAAGAAGTGTGAAAAGCTTAAGCTTGGGGAGGCTCCCCATGGACCCTCCCTGCATATTTCAAGAAGACTCAAGCGTCTAAACTTGGGGATGCCTTGGGCATCCCCTTCTTTATCAACAAATTATCAGGTCATCTCTAGTGAGACTATATTTTTATTTCTTCACACTTTAAGTGCTGTTCTTGGAGCGTCTGTGTGCTTTTATTTTCAGTTTTTTTATGTTTTGTTCTCTGATCATAACTACGTTGTATCTAGCATTCTTGTTTGGGAGAGAGACACGCTCCGCTTTTTCATAGAATACTCCTGTTCTTCACTTATATTTGCTGAGTATTCTGTTTTTGCTCTCTTTAGCTTCTAGCTCTTGTTTTTTATGTATCTCTTGTTCAGAGCTATTAGTTCTTTTGTAGAAAGTACTCTCTTGCTTCATTTATATTTGTTTGGAGAGTGGTTCAAATAATTTGATTGGTGTTTGATTGGAACAGAAAATGTTATGCATCTGGTAGTGGTATAATGAAAAACTTGCATAGTCTTGTAGATCATTGAACTTTGATAACTTGATTCCTTGCAAATGTTTTGAGATATTAAATGATTAGATTTTAATGCTTGCTGGTTACTTAAGTTAAAATTTATTAGTGGTTGTTGCCGTAAAGATTGTTCCGTACTGCAAACTCTACTAAAAATTGTTGAAGGTGTAGTTGGTCTTGATAGATTTTCTTATCTAAAAGTAATTCGTAATTACATAGTTGTGTGCTAAGGTCGAGGGATCTAACAGGGTACTTGTGTCTCCGTGAACAGCCTCCTTAGAGTAAATTTTAATCATGCTCTTAATGTTGAACTTGCTAGTTGTTTGCAATAAGCTTGTGAGTTCTTTTTGACTAATGTTGAGCTATGGTTTTTGGCACTTCCACCATCCAAATTTTGCTAGCCTCTTCGGTGCTATGCATTTCCCTCTTCTCACATTGAGAGTTGATGCATACTTCGCCAGTACACCCAAACCCAGTGGGAGGACTTCCTCTTATTCTCCTACACATAAGCCTATACATCTTTCTCAAAATAGCCACCATACCTACCTATCACAACATTTCCATAGCTGTTCCGAGATATATTACCATACAACTTTCATCTTACATTACATGACTTGTTGTCATTCATCATTTTTATTTATTGCTTTCCATAATTCTATACAGCTGATGTGTGGTTTTACCCATGTTACGCTAGATCATTGCACATCCTGCTACACTGGCAGAGGCATACAGTTGTATACATCATGTTTTGTTCATTATGATTTATTTATACAAAAAGTGTGTTGTCATTTTAGAGTGTTGCCCCTACCAGTGAGGGAGAGAAAAGTGAAAAGAGCCATGGAGGCCATCGAAAGCAGAAAAAGTAAAAAAAAGAGAGAAAAAGAGAAAAAGAAAAAAAAGGAGAAAGAAAGAAAAAAAATAAAGAGAGAGGGGGTAACATTACTATCCATTATTCACACTTGTGCTCATGTTTAGCACCTGCAGTTTCATAGTCATCATACTTGTGCTAGTATCACTTATGCTTCATTTGAGAGAGTTTTCATGTTTCACTAGTATAACTATGTGTGAAATTTTTCATTATAGAACTTGGGTTGTATATTCCAATGATGAGTCTCCTCAAAAGTGATCTAGGTCTTCGTGAGCAACCGAGTTGGATGCACCCCCACTAGTTCCAGTGGAGAGCTTCATACACATATAGCCCATGTGCATCCGCTGCATGACAATCACTACTCCTTGCATAGCTTCGATAAGACTTCCTCTTGTCTAATGATCACGTATAGCTTTGTGAGCCTTTCTTCCGTTGGCCTTCCAAATCCCCATTTTATTCTCTTTGCCATAACATCCTGGTGCCAATACCAAATGCTTACGCTCACCAGTTGAGTAAACTTCAAAACAGTTGATTCATGACGTTCATGTTTATTTTTACTTGACTGGATCCTTTCTGTGTTGTAAAAAATTGCTTGATGCTTGAATAGAAGGATAGAACTTCTACTCTGAATACTAAAATCATCTATAATGAACCTTGTACGGTTTCATGTCTCCAAAGCATCATCCATGAAAGGTCTTAGCTTGTTTAACTGTCTTGCTTTATCATTGTTTGTTTAATATCAATTATAGACATTTACTTTGAATGATTTGATCTCAGTTCACATGCTGTACATTACTATTTGATCAATATTATCTTGGTAGCATGTCACTTAAAAAATTATCTTTGTTATCGTTTACCTACTCGAGGACGAGTAGGAACTAAGCTTGGGGATGCTGATACGTCTCAAACGTATCTATAATTTTTGATGTTCCGTGCTTGTTTTATAACAAATGCTACATGTTTTATTTGCATTATATATCATTTTTATGCATTTTCTGGGACTAACCTATTAACAAGATGCCACAGTGCCAGTTCCTGTTTTCTGTTGTCCTTTTGTTTCAGAAAAGCTAGTTGGGAAATATTCTCGGAATTGGACGAAAATTGACGGAGCCCAGTTTTTCACCGACACGAATACGAAGTCCAAAGGGTAGCTGAGGTGGCGCACCAGGGGGCCCAGACGCCACCCCGGCGCGGCAGAAGGTGGGGCCACGCCGGGGGGTCGTCTAGCGCCCTCGGGTGGCCCCTCGACTCGCCCCATCGCCTATATATTCTCCGTCCACCAAAAACCCTAAGTACCCGATCAGAATTCCACGAAAAGTTCCGTCGCCGCCGTCGTCGACAACCCTTGTTCAGGAGGGTTGTGCAGCTCTTCCTGGCACCCTGCCGGAGGGGAGATCATCACCGGAGGGTTCTACATCGCCATGCCTGCCTCCGTAGTGATGCGTGAGTAGTTCTCCACGGGACTACGGGTCCATAGCAGTAGCTAGATGGTTGTCTCTCCACTTTGTGCTATCATGTTTAGATCTTGTGAGCTGCCTAACATGATCAAGATCATCTTTATGTAATGCTACATGTTGTGTTTGCTGGGATCCGATGAATTGTGAAGTTATGATCAAGTTTGTTCATCTATCTATCTATATGTGTCATTTATATTCTTGCATGCTCTCCGTTGCTAGTAGATGCTAGTGACTCCAAGAGGGGGTATTTATGCTAGATAGTGGGTTCATGTCTCTAGTGCCTGGGCTCGAGATGACAGAAACGACTAAGGCGTTGGATGTGCTGTTGCCACAAGGGAGAAAACAACTTTGCTATGTCTACGTGTCATTTGCATTGTTTACATTACACACTTTGCTTATTGCGATAATCTGTTGCTTGCAACTTAATACCTGCGGGAGACACGGATGTTATTTTGCAGGTGGATTATGAGTCGTAGATGCAGCTAGCAAGCGGTGAATGTATCTTGTTGTAATGCCCAATATATCTCACAGTGAACTTGTTCTTGTCATATATTGCGTATTGCCCAGCTGTAATTTGTTCACCCAACATGTTATCTATCTGTTTTGAGAGAGACACCTCTAGTGAACTATGTGAATGGGTTACGGTGCAGAAAACAATAAATTTCCTAACAACGATAACTGAAATAGCCAAGATCTATTACTATGCAGATATAAAGTAACGGAGGGAATCGATATACATACCCTTATAGACCGAAAGCGTCGATGACGATGCATGATGGAGATGAAGCCGACGACGATCCTTGCGACAAGTGCCCCAAGTGTTGCACCTCGTAGTACTCGCACACATACGGTGCTTGACAACGACTCCCGGATCTCCGATCCAGCCGAGATTGCGGAAGTAGATCTTCTGGACCAGAATTCCCGCAGCACGACGGCGTGCCGTGGTGAAGACACAGAGAGAGAGAGAGAGGAGGTGGCGCAGGAGGTGGGAGGGCTCTCCCAATTATCTGGAATTAATCCTATGAATAAATCCCTCCTATGCCTCTCTTTATATAGGGGAAACAGGCGTACCATGCCAATTAGCTAGGCAATGTGGGACTAAAGGGAGGGGTGCAGCCATGGGGTGCTGCATGGGCCCCACATGGTGCGGCCAGGGCAGCCCATGCGGCCCCTTTGACCCTCCTTGGTGCGGCTAGCCCATATGGGCCCTTTTCCTCCGGGAAAAGGCCCATTTAGGTGGGCTGCACCATAAATCCGAATTTAAACATTATTAAATTTATAAATTAATATATTAATTCATATAATTAACATATTATTTAATTCCCCGGTACTCCGGAACTTCTTCCGGATCATTCCGCGACTCCGGAACTTCTTCCAGATCACTCCGAACATTTTCGGACCTTCCCGGAACCCTTCCGGTTTTCTCTTCTCTATTCTTTGGTGATTCCGACAAATCCAAAACGATCTCCTAGCGTCGTCAAGACCTTAAGTGTGTTACCCTACGGTTCGGGAATACTCCAGACATGGTCGAGACCCCTCGCTCGCCAATGACCGTCAGTGAGACCTGGACGCCTATGATGATCCCTGTGCATTCCACGAATAAATATCGCTTGAACCATCAACATCATATCCTATTCCCTTTGTGCCTCGATACTGAGTTTGTCCGAGACATGATCATCGGTATCTCGATACCTTAGTTCTATCTCGTTACCGACAAACACTTGTTATCTCGTTCACATGATCACACATCCCGTGACCTAGTCACACGTTTGCAAATTTGATGTGATCTCACCGAGTGGGCCCTAACTAGTATCTCTCCGACCTTCGGATTCACAAATCCCGCTCTTGATCATACGTCTCAACCTCTTCCTTCGGATACCTGAAAGGGACTCCTTTATTGTCACCCTGTATAAGGTGTGACGTTTGATGCAATCAAAGTACCCTCCAGAGATAGTGATTAAATATGATCTCACGATCTAAGGATTAGGTTACTATGTTTCTAACTATCATGACGCTGAACATTGATCACGTCATGATACTTAAATTGGGTACATCCATCACATTATTCTCCCAATGATATGACTCCATTGTCAACTGACATAAATGTCACATGATCGGGAAACCTCGATCATCTATTGCCCAATGGACTAGCTAAATAGAGGCTACTAGGGACCTGGTTGTTCACATACCACACGTGTATTAATGTTTCCGCTTAATACAGTTATAGCATGGTATAAAACTAATTATGAACATATATGAGATATGATAATAATACATTTTTTATTTGCCTCTAGGGCATATCTCCTTCACAATGGACCCGGTCCTTTCTTTTACACTGATAAAACACCGTTTCCACCACGCTCTACACTCATTTGCTCGCTGTTCACTTTTGCATTTACATTTATTTTCCACACCATATGTTTAATCCTTTGTATTCAGCAAACCAGGGAGATTGACAACCTTCCTGTTTCGTTGGGGCAAAGTAGTTTGATTGTGTTCAGCATTTCAACGGCGCTGTTGTTGACATCGTGTTGCAGCTCTTCCAATTCCTACTGGTTCGATAAACCTTGGTTTTGCAATTAAGGGAAAGCTTTGCAACACTTCTACGTCACCTCGTCATCCCGTATCTTATGATAACGGTAAAATATATGTTTGGTGATGGAGTGAGACTCGAAACTTCGCGTAGCATGGGCCTTAAAAGTCTAAGAGATCTATTAAGGGAAACCACGCATGCTCGGGAAAACTTCTTAGTCCAATCACACTTGCTATATCTGAAGTAGCCATATATTCTTATACCTATGTAGATTATGCGATAGTGCATTCATATGCAACTTCGCAAGCTAACCATGTCTTTCTTCAAAACTAAGGACTTCTCCTGTATGAGATTTCTAGTCGTATGGGTCAGTGTCATAACTTGCATCATCGTAACCTTTTTACGGCAAGTTGTCTTTTCACTCTCACCCCATACCAGAAAACATATCCTCAGTTCTCTTTAGACACTGAAGGATATCCTTAACGTTTGTTCATTGATCCACCCAGGGATCATTCTAGAACCCGTTCTTCAACCAAGAACTTGGGTCACACCAAGTCGAGCTTTCAGTATGATAGAATCTATGGCTGGGCATAGAGGATGTCAGACATCCTTTTCTTTCAATAGCTATCGCTGAAATGCCAAGATAAACTTAATATTTTACCTAGTCATACAAGTAAGAACCTTTTCTTTGCTTGTTCTATTCTGAAACACTTCAGAATCTTAATCTAGGAAATATTCCGACTAATGTTATTAAGCCCTTTTGATCTATATAAATTACAGATCTAATGCCTAATACTCTTAACTCATTCATAGAAAATTTAATCACTTAAATAATCATTTATACTTTACTAGAGGATCTGTATCATTCTCAATATGTCATCACATATAAAATTAGGAATGACACCTAGCTCCCACTAAATATGCCATCCGCATATAAGACCAGTGAATTTCTTTTAGCTCCCACTCAAATATGCCATTCACATAAGATCAAGAAAAGCTACTTAGCTCCCACTCACTTCTTTGTAAATGCAGGTTTCTTCAACTATTTTGGACGACTCCAAAATCCTTTGATCATTATCAAATTGAAGATTCCAGCTCCGATATGCTTGCTTCAGCCCATGAATGGACAGCTGAATTTTGCATACGTGTCTAGCATCCTTAGGATCACCAAACCATCTCATTGTATTAACTACAACTCTTTCTTAATGTTACCATTAAGAAACATGGCTTCTTTATCCATCTACCAATTTCTCAATTGAAATAGTAGTAATTGCTAAAACAATCCTAAATAGACTTAGGCTTCACACGTAAGACAAATCTCGTTGTGGTCAATTGTTTGAATCTGTCAAAACATTTTGCGACCCTTATCAGTGTCTATTTTCTCATAAAATTCCATTTTCTCTTAACGGCCTATAGGGCATCAAGAAGATCTACCCAAGTCATACTTGGTAATCGTACATGGATTTTATCTCGGATTATATATGGCTCATAGCCAATTTTCGGACTTAGGTCCACCATCGCTTCTTTGTAGTTCGTAGGTTTGTCATGTTCCATTAACATGTCCTTCATAACAAGATTGTCGTACCACATAGTGCGGAACACATTCTCGTATGCCTACGATCTTTAGTATGAGCTTAGAGCATCATGATCTTTATCATGCTTCCTTCCAGTTGCGGAGGACGATACCGGAACTGTTTCGTTGCGCCACTCGATGTCCGGAGAGTGAGTTCATTAACTCCGTCTTGCTCTACTTTCTTTCCCACTTATACCCTTGGCAAGAAACTATTTCTTGAGCAAGGTACGTTCCAGCAACAAATTTGCCTTTGTTGTGAGAAATGTATCCAACTGATATCTTAGATACACTAAAAGATGAATTTATCCGCTTTTAGGTTTGATCACATCAAAACACTAAAATACCGAAACGACAATCTAGGCTAAAAGCCATGCCATCACTCATATGGTATTGCCTCCACGGATTTAGATGGTTTCCCTATTATCTAACGTGAATGTTTTGTTTCTACCATATGACTCAATGATCACAATAATTCGATAAGAGATTTTATTGACCACACACTATCCGATAGAGTTTGATTACGACGTCCAAACACACCATAAAACTATGGTGTTCCATGCGACATAATTTGTGGAACTCTTTTCACAAGTCTTCCAATGATATGCCAAACTTATAACTCAAATCCTTGTTTCCTTGATCAGTATCATAGGAAATTGATTTTCTTGTTAAGTTTATTTTCCTACTTCACTCCGAACTTGTTTGAACTTATCAAACTTTCCGGACCACGTTTCATTAAGTGGATATCCATATATCTACTCAAATCATTCGTGAAGTTTACGAAATAAAGATTTCCACTATGTTAAAGTACTTCATTGATCCACACACATCTATATGCATGATTCTCAACAAGTTAGATGCCCGCTTTCCGAAAACGGTGTCTTAGTTATCTTGCAAGTGTCAAAAGATCAATATCTAAGGACTTGGAGATCCATCTGTATGGAGCTTCTTTATGCATACAACATTGACATGACTTAAAACGTTAGTGCCACAAGAATGTGGTGTCATTATTAAGTTTATATCCTTTGGCATTAATGTTATAAATGTGGGAGCTACTACCATCTAGATTCATATAAGAACACTCCATTCATAATCGGTGTATGATCATTAAAGATATCACTCATAAATGTAGGACAACAATTTGTCACTAACAAATATGAATAATTGTCTCGCTAGAGGCAAGACACACTTATAACGATCATGCTAACAAGCGAGCAAAAGGAATTTGTTCAAATCCAAATTAATCCAAATGGTAGATGTCGAGAGCGGGTGTCTATGGCCATCACAACATATTGCTTGCCATCATCAACACACATTGTCTCTCCATCCTTCCAAGCCACTCAAGCAGAAAAATCTTGTTCATAAAACACGACTAGTATCAAAACATAGTCACTGCAGCGAGTACTTGCTAGGTAAAACATTCATAACGCGTATATCATATATACACCATCATCATTGATGACTTCCCGACGATCTGTTTCATCTTCTTGATTCTTCAACAATAAAAAAATCATGAAGGTGAACGATTCCCCTTGCATGACATAGTCAATGACAAACCATTTGCATCTGGCAAAGTTGTCTGTCATCCAGTGATCGAGCTGAGTGAGGCGTCTCAATGTCATCAAGTATGACTGCCACGTTCTCCTTAATGCGAGTGTTCTCTTCCATCTTGATTGAGAGAAAACCTAATTTACGGTGCCTACAGATTATCAAGTTTAGCGACCATTCAAATGTTCGCAATCTGTCAACACGCACCCACAGTTCATTCTCTATGGTAGAGATCATGGCATACACTGGACTATGATGGAATTATCCGCACAAAACTTGATAATCCAAATTATCCTTCTGTTAGCGGAATCTCCGGGTTTATCTCCTAGCGGGTTTTGTATCATATAGAGCTAAAAGGTTTGAACCAAGGAGTATCCTCATGCTACGGTATAAAACTATGAAGTTTGGACCCAACCTTTTAAGTTTCTCAATCGCAAGAATGCGCCTAAGTTTAAAGTGGGCTATCGAACAGGTTATTATCTACAAGGGTTTTACACAGTCATTTAGACTATGTTCATAATATGAGTTCATGTTTATCTATATAAAGCTATAAGAAGTCCCACTCAAAACGAACATCCCTCGCTTCGTTTTAGTGATTACACGATCCTAATCCGATACACTATCCCCGATCGTCACGGCCGATAGCATAGATTCAAAGGTAGACATCGACATGTCAATCACATCACCTTATGCGACTCATGCTTAACCTTTCGGTCACTGTGTCCCGAGGCCATGTCTGTACATGCTAGGCTCGCCATAATAACCTTTAGCGTATTCGCGTATGCAACATGGCTTACACCCACTGTATGCGAACGACGATATGTCTGACACCCGATCGTCACGGCCTGCCTCATAACGTAGAACTTTCTTGGTGGTGCACGCTAAAGGGAGAACACTAATATTGGAATTTTGGGGGATCATCTTATATTATTACCGCCGTGTAACTAATATATAAACATCTATATATATATACACAATATAAGATGCACACAATGACATAACATCAAATGTAATGCGACATGATATGGTCCTTGCGCCAATGGTCTCCTTTGCGCCCACAGTTTATAAACAATTTACTAAACTTACCTTGACCATATCACATTGCCCCTGCAAAATAAAGTTAGACGTTTTCTACTTTATCTTTTGCATATTTTGCGTGGCTTAGGGCATTGGTAAATAGAATCGTTTCTTATCTACGAACCTACAACCACAACAACGATTAGATAATTGCTATTTTATATCCTTGCGGGTCCTTCATTGAAAATGCAATGCCAACTATTAAGAGAGAGACAGACACCCGCCAGCCACATATATGGAACACGCCATATGTCGGTTATGGAACCAATCTCGCATAAGCGTACGCGTAAAATCGGTCCGGGCCGCTTCATCAACACAATGCCGTAGGAAAATACAAGTGCACGCTAGAGGATAGCAACTATAAGAACGATGCCCTCATATTCAACATGAGTTTTAAAACCGTACAACTATATCTACGTATAGATCGGCTCTGATACCATTGAAGGGGTTACGGTGTAGAAAACAAATTTTTTTTCCTTACAACGATAGCCGAAATAGCCAAGATCTATTACTATGCAGATATAAAATAACAGAGGGAATCGATATACATACCTTGTATACCGAAAGCGTCGATGATCAAAAGATCTGTTTCGATGACGATGCATGATGGAGATGAAGCCGACGACGATCCTTGCAACAAGTGCCCCAAGTGTTGCACCTCGTAGTACTCGCACACATACGGTGCTTGACAACGACTCCCGGATCTCCGATCCAGCCGAGATTGCGGAAGTAGATCTTCTTGACCAGAATTCCCACAGCACGACGGCGTGCCGCAGTGAAGACAGAGAGAAAGAGAGGAGGTGGCGCATGAGGTGGGAGGGTTCTCCCAATTATCTGGAATTAATCCTATGAATAAATCCCTCCTATACCTCTCTTTATATAGGGGAAACGGGTGTACCATGCCAATTAGCTAGGCAATGTGGGACTAAAGGGAGGGGTGCAGCCATGGGGTGCCGCATGGGCCCCACATGGTGCGGCCATGGCAGCCCATGCGCCCCCTTTGGCCCTCCTTGGTGCGGCTAGCCCATATGGGCCCTTTTCCTCCGGGAAAAGGCCCATTTAGGTGGGCTGCACCATAAATCCGAATTTAAACATTATTAAATTTATAAATTAATATATTAATTCATATAATTAACATATTATTTAATTCCCCGGTAGTCCGGAACTTCTTCCGGATCATTCCCGCGAATCCGGAACTTCTTCCAGATCACTCCGAACATTTTCGGACCTTCCCGGAACCCTTCCGGTTTTCTCTTCTCTATTCTTTGGTGATTCCGACAAATCCAAAACGATCTCCTAGCATCGCAAGACCTTAAGTGTGTTACCCTACGGTTCGGGAATACTCCAGACATGGTCGAGACCCCTCGCTCGCCAATGACTGTCAGTGAGACCTGGACGCCTATGACGATCCCTGTGCATTCCACGAATAAATATCGTTTGAACCATCAGCATCATATCCTATTCCCTTTGTGCCTCGATACTGAGTTTGTCCGAGACATGATCATCGGTATCTCGATACCTTAGTTCTATCTCGTTACCGATAAACACTTGTTATCTCGTTCACATGATCACACATCCCGTGACCTAGTCACACGTTTGCAAACTTTGATGTGATCTCACCGAGTGGGCCCTAACTAGTATCTCTCCGACCTTCGGATACACAAATCCCGCTCTTGATCATACGTCTCAACCTATTCCTTCGGATACCTGAAAGGGACACCTTTATTTTCACCCTGTATAAGGTGTGACGTTTGATGCAATCAAAGTACCCTCCAGAGATAGTGATTAAATATGATCTCACGGTCTCACGTCATGATACTTAAATTGGGTACGTCCATCACATCATTCTCCCAATGATATGACTCCATTGTCAACTGACATAAATGTCACAATGGACTAGCTAAATAGAGGCTACTAGGGACCTGGTTGTTCACATACCACACGTGTATTAATGTTTCCGCTTAATACAGTTATAGCATGGTATAAAACTAATTATGAACATATATGAGATATGATAATAATACATTTTTTATTTGCCTCTAGGGCATATCTCCTTCACTATGGACCCCGGTCCTTTCTTTTACACTGATAAAACACCGTTTCCACCACGCTCTACACTCATTTGCTCGCTGTTCACTTTTGCATTTACATTTATTTTCCACACCATACGTTTAATCCTTTGTATTCAGCAAGCCAGAGAGATTGACAACCTTCCTATTTCGTTGGGGAAAAATAGTTTGATTGTGTGCAGCATTTCAACGGCGCTGTTGTTGACACCGTGTTGCAGCTCTTCCAATTCCTACTGGTTCGATAAACCTTGGTTTTGCAATCAAGGGAAAACTTCTACTACGCTGCATTACACCTTCCTCTTAGGGTTCCCAACGGGTGTGTGATCCACGCTATCACTTCCCGCGCTTTCGCCCCGCTCCTCCGCATCTTCGTCCTAGATACCGTCCCTCTCCTATCTTCGCTCTCTCCCGTCCTCTCTCACCCGACGCGGAAATGGCGAACAACGGCGAAGCCAGTGGCAGCGGTGGTAGCGGCGGTGGCTGCGGCGGCAACCTCTACAAGTTGAACTTCGGAAATGATGAGGGACTGGCGTTGTAAAAGTACCCCTCCTCGTGTCAGCCTGGGAGGATGGTTGTTCCGCCGCTCCCTTACAACGAGCGACAATGGCGCGTCACCATCCAGGATCGCCGTTTGGCCTCACGCCGGAGCAGTTGGCGGATCTGGAGTACGCCGAGGACAACGACAATTAGGAGGCTATCATCAAGGCGGAGTGCCAGGCCACTATTGACAACTACGATAGACAGGGCCCGCCGGCAGCAATGTGGAACCGCACCGAGTGGCAACATTGGTGGCGCGGGAAGGAGCTCTACGAGATCCTTATGCTTCACGGCTTCTAGTTGGCGCAACGGTCGACTGGCACGTCGACGTGGTTCGCGCCGCCGCCTTCCACGTCGCGCTCCTCCTCCTCATCGTGCGGCCTATGGGTGGCGTTCTTGTGCAGCATCTCGAACATACAATGTGGTGTACCCATCTGAGTATATGGTGTGAAAGAAGAATGTGGTCCCACAATGTTGATTCCTGGGGTGAACCAATTGATATAGTTTCTGTTGCTTGCATATCTGCTGACAACTTATTGATCACGGAATAGTTCCTTGTTAGTTCATTACTGAAATCTTGCATGGCAATTTATGCAAAATATTGACATTTTTTTACGCTACCAAACTTGCCTTGTACATAGGTATTGAATTGTTTTGGCTTGCAATGATATTGGCATTTGGCAATTGGAGGCTGCAAGGCAAGCACACTATTCGTAGTCATAATGGTTAATGCACACCTAAGATTTCACATCTTGAGCTCTGATGATATTTTTTTGAAACGAGTCAAAAGATTTGCCATTTTCATTAATAGAGAAAAAGTTTTAGGAGTTTTTAAAGTCTTGATGCCTAGGACATACTGTAAGACTTCGCACAAAAGCATATTGTCCCGACATTACATTGCTTAAAGAAGACGCCCCGGCCCTTCCCCACATCTTTGCGTCCTCTTTTATTCTCAAAACTACAAAGAAAGGCGGGGGAGGCGTGGTGACGGAAAACTCTAGCGTTCCTTTTCTTCCAAATCTCCCAACAAACAAGCATGGTTAGCGAGGCCAATGCTTTGCAGGGACAACCCTTGTTGGAAGCCATGTTAGTTCACCAATCCTTGACGTTTGCATAGGTAGCCCATGAGGTAGGGGTGATATCAATGAAACCACACCAATTGAGAATGGAGGACCAAATACTTTTGGCAAAGCGGCATTTGAAGATAAGATGCGCCGCCGATTCTTGAGTTTGGTTGCATAGTGGGCAATTTCCGCAATTTGGCCACCCTCTTCTATCAAGTCGATCGGATGACCAAATCCAATCTTATAAAATAAGCCAAGCAAAGATCTTCCACTACGGAGGCGCCCAAGTTTTCCACACAACTTGGTTCATGTTTGTGGCAATTAACCCCTCATATTGCATCTTGTAGGCCGAGGAAGCGGACTAGTGTCCATCATTAGTGAACTTCCAACGGATGGAGTCGGGAGTGCCAGGATTGAGTGAGACATGAGATAGCATCTCCCAAAGGTGATGAATTGTTTGAGATGTTCAAAACCGAATCCATCGTGTGTGTCAAGTTGGCTCACCCAAATATTGTCTTCAAGAGCTTTCATCACGGTGCAATTTTTCTTTTTGAGATATTGAAGAGCATGGGGGCAATATCCATCGTGTGTGTCAAACATGCAGACTTCCAAAACCAGACTTTCGCTCCATCTCCAACTGTGACAACCGTAGCCGCCGAAAAGAGTTCTCTATCATAGTCATTGCAAGGGTTTCCAAGTTTAATCCACTCTTGTGTGTCATCCACCCAATGGAGCCATAGCCAACACATGCGGAGGGCAGAAGCGAATTTTTGAAGGTGGAGAATCCTAAGACCCCTCAACTTTAGTCGGACGACACAATCAGTGGAGGAGCCACCTTAGAGGCTGTCTAGTCTGTGGACTACACAGTTTTTTGGGCAATACAAGCGGATGCGAATAATAATAAAAATATTATAAATACGTGTATTTGACTACACAACTTCATATTGACTACACAAAGCTGAAATTCTGGCTCCGCCACTGGGCACACTGACTTTACAACTTTCTCCCATGAATCTCACCGCCAAATCAAAGCTGATTGGACGAGGTAGGTTGGCTGTTTGGCATGTGCCGGTATAGGTTTCAGCGTGGCAAGGGCTCCAATGGTGGTGATCAAAGACAGCCACGACCACACCACCTGAAATACCACTGTCCTTCATCGGTCATCACAGTTAACACCATCTGGTTACCTAAACCGAAGATTACTCTATTGCATCCCAGGCTTCCAGCCACCAGGAATCCTTGCTTCAAACGTGGCAGTCCGCAGACAAGACATCATGTACAAAATTCAGTCGAGGGTTGCAAGCTGTCCTTTATCATCTTCTGCAATGAAAACCTTTTTTTTTTCGATTGAAGGAGCTCTTCATTCCATAGAAACGAAACCGATAATACAAGATCCGATCAGCATTTTCCATGTACACTCCACGCCCACATACTTTTTCAAACCTGAAGCAAAGCTCTACCATAGAACACCACCCTCCTAAACCAAACTTTTTTCTGAACATCTAAACCTGCTCATTCTTACAAACTTTTCTAAGACCTGGGACTAAAACAAACAAGTACGGAAATAAAGCTACAGACCAGCAAGTTCAGTACACATCTATTTTTTATTCCACTACCATCTTCCACTTCTTTTTCTCCCTTCTTCTGCAATGAAAACCTGCATCGACATTGATCTTTACCAAAATTCTAGTTGGTTTCGGTCCAGCCCCTATTCTTAATTATTACTGGTCTAATCGGGTACAGACGTCGCTCACATTTCTTGAGGATAAGTAGTTTTGGAACGGCTACTAGTATTTCTTTCAGGCCGAGAGAGCACATCTCGCATAGTCGCATCAGCTCTGTTCATTATTGTAGCTCTGAATTTTGTTCAGTGCGTTCTAAAGCTTGTCTGTCTTGTGCTCGAGTCATGGTGCTACAAGAATCACTAACAAAAAGGCGGTCCTGCTGGGTTCCAAACGACTGAGATTTTGTGAGGAGACAGCGAATCCCAAGTCGAAGCTAGCGGCGAATGGTCGCTGTACTACTCCGAGGTGTGGTCCTGTACGCAATGGTAGGCAGCTCCAATTTCAGCGGGATGGCTACGTCTATCCGCATCACCGGCGCAGCACCACCGCACGGTACTGTTGCCCGCGGTTCACTGAACCTGGACGCTCATCTTATCTTACTCCAAATGTAGCGAGGCTGGCAGGTTAGGCAGGAAGTCGGCACAGTTTTGGTAGCGGAGTCTCGAGCCATCTTCAGCTACTAACCCGTTCGTGCAAAGCGTGGGCACCGCAGGATTGTACAGCCTGAAATTGAATGCCAGTGAACTGTTCAGTTTCAACAGAAAACCAGTCGACTGAGCTGTGATCTCTCACAGTGAGCAGTTGCAAACGAGGTTCCACCGACGGTTAACGCTCGCGTCTACATTGTCTGATCATGGCCGCGGATTCTGTAGGCCAGCGTTCCTTTTGGAGAGCGGTTGAGACGTCCAGCTCCGTCACCTTGTCCGATCAGCCAACCCCTTCAACAGCTACAAGTAAGCACGGACAGCTCACTGGTTCAGGTTGGTGAGTGCATTGTGGACGGCTGGGATACCTGGTACCGTTCTTTTTCTGTCTCGACAGTGAGAGGATTCAACTTCAGGACAATGGAGAATCCGATGTAAGTTTTCTGCTGAAACAAAACCGTCGTTAACTGAAACTAGAGACCACCAAAAATTAGCACCCACTCCCTCTTTATTAATGCTCGGGATAAATATTCCTGTACAAGATGTCGAAGTGCCCGGAGCAGAAAAATAAAAGATTAATTCTAGGCCCATAACCCCCTCTCTCAGTAATAATGCTATGCTCTCCTCAGTAGTTGCCGCTGTATTATCCTCCTCCCCGTTGGTCCTATAGCAGCAGCTTATGTTGCTGCTGCTGCTGCTGCTGCAAGTGAAGCCTCCCCTTGAGGAAACCCCTGCACACCTTGCTCCATAGCTCCTTGTCCGGCTGCCGCACGTCGAAGCTCGCCTTCGCCACGTCCACCTGGCAGTCCTGGTTGACACAAATGAAGGCACATTTTAGTATTCAGACCATGTACAGTAGACGCGTACAGCTTGAAAATTGCATTAGTGAGAGGATTTTCAGAAGTGGGCGGAGCAGAGGGCTCACCAGGATGAGGTTGTGCTGGAGGAGGCGGTCGGCGATGCTCATGAGGATGTCCTTGCTGTACTCGGGGTGGCCCTGGACGCCCATGACGCGGTCACCCAGCCTGAACATCTCCACGCTGGTCTTGTCAGACCGGGCAAGAACCTCGGCGTGAGCAGGCAGTTCCCACACCTGTGTTCAGAGCAACGTTAGCATTCTGAGTACGTGTAGTGAACGAGCAGTAACAGTTACGGCAGCTCGAGACAGTGTGTTGGTACATACCTCGTCCTGGTGGAACTCGATGATAGGCATGTGAACCGGCAGCTTGAGGGGCGCGAACAGCCTCGCCGCTGCCGCGGTGGGGTGCATGCAGCTCACGCCGATGTCCCAGCCCTTGGCCGACCTCCCGGTCCTGCCGCCCAGCGCTCGGCACAGGATCTGCATAATACATTTCGTGCCTCGGTTAGCCACTCGCAATAGTACCAAGATTCATTTGCAGGATTCAAATGCTGTACTGTATGAGGAAATGAACATCGATCTATTGGCATTTTCCAGGTTGTTTCACAGGTCATGAAAGTTCAGTAAAATACAGCTTCAGAGCAGCCTGACGAACGAGAACTACATAGCTGTCTTGCATCGTGCTCAAGCTTCGACCAGGTCAGCAGTCAGCTCGATCTCCGTCAGAAAGGCGAATGATTAGTTTAATCAGGCATCTTTACGCGCCACACGCGTTCCGACAGCCGATCTAATTCGTGGCGGTCATTACTGCTAATAGACACCGCCGCTGGGGCCAGAAGCACATCACATCCAACCCGTTAGATCATTCGATCCCAACCGAAAGGAACCGGCGAGAGGCCATGTGGAGAGGAAGCTCCAGGACGCCGGACGGCCGACACGCGCACGCTCTAGCACGATGATGGGATCGATTCAATTTCAGAGTGCAGACAGACGAACTGCCGTCGTTTTCTTCGGACAGAAGCATTCAGCAACCGATAACCATGGGGACATGGGTATCCTATGTGCCGACGACGCGCTTCATTCATTGATTGACATCGTTGTCCTTAATTTCTGGAGAAAGAATTCAAGTCTTGGCCGTACTGCTAGTTGGTATCGTCCATGCATGAACATGCTGGGAAGAGAGCTCTGACTTTTGAATTGTATGCTTGCATCTCAAGTGTATCACTATCTTTTCATCAGAAAAATAATATATCTTGGCGTCTGTATGTGATGGGGTCAGACCTAATACAAGTGGTTAAACAACATCAGGATGCGTCGATCCAGGCTGGAAGAGTCGATCGACGACTAATTAGCGTCTTAAACAACAAACACCAAACCAACTCGAGCTTCTCTAATCAATCAAACGATCGCCTCCTCAATCAGCAGAGGGACAGCCAGGCATATCAATGCGTACGGACAAGAAAGAGGGTCGTCACGCAGCCGAGGTGGTGATTTGCCGCGCTTGCTTGCACGCATGACCAGTTTCAAACCTCGTCACACACCACCATGACCTGAGATAAGCCCTGAGTGCTGATCGAGCGAGACGACACACTCTTTTGGCGCCAGACGGTGGCGTCGTTTGAAAAGCCACCGGTTCCGTTGGGTACGGTTAGATGCATCACGCCGTCAGCATGGTGGTGCTTTGGACATTCAAATGTTCAAACAAGCAAGCTGCTGCTTACTTACAAGCTACTCCAGACATGCGATTTGGCGCGCTGGCTGAATGGGGAAGCTAGCGGCAAGTGGGCAGCGGCCGGTGTACGGGGATCTCGAAGAGGCAGAGGCCGGAGCCGGCAACGCCACGTCGGCTCACGTGAGCAGGCGTGGGCACGGCCACAGCTTGTCGACGCTCGCTAGCTCCATGTTAAACTAGATATTAGTGCCCTTAAGCAACCACGTCACGTGGTCGGGAACTAAGCAAATGATACACTCTGAAATGATTCATGGGTGGGCTCCACGAGTAGCGGCACAGGAGCTCCCCGGTAATTCCTGGCCACAGCTTATGGCTCGGTGGACCCCACGGCCTTACCGCTCGAGGTACTGATTTCTTGTTAGTGTTCTTAAGTACTTGGTTACTGATTTTTATTATTTTACTTACTGAAGTAATTGCTCCGTCTCAAAATAAGTGTTGCCCAAAAGTGGATGTATCTAGAGTACGAAATAGACCTACGTAAAACATTATTTTTCTTGTACTAAAACCACTAGTTTTGTTGAAATAGAAATTTCACCTGTAACATTATTTTATAAGAAAAATCATGCCGCGATTAGATGCAGCTTCACCTGACCAAGTTCCAGTGTTTCACGTGCCGGCCACTAGCGCTATACTACTCTCTCCTTCGGCTCTCATCTCTATTTATTTTTTCCTTACTATGATGCAGCTTCAGATTTATTTAATCATTCGACCAAACGCTACAGACCAATATGCATTTTCTCAGAAAATATTTAGCAGCTGAATGCATGGTGAAGAAAATACTCTGAGAAGTGGTTAGAGGAATGGGATGAAGACCCTAGAACGACGCTACTCCTCTCAGCTGGTGCGGCCCGTCCATTTGCCAGGCGCCACCGTCGGAACCCGCCACCGCGCCACCGACGCACACAAAGAACAAAGGCCGGGCACCGTCCGCAAGGTCCGGTCTTTAAATTACCGTTCTACCCCCCGAACCAGAGGAAACCGAAGGCCAACCAAGAACCCAACCGAACGAAAGAATCGCACCTGGTGGCCGAAGCAGACGCCGAGGATGCGCTTGCCGGCGGCGTGCTGCCGGCGGATGAGGTCGACGAGCGCGAGGATCCATGGCTCGTCGCCGTGCGCGTCGCTGCAGCTCCCCGAGATGACGAATCCGTCGAATCCCGCCGCGTCGGCCTCGGTGGGCAGCTCCCCGCGCACGGCGCGGTACACCCGCCACCGCTCCCCGTCCTCCTCCAGCAGCGCCCGGAAGACGTTGAAGTAGCCCCCGTACGCGTCCCGCACGTACGCCGAGTCCTCCCCGCACTGCAGCAGCGCGTACGACCCGCCCCCCGCCGCCGCCGAGGCCGGGATCATCGCCGGCATGATGGCCTCCGCGGCGGCGGCGGTCTCCAGCTGCGGCCCCATTCCCATGGCGTCAGCGCGAGGAATGGGAGCGGGCAACAGGGGGAATAGCGGGCGCGCTAGGGATTGTGTTTCTCGGCTAAATTGGTTCTGGGAGGAGGCGAGGATGGGCTGCCAGAGCCGAGGGACGTATTTAAAGGCAATCTCGCTCCTCAAAAGTGGCAGTAAGTAAATTCCATTTACTGCTTTACCGCGCCATCCCCTACCTTTTTTTTTCAGAGTTTATTATCACGGGCCGATTTTGGGAGTGGTAAGCACTAAGCAGTGGGCGTTATGGGCTGGCAATCGCATGCAGCTCAATTCGGTTCGGATTCCCTTTTTTCCCTTGACCCTCCTCGTTTCCTTCCCATTTCGCCGATTGCCTATCACCCAAGGCATATTTATATAGAAGGAGCGAGCTGCGAGAAACAACCGCGGGCTCGAGACTCGAACCCGAGCTGCTGGGGCTAGCGAGCTACTCCAGTGCTACTAGCCACCTGACCCTCTGGTCATCTGTCATGAGGCAACAAATCGATTTGCTTCCATTTCTCTCCAGGCAAGGAGCTAATTTTCTTCCCATTTGCCTGCTCGTTGTAAATGCAAATTAATGTGTGAGTCAATGTTGGTGACAGAAATTAGCAAAACAAAAGATTCAGCTACTAGTACCATCTTAAAAAAATTGATTGATTCCTTCATTCATTCGATTAACTTTGGTGATTTCACACGCCGTGCACCGGTGTGTTTCGGCAGGGACCAGACAAAACCACGTACGAACTTTGAGATTTGGTCCTTTTGCAAGTTGAGCGTTGGATCTAGCTACGCACCCATCCCGACCTGGCTGCCACGAAACGATTCTGCTTAGATATTCCTGCTGTCCTGTTGGCCGATTGCTGAATCGGATGATAAAGTACCTTTGCGTCCACTCGCTCCAGTAGAAAACAACGGCTTATGCACGTTATCCGAGGCGTACGACCCGAATCGACCAGCGGCACTTTCTTCTATCCCGGGAGCTTGCCTTGTCAAAGGCTCAAAGGTAACCGGCGCTGGATTTTTCGCCGGTTTTGAATGGACCTGGACGTGGTTTGGGCGTGGTAAAATGCGTTGTCTAGGTTCAAACGTCCAGGTTCAGCGAACCTTTGGTGCTAGCTGAATCTTTGAATAGCACACGTCGCTTAATGTGAGGGCAATGCAGTGCCGATGATCTCAATGGGAATATACTGCCTTCACTTTCGGCTTCCATGAATTGTGTGGCTCCAGTGGACCTTCTGCTATGTGGCAATCTTGCCTTCGGAGGTGGCGGCTTTGGTGTGGGAGGAGTTGGTGGTGCGGGCTTTCGTCCACACGCAAGATTTTGTTGTTTCTTGATTGTAGAGGGATTTTTCCCTAGCTCAAAATTCTGTACATAACACTCTATTCTATCTAATCGGACGGCGGATTCGACCGCCTTAAACCTCAAAAAAAAAATAGTGAGATTGATTCGTCTCGATCATGAAGTAAGATTCGTCTACATCGCGATGATAATGCCTTCCCAATTGTAGCAGAGCATAGAGAATATACCGCTACCTATTTGGAAGGGGAATATACCCTCTACTTATTGAAAATATTTATTTCCTCGATTAAATCCTATGCATTTAAGTACTGTCATTGTGGTTGAAATATTTCTTCTTCGGTATTTGTTCTTATTTACTCCCTCAGCCATTCCAAATTGTAAGATGTTTTAGATATTTCAACGTGGACTACATACGGATTAAAATGAGTTAACCTACACGCTAAAACACGTCTAGATGCGTGTCACTAAAACACCTCTGTTAGAATGAGCTAATTGTTACTTTCTTAACTACTCCATCCATTTCTAAATACAAATATTGTTATCTTTTCTTAATGTGTACATATATGGATATATATAGACGTATTTTGTTGTGTAGATTCACACATTTTGCTCTTTATGTAGTCTATTTTGTAATCCCTAAAACATCTTATATTATGCAACAGAGGGTGTAGTCAAGTTTTCATGAGCACACGCCCTAATTGATGTTTCAAAAGTCAAACATATGCGTGTGTTGTGTGACAAATATTTGATATCATTACATGTTTGTTTTAAAGCATTATGCAAGTAATCTAGTGCGATGAGTCAAACCATACAACGAAGGATCAACACGGAGTACAAAAACTCGTTCTCCGTCTTACAAAATGCATGTAAGAGTCAATTGTTATATAAATCTTCATTCATATAGAGTATATGCGAGTAATCCAGTGCGATGAGTCAAACCATACAACGAAGGATCAACAAGGAGTACAAAAACTCGTTTTCCGTCTTACAAAATGCATGTACCAGTCAACTGTTATATAAATCTTCATTCATATAGAGTAGAAGTCAGCAGCCACAATCTGTCTCATGCATGACAAAGATGTTTTTAGGTAGGATATTTGCAAGTTGGGCCAATAATTAGCTAGCTCCATGCCTAAGGATCTTACTAGGTCAATATTCGTTGTCTTAATGAGCATATCTAGTCTATACTCCCTCCGTTTAGGTTTATAAGTCCTCTACGTATCCCTAGGTCGTGAATTTAACTAATATAATATAAAAATTAAAATACAAAAATTATACCATTAGAAAATATAAAGTCTGAATTTTCTAATTATATATTTTTACAATATATAAATCACATTATGTTGCTCAAATTTACGACCTAGGGATACGTAGATGACTTATAAACCTAAACGGAGGGAGTATTTGTTTTCACTTAAAGTTAAAATAGTATGTCGAGCGTATGTTGTGAGTTATTTTAACTTTTGGGAATTTATCTAAGATGAATTGGCAAACAAGTTCACAAATTCTAACAAACAGGAGACAATTCACCATATCTTAATTATGTGATTGTCATTTTGCTCTCCTTGCGTAGCTTACTACTCAACAAAAAGTTGCACCATGCACACAAATGTTTGTTAATTGGTAAATACTACCTATCTGAGGCCGATGGGACCATCCGATGTGAACATCCCTACTGATATGCTCAATATTGCACATCAACTCAAGCATGACCAATTACAAAAGCTAATGCCTAGTAGAAGCAACGTCCGATTATATTGACTAACATAATCTTCATCAGAATTTGCCACTACCTAGTCCACAGTTAGTATTATTACGTTCAAGGAATGTGATGTTCATAGATGCCAAGATGATGATTGACAATGAAGATGGATGCTGAGAAGGTCACTCTTGAGGGCAGACACTGAGCAATATGTCGGAGCAGCCCCCAATCAACCCAACGACCGCAAATGGGTCGGTCGATCCGGCGACACGAACCAATTCATCTTAAGTAGTCCCTAGTAGGAAGGAGTAGGCCATTTCAGGATAGGAGCCAGCTTCTTTGCATCTGTAGACACCCCATGTTCACTAATGATGTATCCCAAATAGGCCAACTGGTTTTGAGCAAAAGAACATTTAGATTTATTCATCTTTAGCTGATGTTGGTTTCAAGGTATCAAACACCAGCTTCAAATGCTTAAGATGATCTGACGGAGTAGCGCTGTATATAAAAATATCATCAACGAAGACCAAGACAAATTTGCGCAAGTATGGAGCCAAATTTAGGAACTACTGAGTTTATGTTCAGAAGATGAATCCTGAGTACAGACACTGAGCAAGATATTGGCTCGTGTTGAGTTCCATTTTAACATTCGTTTCTAAGTGAGCTTCTGTAATGACCTGGAGGTAGAGACCGTAAATAATAGGTGATAAACCCCTTTCCTAGGGTTATACAAGAGCTTTGCTCCTTTCCAAGTGTTTGAGCTTCTAAGCCACCATAGGATTGGGATATCCCCTCCACCATAGTTCTTACAGTATCTTATATTTGTACGAACCAGAGAGCGTCTCTTGAATTGTAAATCAATTTTTCCACTAAGTGTGTTTGTCGGATGAGTTCATTCTAAAATACTATCACATCGGTGTGTGTTGTTGAAATTAGTTCACTAGACACCACAAGTTATTCCTTCCCCTTCGCTCATGTATTATGATTGGGGAAATTATGTTGGTCAATATGCTATTGTTAAAATGGTTAGCTTTATTAGTACGAAAGAAAAAGCACTATCGGTAGGATGACTACTTCTTGTACATCGAGTATCAACTTGTTGTGATCTCGGCCTCTATGCTGTAGCAAATGGAGCATCAAACATATGTTTTGCTAGCAACTTGAAGTTGTGGGTGATCCATGTGATTCCAAGAAGGTTCAAAATCATTCATGCATACAATGGTTTCGTGAAACAATGTAATACGACATGAAATGACAATAAAAAAGGTCAATAATAGCATTCGTATTTATTTTCTGAAATGAGGTAATCTATTTTTTGATTGATCATGAACACATGAAATGAATCAAACCGCGCACTTTGTATACAAAACACGATAATCCGCCAAACCGAGGGTCAATAATAGCAATCGTATTATTTTCATGAAATGAGGTAATTTTTTGATTGATCATGAAGACATGAAATGCATCGAACCGCGCACCTTATATACAAAACACGATAATCCGCCAAATTAACCGGGGGTGTGTCTCCTTGCAGAATGCCAGGGCTTCAAGATGAGAAATGTGCAAAATGGACGGGTTTTGCTATGAGATGTTAGCACAAATCTTGGTAGAATGGACATTATTGTGCATAGGTGAGAGACGTGCAGCTAGGGTGTAGTAAAAGGTAGCACCTGATCGAGCAGCACTAACTACACACGCTCTCATTGTCACGGCCGGCGTGTCTCCTCGTACGTTCATCAGTGTTGCGTACGTCTTTGTTTCATCTTGTCGCACGTCACTGTTCCCTTCTCCTTTGCCACGTCTACTCACCCTCCCTGGCTCAGACAAAACGAGCCATCACACCCCGGCATTGGTGGCGTGCAATCTCGCGGGCCGTCTCGTCCAGCTAGGACGCTACCACCTCCGACCCTCCCATGGCGAGGTTGATCTATGACGTCGACTCTACTCCCGCCGTTTCAAATTAGATAACTTTCATTTACAAGTATAGATACATCCGCATGTGAACAAATAAAATTCATATAGTTTGGAATGGAGAGTACCCGCAGTACGCGCGATAGATCAAAAGGTGGTGGAGGACCCAACAATACATCGGGATTCGAGGTAGGAAAACAAATGACTACTCCCTCCGTTTTTCAATATAAGATGTTTTAACTAGCTTACATGTTGACTAGGTGCACACCCAAATAAGTGTACATACACATTAAAACATGTCTACATACATATTGACACATGTGAATATGGACAAAAGTTAAAACATCTTATACTCCCTCCGTTCCAAATTAGTTGTCTTCCATTTGCCAAAAAATGGATGTATCTATACTTGACAAATAGAGGACAACTAATTTGGAACGGAGGGAGTATTTATAAACGGAGGGAGTACTTGCTAATCCAGTTGTAAAAAGAAAAGACAACTCGATCTGTAATCCCTGGGCCATGGCCAGCTCTAATCGTCTACCGTACGTGGAGCTAGCTAGATAGTGGAGAACAGCTCGGCAATCTTTCCCTGAATTGCTGCGTACGTCGACAAGCACACGCACCTAGATAGATCGATTTGTGCATAGAATAGGACCCCCGCCGGCCGGTTTCGTGTTAGAACGCGAGAAAAAATCTCGTCCTCGTCACGTGCCACTACCAAGCAGGCTGCGTCGGCATCGACGCATCGATCGTGCATGCTAATATCTAGAGCAGTGCACTGTTCTAGTTTCGCTTGTAGAACAGACCACTCCCTCCGTTCGAAAATGGTTGACACATACTTCCTACGTTTCACAATATTTATGTCCACATACATCCAAATCTAGATATATGTAAGACATTCTTTTCCGAACGGAGGGAGTATAATATGTTTTACTTCTCCGTTCCATATTATTCCAGATGACTTCTATTTGTCCACATGCAGATGTATCTATACTTGTAATATGTGTAGATACATCCTCATGTGGACAAATGAAAGTCATCTAATTTGGACGGAGGGAGTAGGTATTACACATGTATATCTAGATCCATACAAAAAAGAATGGACACATGCACATAAATATGTCTAGATACATGTGTGTGCATGTGCATATGAAAAAACTAAAACATCTTACATTGTGGAACGAATGGAGTATTTATCAACATACGGATGTATATATCTAGTCTCTCCGTTCTAAATTAGATTTAGATTACTTTCATTTGTTTTCTAAATGTAGATGTATCTATACTTATAACATGTCTAGATAAATTCATATGTGGACAAATGGAGTAAGGGTCTTTTTCTTTTGATGTCGCAAAGTTGAAACCAAGAAATATCTGTTACGTTCCTGATGTTTCCGAACACTTTCAATAAAACCCTCTCATAGAAGTATTTTAACAATATTTTCGGTAATATTTGTAGATATTACTCGAACTGTTCTTTTTTATTCATGTCCACGTTTCTTATAAATGGAGTAGTACATATTAATAAGATACCCCCTCCGATCCATATTAGTGGGCACAACTTTGTCTAAATACACATGTATCTAGTCTAAATACTTAACTAGATACATATGAATTTAGACAAAGCTATGCCCACTAATATGGATCGGAGGGAGTACTCTAGATAAATCATGTTAATCATTTTCGGTCGGAGGGAGCGAGTAGTATTTATACGGTATTTTATTTTGACGCGCTGATTTTTATCCGTATATACGCGTACTGTAGCTGCAGGGTGTGCACGTGCTTGCACGCACGCTGAGACTACACCACCGGCGGGAGGAAACCAAGAGAGATCGAGACGAGGACCGCGCGCATGTGGCCGCATGTGACCGACGCCGGCGATACGGATTGACCCTCTCCTCATCTGACTCGGCGAGCGAGGAGTATTATATTTTTTGGTTGTATCGATCCCCTTTGTCTGCAGGAAATTACGACGAACGAGACTCGCCAAACTCCATTGTTTTCTTTGTTTCAAAAAACAGGCGCTGTTCGCCGCGCGCGTAGAAAACTAGAGGAGGATTAGTACTGCCGGTACAAGGTTATAGTCTTAAAGGTGCAATTCCCTCTCTGTGTGCGTAAGCTAAGGAGAAAGCAGGACGAACGATGTCTTATTTTGGATTAGTTGCGTGACATCGGTTTTCTGGTACATGTAAGTGTCAACCATTTTTCGAGGGAAGCGTAGGAAATTCAACCACACGGTTAACACGAACACTCTCTTATAGTTGAAAGATAACACGCATTTTACTCTTTAGAGTATGGGAGATTAATTAATCATTAACATGTTTAAGCAATATTACTATGTTTACCAGTTGCAAAATAATGACTTTAGCTGACAGTGAACTCCATATGGCTAGTTGGCTTAGGTACGTACGAGTTCTTCTGCAAAGCATGCAGAACCCACCTAGGTTGATTAACAACCACGCATCACGAACAGTTGGGTTGGTGTTGCACAAAAGTCAAAACCACAACCCAAGAATTGTTTTATCACAAAACCATAATTACTAGGTAGGTTACTTTACATAATCAGGTCTAATTATTGGTTAGGCTCTTTGACAGCATTCGGGACCCACGGACAGACGGTGGCACGTGGCAGAGCGGCTCCACTTTATTTCGGGCAAACCGCGCCCAACTTGTATTGAGCTACTGTATTTTTTTCCAGAGTTTTAAAAGTCCTAAATTTGTAGCGAAATTGTGCCAAAAATTATACTCCTAACTGAAGAAACTTTTAAACGGCATGTCAAGAGCTCACAGTCTTCTTGTTTACTCCTGCAAGGTAGTTTAAATCACTGGAATTTCTTTATATATTTTTAAATTATGATTTTTAATTGAACAAGATGCTATGCCACGTGTTGTCTAACCAGTGGGCCTGATGTGCCAAAAACACTATCAAACAACATAGCTAAACCATGAGATAGGCTCCAAGACTCGCCAATCTCATTGTTTTCTTTGTTTCAAAAACAGGCGCTGTTCGCCGCGTCGAAAACTAGAGGAGGATTAGTACTGCCGGTACAAGGGTAGTCTACCCTCTACATTCAAGATTAGAGTTGCTCTTTGTGTGCGTGAGCTATGGGAGAAAGCAGCACGAAACCATGTCTTATTTTGGGTTAGTTGCCTGACATAGGTTTTCTGGTACATGTGTGTGTCAACCATTTTCAAGCGAAGCCTAGAGAATTCAACCACACGGTTAACACGAACACCCTCTTTTTAGTTGACAGATAACACGCCTTTTTAGTCTTTAGAGTACGGGAGTTTGGTTAATTAATTGGCATGTTTAATTAATGTTGTGCATACCAGTTGCAAATCAATGACTTTAGCTGACAGTGAACTCCATACGGCTAGTTGGCTAGTTGGCTTAGAGCATCACTAGCAGAGCCCTTAAAAGGGCCAACCCTTAAAAATAACCTTTTTTTACGGGTTCGGGAGGGAAAAAACGAACTAGCAGAACCCTTAAATCCTTAAAACTGTAAAAAAGTTTGAGGGTTGACCCCTATTTTCGTTTACGAACCTGTACAGGTGAGGGTTGGAGGGGAAAACTGGAGGCGACTCCTACTCGGCCGTCCAGGACGCGCGGGCTGAAGCTTCCGCTTCGTCGTCACCGACCGCGCCCGCCGTCGCCGCCGCCTCCGCCTCCGGCCGGCCCCCGCCGCCCCTCCACTCGCGTCGCCCGCCCCTCCCCGGCCCAACCTCGCGCCAGCGGCAGTCCGGCGCGCCGCGCCGTGCCCGTGCCGTCCCGCGCCCGCGCCAGTCGCCGGCCACCGCGATTTGGTCGCCCCCGGCCTCGCGCGAGCTCCTCCGGCCCTCCATCGGCCGGATCCAGCCGTCGCCGCCGCGCCGCCACCTCGCCCCGGCTCTAGCCGTCGCCGCCCTCTTGCCCAGCTCGCCCGCATCTCCCTGGACGCCGCCGTCGCGATTTGGTCGCCCGCGGCTCCCTCGACGCCCGCAGCCGCCGCCTCCGCCTCCAGCCCGGCCGCAGCTCCCTCGACGCCGCCGCGATTCGCTCCCTCGACCGGCTCCCTCGACGACGCCGCCGCTCCGTGCAACTACGGTATGTTTTCTTTCCCCTTTTCTTTGCTTGTTTTAATTTGTAGAAAATCAAACTAACTATATTTTGTATATTGTAAGCAAGGTTTTGGTGTATTGCAAGCAAGGTTTGCCATAGTTCGGGGTCCAGCTCGTTTTTGGGACAAGAAAACCCTAAAGAACATTATGAAATGTTGTGTGATTCTACACAACATGATCCTTGAGGATGAGAGGGGTTTGAATTTGCCTTGTTTCTATGACAATGTTGGAACCCGAGTGCAACCGGAAAGAAACCCAAATCGCGTAGAAGCTTTTCTCCAAACACATCGAGATATTGAGAGTGTCAACACTCATTGCCAGCTGCAGAAGGATCTTATCGAGCACCATTGGCAGCTAGATGGGCGTCGTCGCCAACGCCAATGATCTACCATTGTTTTACTTTTCCATGTCCTATTTGATTCGAACAATTCTTGTAATTTCGAAAAACCCTTGTTGTAATAATTTGAATGATTATTATGTGTTTGAAACTACTATTTGGTGTTGTAATAATAACTAGAATGATTATTGTTTTGTTCAAACTATTATTATTCTATGAAATTTTTGATGAAACATACATGTCTGTTTTAAGGGTTGGGTTGTGGCATCTAGCAGTGCCCTCAAACCAAGCCCTTATAACGGAATATTCTGTTTTAAGGGTTGGATTTGAGGGTACTGATCTACGCCCTCTGTTTCCAACCCTTAAAACTGCCATTTCTCGACCCTTATTCCCCTTTTAAGGGTTGGACTTTTAAGGGCTCTGCTAGTGATGCTCTTACGTATGTACGTTCTTCCGCGAAGCATGCAGAACCCACCTAGGTTGATTAACGAGCAAGTATCACGAATATTAGGGTTAGAGTTGCACAACAGTCAAAACCACAACCCAATAATTGTTTTATCACAAAACCACAATTACTAGGAAGGTTACTCTACATTATCAGGTCTAATTATTGGTTAGGCTCTTTGACAGCATTCGGGGCTCACGGACAGATGTCACAAGTGGCCGAGAGGCTCCACTTTATTTCCGGCAAACCGGGCCCAACTTGTATTGAGCTACTTTATTTTTTTCCAGATTTTTAAAGTCCTAAATTTGTAGCGAAATTGTGCCAAAGATTGTATTAACTGAAGAAACTTTTAAACGGCATGTCAGGAGCTCACAGTCTTCTTGTTTACTCATGCAAGGTAGTTTAAATCACAGCTATAATTCCTTTATATATATTTAAATCATGAAGTTTAATTGAACAAGCCGCTATGCCACGTGTTGTCTGACTAGTGTGCCTGGTGTGCCAAAAACACTGTCAAACAACATAGCTAATTAAACAACGAGATTTAGGTCTTGTGAAGTAACTAAAGTTGTAGTTTTATGATGATGATGTTTTGCTCTTGATTCTTAACTCATATGGATCCATATATACCGTCATTCTTATAGCCCACATAAGGAATCAAAACCTTGTATTGCTAAAAGAAAACCTCGACCTAGCGGGAAATAATAGGAATGCGCCGTTAGGCAGCAACCTGGCCGACACACGCTTCACCATCACACACGGAACATTGTAAGATGTATGACTCGTCATCGACCGCTTGTCTGCCTGGCCCATCTTATTCTATCGCCGTGCAGCTAGCTGGTGCGCTCTAGCCAACACAACAACTTACCTACTAATTAGCACAAACCCCGTGCCAAATCGATCCATATGTGCGGGAGATGAAACCGTGTCAAAAGTTGCATAACTAGAGAGTAAAAAGAGGAATTCCCTCCTAAATTAAAGTTGCACTTTCCTTTTGGTGTGCGTAAGCTATAGGAGAAAGCAGCACGAAAGATGTCTTATTTTGGATTAGTTGCGTGACATCGGTTTCCGGTACATATGTGTATCAACCACTTTCAAGGTAAGCGTACAAAATTCAACCACACGGTTAACACGAACACGCCTTTTAGTCTTTAGAGTATGGGAGTTTACTTACTTAGCAGGTTTAATTATTGATATGCATACAGGTTGCAGACCAATGACTTTAGCTGACATTGAGGGAAGATGCATGACTCGTCGTTGACTGGCTCTGGTTGCCTGCCTGCCTCGCCCATCTTATACCACGTTTATGTTGATGATGATGATGTCTTGGTTTTGTGATATTTGCTCTTGATTCTTAACTCATATACATAATACATACCTCATTCTTATAGCACGAATAAGGAATCAAAAGCTTGTCTTGCTAAAAAACCTTGACCTAGTGGGAAATAATAGGAATGCGCCGTTTGGCGGCAACCTGGCTGACACACGCTTCACCATCACGCACGGAACAATGTAAGACGTATGACTCGTTGACCGACTGCCTGCCTGAACCGCTGGTGCACTCTAGCCAACGCGAGAACTTACTAACTAATTAGCACAAAACCTCGTGTCGTGTCGTGCCAAATCAATCCATATGCGTGGGAGATGAAATCGTGTCAAAAGTTGCATAACAAGAGAGTAAAAAGAGGAATTCCCTCCAAAATTAAAGTTGCACTTCCCCCTTGATGTGCGTAAGCTATAGGAGAAAGCAGCACGAAAGATGTCTTATTTTGGATTAGTTGCGTGACATCGGTTTCGGGTACATGTGTGTGTCAACCATTTTCAAGGTAAGCGTACAAAGTTCAACCACATGGTTAAAACGAACACACTCTTAAGTCTTTTGGTTAGAAGAGAACACACCTTTTAGTCTAGTCTTTAGAGTATGGGAGTTTACTTAATTAGCATGTTTAATTACCGGAAATTCAATTTGGCTCCCGGGAGCACATGCTCCCGGGAGCCAAAACGGCTTCCTCGTTTAATTACTGATATGCATAGTTGCAGACCAATGACTTTAGCTGACAGTGAGCTTCATGTCTACGTGCGTACTTTAAGTTCTTCCGCAAACAACGCATAGCCCACTTGCTAGGTTGATTAAGAAGCAAGTATCACAAAACCACAATTGACCAATTCTCAATTTTTAGGCTCTTTGAATCATATCTGACATTTGGGACCCACCAGACAGATGACACATGTGGTAGAGAGCAAGATCGGTACACTTTTTTTCCCCGCGGAAACCAGTCCACGACTTGTATTGAACGAATGTATTTATTTTCAGATTTTTCAAACATAAATTCTGAGTAAAATTGTGCCAAAAATTATGTTAACCGCAACAAGTTTTGAATTACTGGAATTTGTTTGGATTTTCTAATTTAATCATGATTTTCTAGTTTACTCAGGTATGGCAGATTGAATTACTGGATTTTTTTAGGTTTTAAAATTATGGTTTTTAATTGAACAAGCCACGTGTTGTTTGACTAGAGAACCAGGCGTGTCAAAAACGCCGTCAAACAACCTAAACTGGGTGATTTAGGTTGAGAAATAACTTACCTCAGAGTTGTAGTTATATGGTATTTTTTCTCGATTATGATTCTGTAAAACGATAACCCAATAGTTGTGATTTTGTGCTATTTGTTCACACTAACATGCATCAATGATTGTCTATCTCAACATACAAGTTATTCACATCATCCACTCTCTTAGCTAATCAATTGTCCATGCCATAGTTTCAAAATAATTTTTTTATCCATTCCATCTCCACTAATATTTATTAATCTCTACATGCAAAGCTCCACATTATTACAACCATAAAATTGTACACATTAATAATTGGCTAGAGGCTACTCTCATGACATTTTAACTGTCCTCACCTACTTTGTTAGCAGTTTGAACTCGTGTCGCTCCTTTTCCCATATTCAGTTACGTGGTCCATTATAAATAGAAGAGCCAGTTGTATGCTAGCTCTTTCACTACAAATCAAAGAAAAAGGGCAGGTGTTAATTTTATCACCAAGGAGAATATGTTGAAGAACCCTGTAGCCTAAGAGAAATGAGTGAAAATAAAGACTTCATTAGATCCTTAGATCTGCCGTCTATCTATGCAGCCTTCCAAACTCGTGTTTTCCGTGACCTCTGTGTCTAGGAGTATTTTCAGCGTATCTAAATGGAAATGGGAGGCTTCAGGAATGATGCGAGATTGACTGACTGGTAAGCTCGTTGTGGAACTGGCTACCTACATATGGATTACACTATAACACGTCGAAGAATACACAACGGTTGTGCGGCTGGAGACGATCGAACGGAGAGCCGATGCGACTCCTCTTCTTTGACTCTTCACTTGTGTGTTGCGCCAAATGGAGATGTAACGAGCTTTCTCGACGAGAGCAGCCCTTCCAGAGTAGTGTGCCTTGCATGTGTGTGTGCTCGAATCAAGGATTAAGAAACAATCAAACTGAACTAGCTACGAAATCTTACAGCGATTGGAGCTTTGAACCATGGGATTTGCTAGTATACAGTTATACATACGGTCTGCCCATGCTTATAGCACAAATAAGGAATCAAGCTCCACATTGTTACAACCATAAAATTGTACACATTAATAATTGGCTAGAGGCTACTCTCATTGGCTAACATTTAACAGTCCTCAACTACTTAGTTAGTTGCTTGAACTCATGTCTCTCCTTTCCCCGTAATCGTTTACATTTCCATTATAAATAGAAGAGCCAGTTGTATGATAGCTCTTTCACTACAAATCAAAAAAAAGAGCAGGTGTTAATTTTATCACCATGGAGAATATGTTGAAGAACCCTGTAGCCTAAAACAAAAGGAGTGAAAATAAAGACTTCCTTAGATCCTTAGATCTGTCGTCTATCTATTCAGCCTTCTAAACTCACATTTTCCACGACATCTGCTTCTAGAGTATTTTCAGCGTATCTACTAAATTGAAATGGGAGGCTTCGGGAATGATGCGAGACCGACTGATTGGTAAGCTCGTCGTCGAATTTGATACCCACGTATGGTTTATACTATAACACGTCGAAGAATCCACCACAGTTGTGGGGCTCGAGACGATCGACCGGAAAGCCGATGCGACTCCTCTTCTTCAACTCGTCACTTATGTTGCGCCGAATGGAAATGTATCGGGACGAGAGCAGCCCCTGCTTCCACACAGACAAGAGTAGTGGGCCCTGCATGCATGTGTGCTCGAACCAAGAATTAAGAAACAGTAAAACAGAATTAGTAGCTACGAAATCTTAATGCGATTTGAGTTTGAACCATCCTAAGTATATAAAAGTTGGAATAAATCACGAATTGTGGGAGGCCCTGGCACTGTAGCAGCTACAGTCTGCTACAGTGTTGAACAGTGCAGCGATCCACGCCGTCCGTCGGCGATCGGACGGCCCGCACGCCACCGCACGGAACATTTTGCAAAACGGCCCCTCGTGGCCAAAAATAGCTCCATGGCCCTCAATGTTACGAGCGGAAGGACCTCCCAGCGAAATGTCAAAACCTGAAGGACCTTTGTGTAAAACAACACAGAACTCGCCCTCCCCCCTTCCTCTCCCGCGACACTGCGGGTCGCCGCCGCCGCCGCCGACGATCTCCGTCGCCGCCTTGGACCTCCCCGGACAGATCGAAGGCTACGGTTGGGTTCGCCGTCGGCTGCTCAACCTCCTCCCGGACGAACGGCTTCCGTGGCGTCGCGCCGTCGGTGGAATCGCCGCCGCCGCCATAGCCGTCCTCCGCCGCGTCCACGCGCTGCCCCGGCCGCTGCGGCGACCTACAGATGGCGGCGCCGCCCATCCCTGGTAGCCCTCCTCCGGCCGTGTTCAGCGATTGCACGCGACCGTGCCGAAACACGGCGGCGCGCCGCCGGCGTCCGCGTCGTCGCCGCGGCGGAGCCCGTTCGCGGATGACGTCATCCCGCCCGTGGGTGACGTCTACGAGACGGCAGCGGATCTTGGCTGGGTAGTTGGGCCGCTCGCGGGCTAGGCATCTGCGGCTGGCAGGCCCTTTTTTTTTCCTTTTTTTTTTCCCCGAGAACTTTTCTAACTTTTTCAACCACAAATCCAAATTAACCCAAAAAAAAAATCATAAACATTGTGGAAATCAGCATAGCCATTTTAACTACTTTGGGGTCTTCTCCAAGTTGTTTCAAATCTTAAAAATTTTTCAGACAACATATAAAAGCTCATTCGACACCTTTACGCCATTTCGGGAAAAACGACTTTCGCAGATCTCTTCTTGGAAAAAAAACAAATTTTAATTACAACATGTTTCAAACAATTTGCAACGATTTGTACAAATTGCTGTACATTATTTGAACAGTTTTTGGAAACTACTTGATGCTACAAATTATTTACTTTTAAGGAAAATAGAGTAGAATTAAACCAGATTTGACCATTTCGATTTGGCAAACGTATTTAGAAACACCACAATTTTAAATTAAAAACATATTTCCAGAAAAGTGAATCTGCAAAACATTCGAATTCAAACAAATTTCGCAATTTGAAGCCTTCTCAAAGTAACCTTCTTCCAGTTCCAACAGTTTTCACCCCTGGCAATATTCTCGAACACTTCCATTTTCAAATCAAATTTAGATTCGTGCTCGACTTGATTAACATTTTTATATAGCCATAATGTACTTCCTTTGAATATATGATGTTAAATGAGAAAATTATCGCAAAATTAAACCAGATTTTGTCATTTCTGCGTTGTTGCATAAGCAAGCTTGGTATGCAAAATGGAGAATGCTCTCAAACAAATGAATAAACGTTCAGCCTAATTCGCATAAACTTGAACTCACACTTTTTTTCTATCAAAACAAGAATATGATCCGTGAAATGAAATCTCAGATGTGAAAAGCCCACAAATACAACATAAAGAAAATATTAGCATACGTGATTTAAATACTAGCCCGTGCAGGACGTCAGCAGTGGACCCGGCCTGCATGTTATTCCCCCCTTCTGAGAATCATTTCTGGTGTCAAAAAATCCCTAACAGGTGTGCTCACTGCATGTAAAAAAATTCCAAAAAAGGAAAGCATCGGGAAAAAAATCTCCTAACATATCCATCTGAAAAATAGGAGTAATATATCCCTAACAGGTGGGCTCACTGCATGTAAAAAAATTCCAAAAAAGGAAAGCATCGGGAAAAAAATCTCCTAACATATCCATCTGAAAAATAGGAGTAATATATCAAAGCAATCGGAAATATACGTACAAACTAATTATGCAAAAAAAATTGAATAGTCAAATTTTGTCAATTTTTGCAGATGATTCACATGTGCTTTCGCAAAAAAAAAAGTGAAAATACAAATTTTGTCAACATTTAGAGATGATCCACATGCCTTTTTCCTGATTCCAATTAAAAAAAAATTGCCAGCATTTGGAGATAGTTCATGTGCACTTCTCCTAATCTCGATTAAATGTTCACGTCGAAATACAAACATGTTTGGACTTTTCAAACTACTAAACATTTGAATATTGTACAAAACATATAAAAAAATGATCGTCAAAATTGCTACATACTCACACAAAAGTAAAAACATGTTTGAATATTCTAATTTGTCCAACATTTACGCGAATATTCCGATATTCCATAAAACATAACAAAAAAAGCTATAGAAAAACCATTATCTACATACATCAAAAATGTAAATATATTAATTCATCAAGAATTTTCTATTCAAACATACTCATCGAAAAAAAATATGAAGACATACCAACATAATAACACACAAAAAATGCTAACATTACGTGCCACATTGCCGATAATCAAATTCGAAAATTCCAAAAAAAATGCCTTACAAAACACTCACACATTTTGTCTTCATTTCAAACAATTTAAATCTGAACATTTCTCTTTTTTTTTTAAATCCAAACCGTCATCAAAATTTGACATCAAGGGCGCGGCGTGCGCCGCGCCAAATACCACTAGTCAGATTTGTACAGTTATAAATACTGTCTGCCCATGCTTATAGCACAAAATAAGAAATCAAAACCTTGTCCTAGCGGGAATGGAAGAAGACCCGCGCGGTTTGGAAGGAACCCAGCCGACACACGCTTAGCCGTCACGCATAGATCAGGTAAGAAGTACTCCCTCCGTTCAGAAATAGATGTCTTACATTTGTCTAGATTCGGATGTATGTAGACATGTTTTAGTGTACACATACATTCGAATTTGGACAAATAGAAGACATCTATTTCCGAACAGAGGGAGTAAGATGCATGACTCGTCGTCGACTGGCCTGGCCCGTCTTATACTAATATCGTTGTGCTGCTAAGCTAGTTCAGCCAGGAGGGCAACTTACTTAGGCCTTGTTTAGTACAAGGGTTTTCCAAGGGGTGGGAGGAGTGGGGATGGGAAGAGTTTTGGTGAACACTCAATTCCCACAAATATTGTTCCCCTACAATACACTAGCGTGCACTAGAGTTTTTATTTTAGTCAAAACTGACATGGTTGGTGGGGCATATCTAGGGGTTATCCCTCTAATCTCTTAAAATACACGGGAAGTAAACAAATAGTGAGAATTTTCTGAGATTTAGGATAATCCCCTAAAATACATTAAAATTAAACAATGCCTTAATTAGCACGAACACCGTGCCGTGCCAAGTCGATCTATATGTGTGGGAGACGAAACCGTGTCAAGCGGTTCGCACGCTATGGCCCCAAGAAAGAGGACTCCTCTGTGTTGTGTGGCGCAAGTGGATGATGATGATGCGTGCGTGGAGTTCGTTGGTTACGTTGAAATGGTTACGGTTAGCTAGCGTCACGTATTCTCTCCGTTCTAAATTAGATGATTTCTATTTGTCCAAAGATGAATGTACCAGTAACATATCTAAATACATCTACGTGTGGACAATGGAAGTTAACTAATTTGGAAATACTAGTTAGGGCAGCCGAATTGAGTGATGTGATCATGCATGCCCCTTAGCTAGGCTCGTCTCGAAATGAATGAAGGACTTGGTATCAGACTGGATCTTGGATTTTACGGATTGGCCGGTCTGGTGCTTCACTCTTGTTTTCATCAAAAGGAGTTTGAACCTTTCTTCCTGTAAGAGTAAATGTCGGTGTACTATGCCTTTGCTTTGGGCTCTACTCCTATAATTAATTTAGCTAGGGTCCCCATTTATGATTTCTGCATATATGCCAGACACTATAATGGGAGCTTCCTACGGTTTTGTGTATGTTAGAAAACTAGAGATCGATCGACGAAGCTACCTACCTATTAGGACCGCATAATGAATTAATGATGTAATCCATGCATAGCTGCAGTAAGATCGAAACGCATAGACATACATACAGGCCTACGTACTTGTTGTCGCCGGGTTTTGACGGATATGGATGCGTTCTTCGAAAGATTAGAGAACCAACACACGAAAGAACTCCAAGCGGCCATATGTAATCGTTAGGTTTTCCAGTTATCGATTTATATATTATGGTTCAATTCAGGTCTACACGACCATGCAGCAGATCGATTACTCTATTTTGCAATGACACTATTTTGACTACTTCAGTTGCGACCATTGTTTGAGTATAAGCACGATGTTTAGCGCGCCTGTCTTTTGTTTTTTGTGATTTGGAAATTGCTTCCGTGATAGCTGCCCTAGATATATCTCAGATCTTGCTTGGAAATCGTGAAAAAACACGATTTCAAACATTGCTGCATATGTAACCTCGTTCATGTCATGCATCCAGTTTGGCCTTTATCAACACAAAACCTATAAAGTTCAATTGAAAATCCTTTAACACAAAGGGGTCGGCGGTACCTTTTCTTTTTTCTTCTGCGATTAGTAGCTTTTTGATACTCTGGCTGATACCGTTCAAGCCACTGTACCACGGAGGTCAGGCTAAGTGTTTCCTGAATTCAAATATTTAGGTCGAATTTTCCACCAGAGACCATATCATGAAATTAATTGTAAACAAGAAGAAAATTGGTTAGGCTCAAAGTTGTGGTTTTATGATTATGATGTCTTGGTTTTGTGATATTTTCTCTTGATTCTTAACTCATATACATTCATATATACCCTCATTCTTATAGCACGAATAAGGAATCAAAACCTTGTCTTGCTAAAAAAAACCTTGACATAGCAGGAAATAATTGGAATGCGGCGTTAGGCTGCAACCTGGCCGACACACGCTTCACCATCACACACGGAACAATGTAAGATGTATGACTCGTCTTATACTATCGTCGTGCAGCTAGCTGGTGCGCTCTAGCAAACACGACAACTAATCTAATAATTAGCACAAACCCTGTGCCATGCTGTGCCAAATCGATCCATATGCGCAGGAGACGAAACCGTGTCAAAAGTTGCATAACTAGAGAGTAAAAAGAGGAATTCCCTCCTAAATTAGAGAGTAACAAAGTAGCTCGGGACTGTTAAATGTTAGCCAATGAGTAACAAAGTACTCATGTCTCTCCTTTCCCCGTAGTCGGTCACATGGTCCATGATAAATAGTAGAGCAAGTTGTATGGTAGCTCTTTCACTACAAATCAAAGAAAAAAAAGGTGTTAATTTTATCACCAAGGAGAATATGTTGAAGAACCATGTGGCCTAAAACAAAGGAGTGAAAATAAAGACTTCCTTAGATCCTTAGATCTGCCGTCTATCTATTCAACCTTCATTCCAAACTCATGTTTTCCGCGACCTCTGTGTCTAGGAGTATTCTAGCATATCTAAATGGAAATGGGAGGCTTCGGGAATGAAAGAAGCCGCAAACACTTGGAATTTGGTACCAACGTATGAATTATACTAGAACACGTGGAAGAAGCCGCAAACACTTGTGCGGCTGGAGACGGACGGAGAGCCTATCTTCCTCCAGTCGTCACTTGTGTGTTGCCATGGAGATGAAGTGTACCTACATGTGTGTGCTCGAACCAAGAATGAAGAAACAGTAAAACTGAATTAGCTACGTAATCTTACAGCGATCTGAGCTTTGAACCAACGGATTTGCTAGTATATATACAGTTATGCATACTGTCTGCCTATGCTTATAGCACCAATAAGGAATCAAAACCTTGTCCTAGCGGGTATGGTAGATTGAATTACTAGATTTTTAAATTATTGTTTTTAATTGAATAAGCCACGTGTTATCTGACTAGAGGACCAGCCGTGTCAAAAACGCCTTGAAACAACCTAAACCGTGTGATTTAGGTTGAGAAATAACTTAACTTAGAGTTATGGTTATATGATAAATTTTTCTCGATATGATTTTGTAAAAAGATAACCCAACAATTGTGGTTTTTGTGCTATTTGCTCACACAAACATGCATCAATGATTGTCTATCTCAACATGCAAGTTATTCACATTATTTACTCTCTTAGCCAATCAATTGTCCATATCATCTCCACTTATATTTATTAATCTCTACATGCAAGCTCGACATTATTACAGTCATAAAACTGTACACATTAATAATTGGCTAGAGGCTACTCTCACTGGCTGATATTTAACAGTCTTGAGCTACTTTGTTAGTAGCTTGAACTCATGTCTCTCCTTTCCCCGTAACCGGTTATATGGTCCATTATATACGGAAGACCCAGTTGTATGCTAGCTCTTTCACCACAAATCAAAGAAAAAAAGCAGGTGTCAATTTTATCACCAAGCAGAATATGTTGAAGAACCCTGTATCCTAAAACAAAGGAGAGCAAATAAAGACTTCCTTAGATCCTTAGATCTGCCGTCTATCTATTCAGCCTTCCAAACTCATATATTTTCCGCGACCTCTGTGTCTAGGTGTATTTGTAGTGTATCTAAATGGAAATGGGAGGCTTCGGGAATGATGCGAGACCGACTGACTGGTAAGCTCATTGCGGAATTTGGTACCAACCTATGAATTATACTAGAACACGTGGAAGAAGCCGCAAACACTTGTGCGGCTGGAGACGAACGGAGAGCCTATCTTCCTCCACTCGTCACTTGTGTGTTGCGCCGTGGAGATGGAGCGTACCTGCATGTGTGTGCTCGAACCAAGAATGAAGAAGCAGTAAAACTGAATTAGCTACGAATTCTTACAGCGATTTGAGCTTTGAACCAACGGATTCGCTAGTATACATTTATACTCAATACTGTCTGCCCATGCTTATAGCACAAATAAGAAATCAAAACCTTGTTATCCTAGCGGGAATGGAAGAAGACACGCGCGGTTAGGCAGGAACCTGGCCGACACACGCTTCGTCGTCGGAACAAGGTAAGATGCATGACTCGTCATCCACTGTCTGCCTGCCTGGCCCGTCTTATACTATCATCGGCGATAGTATAATTACCTAGCTGCAGGTGTGCTCCAGCCAGCAGGGAAACTTACAAATTAGCGCAAACCCCATGCCGTGCAAAATCGATCTATATGCGCCGGAGACGAAACCGTGTTATGCAGTACGTACGCTATGACCTATAGGCTCAAGTGGATGATTTTTTTTTTTTTTTTTTTGAAACTGTGGGGCAAAAGCTTTGCCCCATATATTAATTAAGCAGAAGGTGCCCGGTTTATTAGTGAAAGAAACCGAGCGAAAACCATACAACAAACGCCAACAACAGCGAACACCACGGGGCAGAGCCCACACAACACCCACTCCACGGCCAGCCGGCCAGCAAACCACCCTTGCCAGAGAGAAGAAACCGCAACTGCTATGGGAGGAGCAGGTACGGGACACTCCGTCGTAGATGAAAGCGGCCACTACCGGGGAGCCTCGACGACGAACAGCACCGAGAGCAGCCTTGTCGCCCACACGACACAAGGAGGAACGCCCTCGATGATGCAGAAACCACCTAGACCACCTTCCGGGGCCGCCGCCCCGACATGCCACCGCCCACACCCGGGCCACGACGCCGCACGACTCGGCCACCCACAGCCCAAGATGCACCAGGTAAGCCGCTCGCAGACCATGGCCGTCGTACCAGCATCCGGGGCCGCCGCCCCGGCCTAAAAGGCAACCGCTGCTGCCGCTGCCCAGCAGCCCCGACAGCCTCGCCGCCAGCACCCCCTTCCGGGACCGCCGTCCCGACATAGCACCGCTCGCAACCGAGCCACGACGCCGCACGAACTAGCCACCCGCAGCCTAAGCTGCCCAGGGAGAACTGCTTGCAGACCACGGACATCGTGCCAACCTCCGGGGCCGCCGCCCCGGCCTAAAAGACAGCCACAGATGCTGCCGCCACACCAGCCTCGACACCACCTCCCGCAACCACATGTCCCTCCAGCCGGTCACCACTCCAAGAACGATGCCCCAAGGGGGAGCATGACACAGAGCGCCATCATCGCCCGATCCCGGAAGATCTAGGGTCTCCCCGGAGTGGTCTGGGTGAAAGGCGAGCACCACGTCTCGACGGCATCTTCAAGAAGAGAAACGGCGCCAGAAGGCGTCGTTGCCGCCTGCCCAACGACAGCCGGAGCAGAGCTTTCGCTCGACGTTCTTGCACCCGCTCACCACGAGACCGACTAGCCCACCAGCTTCCACACTCCTCCAACCGCCGCACCCGCCGCCATCACCGACCGAGGAAGATCCCGCCACGCACACCCGCAGCCCCGGCATCCTCCTCACCGGCCACGCCCCTGCCGAACCGGGGGTGCAGCGCCGTGGACGCCAACGCGGCCACCTCGCCGTCACAGCCGCGCCGGCCCGCGCGGCCCAGATGGGCCCGCACGTGCCCAGCCATGGCGGACGCAGCAGCCGATGCGCACCCCCGGCCACGTCCCGCGCCGCCGCAGGAACCACGCCGTGCCGACCGAGCGCCGAAGCTCGCGCCGCCGCAACGCCGGCGACCTCGACCCGCTGCCCACGCGGCCAGGACGGAGGTCGCCCCCATCGAATCCGGGCGCGAGGCCACCGGATCCGCCGCCGCCCGCAGGACCACGGGCTCCGGAGCCGCCGCTCCGGCCTTCCTTGCCGGCGAGAGACCGGCGCCGCCCCGCCGGGTCCGGCCCTCACAGACGCGCCGCCAGCCACCAGGGCCCCTCCCGAACCGCCCTCGCTGGAGAACGGCCGGCCCGCCGCCACCGCGGCAAGACGCCAGCGGCAGCGGCGGCGAGAGCAGGCGAGGTGGAGGGCGGTTAGCGGCGGAGTTGGGGGCGCCCCGGCGTCGCCGCGGGAGGCGACGCGGGAGCGAGAGGATAAGGTGCGGGATACGACCTTTGGGACTGGGTGATGATGATGCGTGGAGTTGGTTGGTTCCGTAATCTGTTGAGGCACACACAATGACACGCTAGCAGGGTTGAGTGATGTGAAGCCCGTTACTCGAAATGTATTGGATTTGGCATCGGATTTAGCACAGTATGTGATTGGATCTTGGATTCTGTAGGTTGGCCTTTCTAATGTTTCATTCTTGTTTCCTACTCAATCAGGCCCCCCCAATCATAATTTCTATACATAACTACGGAGTATGTGATAGGCACTATATTAGAGCTACGTTTTTGTGTATGCACTTCTTATAACAAGTGAGAGACCGATCGAGCTACCTATTACTGGGACCGCATAATGATGCAGTCGATGCATAGCTACAGAAGGAAGAGCATAGACAAACACGCCGCGCCGTTCTCTTGTACTCCAGGTTTTGACGGATCGACTCATGCATGAGTGCGTTCTTTCGAAAGACTAGAAAACAGACGCACAAAAAAAGTTCAAGCGGTCATGTATCCGTTAGCCTTTTCAGATATTCAGTTCAGGTCTACGAGACCAGGACCGTGAAGCAGATCCATTAGTCTATCTTTTCAACGAGATACTAGTTTGATTACTCTAACTGCGACCATTGTTTGAGTAAGCACGGTGTTTAGCGCCCCTGTTATTATTGTTGTTGAATTGGACAACACTTGTGACGTTTCCACGGAGAAAAGAAATACACCATTTTCAAATTCTTCTTGGGCTCCTCCCTTGTTGGGCTCATTTTTATATTCTTGTGCATATGATTCAATTGGTTGGGAGATATGGCATTTTTTTTTGCCGAGGCTGAAGTTGAGCCGCTGGAGATACCCGAGTGGCGAGGGTGTTTCTGGGGGATCTCGCTAGAAAATGACATCAGATCATTAGAGGTGTCCCATATGGGCTCAACTACCATGGCGTCGTCCAATGGGTGTCTGATGCTGTTGTTAGAGGTGTTACAATTCACCACAAGAAGCAAAAATAGAGCCTTGTCCGAGCCGCAGCGACGACCAAAACTCTCTACAGAAAGCCGAGATTACAGTGCACCAGAGGGTAGTGGAATCAATTACACGGATGTGAGTTGCCACTACTTCCTGCTCGATAGACACTATCTAGTTCTAACCCGATGTCTACAATTCCTAGTGGAATCAATAGTGATTCTACATCTAGCATATAACAAGAGACGAGGCTTGGTCGTCCCCTCCCTCCCGCTACAGTAGAGAGAGAGCCATTGTTGGAACCTCCCGGGCGATCCACCTCTTCCGCCGCGGGATCCAGGATTTCTCGCCCTCCGCCGGCCGCTCCGGCGGCGGGAGGGCGGGGAATCCCCGATTCCCGGCTGTATATAGCGTAGGTTCTCCTAGGAACCCGCTCGTCGGCGCTGAGGAGGTGGTGGTGGCGGCGATGCGGTTTTTGGTGGCGGTGCTGTGCCTCTCCGACGGTGGTGGTCTTCGGAGCTCCGCCGTCAAGCATCCGTCTTCCTCGAGCTCGGCGGCCTGCGGTTCGTTCGAGCTCTTCGTCCCCGTCCAGATCGGGAGCGGTCGATCTGGTTTTGGTTGCTGCTGAAGGAGATGGTGTTCAAGGGCTTCGCGAAGGTGACGACGGCGCTGGGTGCAGGTCCTCAGGGACCGCTGTCCGGCGACTTCCCGGCTGCCAGGGGGTGGCTTCCAATCCAAGCGAGTAGTGGAGCTGCGGCGGATCCGGCGCGCCACCGGCTCGTCCTCGCCGGCGTTGACTTCGGTTTACAGGAGGACCCGTTTGTAATTTCTGGTTTCCTGTCGTTCCTCTCTGTAATTTGGAAGCTCTAATATCACCTTTCTTTCCCGCAAAAAAAAAAAGTGATTCTACATGCATCCATCCATCTCAGTACGTAATTTCTAAAACTTGTTCTATCTGTATCTATGCCAATAATTTCCAGACAAACAGAATCATAGTGTATATGTGTATACAGACAGTGTGGTTGTGTATGATACATATTTATAATGAAGAATCCATCCTTGGCGTACATCTTAGCTATGCTCTAAATGTTAGTGGTTGGGTAAGTTGTGGTGGTTCGCATCGAAACAATTCATTTCCTGAAACAGAGGGGATAAATAGTATGGATATGTTTTTCTTGCCTTGTGCAAGTTAATACAAATGGAAGCCAGGCCACACAGTACATGGAAGCATGCTAAACCTATATAAACTATACCATTTTTTCTTGCCACCATATTAGGTCACAATCTATGTTAATTTTTCTTCTATATCATGCATTAATCATTATATTCAGCCCTCGAGTCCAATTTAGCATGAAAGTTTTCTGGTGAACACAAATCTCAATTTCTTGAATTACTCAGATCCACTGTTACGAAGATCAATGGATTACATCTTTAAAAAATGCACAAATTGATAAAATGTGTAGGATTTTCCTATTACTGGGACCGCATAATGATTCAGTCGATGCATAGCTGCAAAAGGAAGAGCATGCCCAAACACGCCGCACTGTTCTATTGTACTCCAGGTTTTGACGGACCGACTCGTGCATGAGTGCGTTCTTTCGAAAGACTAGAAAACAGACGCAAGCGGTCATGTATCCGCTAGGTTTTGAAGTTATCGATTTATTATGGTCCAGTTCAGGTCTACAAGACCAGGACCATGAAGCAGATCGATTAGTATATTTTTCAATGACACTATTTTGATTAGTCCAATTGCCACCAAGCACGGTGTTTAGCGCCCATTTTTCTTGAATTGGACAACACTTATGCCGTTCAGCAAGGTACTATCTTACTTCAATATTGTTTTCTTAAATAATTGAAAGTAAGCTGCAAGCTATGCCACATTCACCTTGAGACGGCCCAATATTTGGTCCAGGAGTGTTCTTTCTCGGTGGCCGAGCTAGGCTTACCAGTTCCTCTCCTTCCATACACCCTAAATGGCATAGATGATGACGCCGCTAGCTTTGCATTTTTCTTCCTTTGTCAGTGCCAAGTTTTAGTCCTGCCACGAACCCTCAAAGCACATTATTGGCGGCGAGACTGAGCCCGAGGCCACCGGTAAGCCTAGCTCCATGAGGATGGAATCACGAACAGAGGTAGTACGTCTTGTTAGGACGGAGATTGCGCAGGGCGCTCTTCCTACTCTGATGACCCAGGAGACCTCCTAATTTCTTTGGCGTTGGCCTCTTTTGCCTTTACCTCTGGGGTTTTCTGTAAATACTTTCTCTATTTAATTGAACTAGCAAGGTGGCCCTCGCAAATGCGAGGGCATCGTCTTTAGCATATTAAATATGTTCATGAACTTAAGTTGTGATTTCATAGATACTGGAAAGAGGAAAATTTAAACCATACAATTCTATGACTACCTTAAATAGATAAATTATCATCAGCGTGGAACCTTTTGGTTTATGGGAGAGGAGGTGTTCTTACATTTTAAAAAACTGTCACATATTCTAGAACGTCGTTTAAATTTAACTATAGGTACTGCTATATATATTAATACTCTCTTTCCACATAGCTTACTAAAGTAAAAAAAAAAAAATTGGATGGTACATAGTTATAGCATTTTAACACGTCATCAATTAATTTCAAGTCACCTCACAAAATATAATTTTAATTGCACCACAAAATTTTAGCAAGCATGTTGTTATTCCTCCTTGAAGCATCCTCATACTACCCAATATTGTAGGTCGATTATTTTATTCACATGATTTCATTGTCTCTCTCTACTAAACCCACTCTTCAACCCAATAATCATACGCTCTCGCTCTGTTGTATTTATCGTGTCATGAAACAGTATTATTTTGGCATCTTCATTGGTCATATTTTTTATATATGTTTGAAAGTTCCAAGAATGTCTCTACTTATATTCTATGAATAAGAAATCGAATCAATTTCCTCGCAAAAACCCCAAAAGAACCGACATAAAAGTGTACTTAATTACAACATAGGAAAACCAGAGGAACTCATTAGACATGACTATTTTTCAAAGGATAATACTCAAAACAATTTTTTTCATTTCCAGTCGAGTGTGATTGGTAGAAATACTTTCTTAGATTTATAGTTCTCAAAAGTAAAAATCCTAAGTTCATAGGTAATTTCTACGAAGCACCATTTAATAATCACTCTAGAATTATTTTTAGCAAAATGGTACTATCAGTTTTGATAGAAAGCAAATATTATCGATGACATATCTTAAGAACACCCATTTTGTTGGTATTCATAGTTCATCTTAATTTTTAAACTCTACAATCATTGGATGATGTTTTATATCACGTGGAAGTATACTCATGAATCCTTTCAGTTATTTTAATTCTAAGTTATATTATTAAAAATTATACTCTTTAGAAGGTCTATCGGTTGGTGCAATTATCGCGATCTATTAATCAGAAAACTATGAGAATCTGTTGACTTGTGATTTGTTAAAACATAATTGTGATGGTATGTTGGGTTCCATCTTGTTTATTAATACTTATGGTAATTTGTATTTTGTGATATACTAACAAAAGGAAGGTCTGCTAGACTGATGACCAGCTGTTTTTTTTCTTTTCGAGAACTTCTCGCACGTGTTTGTTTCTCTACCATATTGTTCTTGTTTACAATAATTTGTTTTGAAAGGTAACTTCCTTTTTTGAAATATATTTAATTATGATTATGCATTATAAAGTATCTCCCTTTCAAATTTAGATCGCTTGTCCTCGAATCTGATATCTAAATTTTCCTTATCACTTAAAAAGAAGTTATTTCAACCTCTGCGAAGCTACATTCAGCCTAAACAACACATAAAGGCTTCCAGAGGTGAGAGAGTTAATAATCAATCTCCTAAATGTGTTTTGCGTATGTTCTTTTTTTAGGGAAGGTTGTACATATGTTATGTTAGTGTCTTCTTCATGACAATGTCTTGGGGTTGATACGGTGCCATAAGGAATAAAAGAATATTGGCTCTGCATAATTCTTTGTGTTTTCTGTGAATAAACACTTATCGGATAGTGGTGCATGTAATCGAAGTTCCTAGAATCAATCTCGTAAGTGTATTTCTGGTATTTTATGTTAGTATGTTCTGCATGAAAATGTCATGGTATTGAGATGGTTCCATATGTTATAAAAGACTATTGGCTTCGCCTAATTCTTTGTGTTTTTTCTATGGTTCAACGCTTTTCAGGCAGTGGTGTATACAGATGGTGCTCGTCGTTTGTCATTTTTCATATTAGTCAAACATCGGGCTTTTGCGCCACATGTTTCTAATTAAATATGATTGCACTTTTGATTATGAGCATCGATAGTGTCAATAATGGTAATATTTTTAATCTCAATCCTCCTTGACTCAAGTTGTCCATATACGATGTGGTCTAAGTATGTGTATCTATATGATGGCCCGCATAAAATACATATAAATTGTTTATTTTTATAATTCTAATCATTTATGAAGTTAAAATGTTTTATGAAATGCATGCAAATGCTCAAGGCAATGTTTCCATTTCAAAGTTATATTATTAACATATAATTTTTTTTCTTTTGTGTTATGATTAACATTAATTCAGTAGAATGTAGTTTTTACTGGTGGGTGAATGTTGTTCCGTTAGGTTACCGCCACTTGGTCCTTTAATATATTAAGGTTGTTGAATATTATATTAATGTATCAATGAACAGAGATCTCTCGGGCTCTGGAGCTCCAGTGATTTCTTTGTTTTCTAAAATCAAAAAATATGTTTACAAACATGTAAAATTCTGAAATAAAATCATTTATATTGTCAATGATGTATGGCATAAACAAGCAAAATTGTAATTAGAAATACTCCATATCCAAGGGTACATAAAATGTTATATGTGTGGATCTGAATATACACACTTTCAAAATCTCCAAAATATACAAAAAATTATCAATATTTTCTAGCCATAATACCCATTTGATTTTACATGGTTTTGTACACGTGTCATTACGTTTGAGATGGGTTCTTCTAGAGTTGTGCTATGCATACGACGCTTTGCATCAACGCTCGTGCGACGTAATCCGAACGAACCTCTGCTAAAAATGCTTGATCGAGTATCCCGACTGACTGTTGTGTCGTATGAAAGTCGGATGGAAAGTTTACGTAAGCAGTCAATTCCGGTTCTCCTATATTAGAGAAAAAAATCTTAATTTAGTATTTCTAGCCATAATACCCATTTGATTTTACATGGTTTTGTACACGTGGCATTACGTTTGAGATGAGTTCTTCCAGAGTTGTGCTATGCATACGATGCTTTGCGCCAACGCTTGTGCGACGTAATCTGAACAAGCCTCTGCTAAAAACGCTTGATCGGGTATCCCGACTGACTGTTGTGTCGTATGAAAGTCGGATGGAAAGTTTACGTACGCAGTCAATTCCAGTTCTCCGATATTAGCGGAAAAAAAATCTCAATTTAGTATTTCTAGCCATAATACCCATTTGGTTTTACATGGTTTTGTACACGTGGCATTACGTTTGAGATGGTTCTTCTAGAGTTGTGCTATGCATACGACGCTTTGCGTCAACGCTCGTGCGACGTAATCCGAACGAACCTCTGCTAAAAACGCTTGATCGAGTATCCCGACTGACTGTTGTGTCGTATGAAAGTCAGATGGAAAGTTTACGTACGCAGTCAATTCCGGTTCTTCTATATCAGCGAAAAAATCTCAATTTACTATTTGATCGATAAGCATTCTTATCAAATGACACGTGTTTTATGGTCTTAAGATACATCGCAAGTCAAATAATATTATTTTGGTTAGGAATGGAATCTGCCGAATCAGTTTTGGTGAAGCATGGACCGACCGAGCAAGTTTTGGTTAGTTTATAAAAGAAAAACTAGGCAAGATGGCGCGACGGACACGCTGCGCCTGTGTGTACATGAGCATATTTTGTGTATTTAATAGTGTTAAGTAGTTAGTCTTTTTGTTCAAAGAGTAAAATGGATGTGCTGAAGCGAAAGATTGTATGTATTAAGAGAAGTGTTTGTAGTTAGACGTGTGAGTTCAATTTGTATTGACAGGTACCGTGGGTTTATTAAATCATTGTATAATTTTGTGATCACCAATTGTAATATTTTAAAGATAAACTGGGATGAATCTAAAAATAGCCGGATGTACAGTGGACGAATGTCGGACGGAAATTTGTGTCGCAAATTATCATTCTATAGGCTAAAAAGAAGGAATGAGAAAAAGAGGAGAAAATATTTAGTTGTTTTTTTTTTGTAAGAAATACAGTCGAAAAGTCTAAACTTGTTCGAGAGGTATATGTATGTATGTAAATGTGGTTGGTAAGTTATACACAAAAAGAAATGCCAAAAATTACTATCGAAAAGTCCACTAAAAGGTTTTAAAAACTGTAAAAAAGCAAAAGAAAAATACCATCAAAAAGTTCAAACTCATCTAGGTCGAAAAGTTTAAACTTGTTCGAGAGGTATATGCATGTATGTAAATGTGGTTGGTAATTTCACAAAAAAAAAGAAGGCCAAAAAAATTGTATCGAAAAGTCCAAAAAATGTTTTAAAAATGAAAAAAGCGAAAGAAAAGGTTTAAAAACTGGGAAAAAGCGAAAAAAAATACCGTCAGAAAGTCTAAACTTATGGAGGTCGAAAAATCTAAGCTTGTTCGAGAGGTATATGTGTGTAAATTCGGTTTGTATTTTTTAGACAAAAAAACACTAAAAATCACAATTGGAAAGTCCGAAGAAGGTTTAAAAAACTGTAAAAAAGCTAAAGAAAAATACCGTCAAAAAGTCTAAACTTGTTTAGAAGGCAGTCCTATGTAAATAGGCTTGGAAAAATTTTAGCCAGAAAATATACGCTGAAAATACTGCCAAAAAGAAAAGTCTATATGTAAAAAGAAACTAAGAAAAAAAAAGCTAAAAAAGGTTGACCGACTGTTCACCGGATGATACACCGGTCATTGCACAGCTATATTCACCGGTGTGACCGGCTTGTTTACCGGGTGGAGCACTATTCATCTGGAATAGCTATGTTTTTCTTCAGTGTAGGGGATAGTAACCATGGATGAGCCGATGGATTTAGATGAACTCTTTGAGTTGAATTTAAAGATTAGAGAGAAATACTTAAATGTCCGGCAAAATAAAAATGTTAAAACATGAAAGTTGTTTGGAAGGGTGATATCCATCTTCTCGTGAAAGAAAAATTCAAACGGATGACGGAGTGCGACGAATTTGAGAAAATTCGTCAAATGTTTTTGTGAATCTGGATCCAAAATTAAGGAGTTAGAGTCGACCAAACTCGGAACCGATCACGGGAATGAAACCTACTCGTCGACGCGCATATATTTCATGTATGTGTTATCATTAAAAGGAGAGGGAATCGTAAGTTTTGAAGACGGTACTGTGCATCACGGGCGTACCGGTACTGTTCATCCGGGGGTACTGTTCATCGCAGTCACCGGCCTGTTCATCACGTTGGTACCGGTACTGTTCATCACGTAATGTTCATCGCAGGCAGCGGCCACACTTTTTACCGACTGTTTGCTGGCACTGTTCATCATTGACCGGTACTGTTCGTCGTGATAGTACTGTTCACTGACACTGTGCGCGAGGGCTGTTCATCGGGCAGAGTACTGTTTACTGGATGGGGGAAGGATCGTGGACCATCGATTCGCGATCAGACGACCAGGAATCGTACGGTAGCTACTGTTCAGGGTTTTTTTTGCAAAAGGCCACGCACTGTTCAACACCGTAGACATGAACAGAGCGCTCACAGCTCACGAATCGGCACTGCTTTCATATAGTTAGTATATACTAGACAACTTAGCGCGGCGTACGCCGCGGTCGTGTGGTTAGAAGAAAAAATACCACCGAGTAAAAAATTCAAATTTGGAAATGTCCGCATTCAAAAGTTGTTCAGATTTGAAAATTGTTGAAATTCAAAAAAAGTTTATGTTGAAAAGTTGTTCAAATTTTAAAAATGGTCAAATTTGAATTATTTTAGCGTTTATTAAATGCTCAGATTTTGTGTTCATGTTGATATATTTGTCATACTTGTAAATACCGCGGTGGAAAGAATTCAAATTTGGAAATGTCCACATTCAAATTTGTTCAGATTTGAGTGTACTGAAATTTGGAAAAAGTTTGCATTTAAAATTTGTTCAAATTTAAAATTGTTAAAATTGGAAAGCTATTCATATTTGAATTTGGTTTACGTTTTTTGAATGCTCAAATTTGAAAGGCATTCAAAATTTTGAAATATTCAAATTTGAATTTTTATCGTGTGCCATAAATAGTCAGCGTTTATTTTTGTGTTCATGTTGATATATTTGTCACATTTGTAAATACCGTGGTGTGAGAAATTCAAATTTGAAAAAGTCCACGTTCAAAAATTGTTCAGATTTGAATGTATCGAAATTCGAAACAAGTTGATATTTATAAATTGTTTGAATTGAAAAAATTGTTAAAAGTGGGAAGTTATTCATATGTGAATTATTTTTTACGTTTTTTAAATGCTCAGATTTGAAAGGCATTAAAAGTTTTGAAGTATTCAAATTTGAAATTTGATCATATGCCATGAATAGTCAACGTTTATTTTTGTGTTAATGTTGATATAGTTGTCACATTTGTAAATACCGTGGTAAAAAAATTCAAATTTGAATATGTACTCATTGAAAAGTTGTTTAGATTTTAATGTATGGAAATTAAAAAGAAAAAGTTTACATTTACAAATTGTTTAAATTCAAGAATTGTTAAAAGTGGGAAGTAAAGGCATTAATTTTTTTTAAATATTCAAATTTGAACTTTGATCATATTTGGAGTATTTGTTTTTTTGCATATTTGTAAATTTGAAATAGATTTGAAGTTATTGTTTAAATATTTATAAAAACATTTACATATTTATAAATTTTCCAAAAAAATTACATATTTATAAATTTGAAGTTTTTTTTTCGCAGCATTTAGCATTTTCTGGAAATTGTTTATATAGGGTGGGCCCACCTGGCAGAAGTTTAACAATTTCTGAAATTGTTTCTGAAAAAAAAACTGGCATGTGGGTCCACAGATGGCGTCGTGCTGACGTCATCAATGGCCACAGCGGCCACGGCGAGCTCGCCGGCGTCGCGTCCGCACGAGCTGGGATGCGCGCGTGCGCGCGGCGGACGCGCGTGGACGCGGGGTGGCCGGGAGCGGCGGCGCCGCTGCGTTTTGGTCACCGGAGCTGTGGCCGGTGGCGTCCGAACACGGCGGCGGAAGCAGGCGCACGGCGGCGGCGAATCCGGCGCACGCGCGGCGTCCCAGCACGCGTTTGTCGGCGAGGAGGGAGAGGACGCGGCGGCAGAGCGTGCTACGTGCGTCGATCTGAGCGGGGAAGTGCGGAGCGGCGGCGTCGCGCGTCGGCCGCGGCGGCGACCTCGGGCCGTCGCGGGAGAAGAAGGAGGGAGGGGGAGATGTGGTGCGCTTTTTGTAGGGAGGTCCCGAGAATTTCCTCGAATTGCAAGCAGGCCCCTCGCAGCGAGGAAAGTTGGACTGCGAGGTAATTTCTCGAGTTGGGAGTATTTTTTAAAATTTGGTGCGTCAAAAATCGTGCGAGTCGGGTGACCGGCTGGAAACCGGTTTCACCGGCTGTTAACCGGGCGACGTGGCGTGTTCTTATTGGTAGAAATTCGGCGGGTACTGTAGCGCGCTGGGAGAGGGCGTGGTCGTTTCCTGGCCGTCGGATCAGTCCGATCGGACGGCTGAGAAAAGCTGGTGACGTGGATAGTGCGGATAGTGCGGAGGGGGGTGATTCTTACCAACTTTTATATATTAATCTATGAGTCCGGTCAGGTTTCTTGGCATGTGCCACCAAATAAATTGAAAAAAAAAGTAAGAGTCACGTGACATGTTGTGTTGCACAATGATTAAACAGGTTACGTGGCTTTTGGAAAAAAAATGAGAGTCACGTATTGACACGCTAATCATGTTGCACTGATTAAACATGTTACGTAACTATTGGCTTTCATTAAATCTTAGCCACAAATAGTAGATCTGACTGTCGAAATATTTTTGATGATGTGGATTAACCTGACGCCTAAAAAAACTAACTCACTTTGCTTTTAGTATATAATAGATAGATAGATGGCAGTATGCCCACTTTTTCCATCAAAAATAAATTGAAAGTACACATAGACACACTTTACACGATCACCAGCATACACCCTGCGCACGTAGACCCAAGCGAACGAGGGAGGCCAGTAGTGACATTTGTTTGGCAGAAAAAACAGGTGGTAATTTGATATGTGAACCTTACTAATTGAAGTCCTAGTACAATGTTTTTAGGTGATACCAAGCCGCAAGGACTTTTGGTCAGTACAAGGAACATATTCTTGTTCTACTCCTTTGTATCCTGCTAATTAACCTGAAACATTTATTTTGATTTCATTAATTTTTAGGATTAGTTGAATTGATTGAGACCTAAAGATATTGCACCTTCCATCTTCACCCTATCTTCAAAGAAAAAGTTGCAACGCCAAGAAGGTGCTCCAAAATAACAACTGAATTAGCTAGATCAACACCTCCCAAGGTCTCCGTCTGGTGCCCATCCAAGTCTTCTTCATTCTACGGGGAAAGCTACAATCTATTATGCTCAGTCCAAGAAACAATGACTCTATTAGTTGGGAATTCACAGTTGATGGATGCTACATTTTAGACGGATGGCTTGAGTGGAGCCCAGTTTTAAATTAATAAAGCCAACCGGCTAGGTTCATACAACAAACAACTCATAAAGTCACACAGGACCGAACATAAGGTTCCAGGTAGCACGCAGCCTACATCAACACTCACAATCAACACTCACAACTCAAGATAAAAAGCTAGGGGTACACAGCCCGTAGGGCCTACAGTAGCTATAGGCAGGTAGAGGTGCGGAACTCAGTCTCTATCACGCACGGTGTCATGGAGCAGCCGAATCCTTCTGATCGCCTTCTTCAAAGCTCTCCTATCCTAACGTCTAGCCACTGGCTTCCAAACCTGCATGGACATAGACAATTTGTAGAGGATATTAGTCGGCTGTGATGGGAAGATCCTGTCAATTGTGAATCTATTCCTCATGTTCCAAAGTATCCAGCAAAGGGCGGCACAGGAAATCCACAACACCTGTCGTAACTGACTCGTGGACTGACGAACTAATCCATAGAGCTCAGCGAATCATGAGGGGCTCCAAGAGTAGGAAAACAGTTCCCTAACTGTGCTCCAAAGGAACCTAGCAAGGATGCACCTAAAGAAAATGTGGTTTGTGTTCTCAAACTCGTCACATAAGGTGCACCTGCCATTAGAAGGTCTATATCTCCGGCTGATATTGTCGTTGAAAGGGAGCCTTTTCCTAACTAACTGCCAGAGAAAGATACGTATGCTACTCCGAGCGGGCGCACGAACATACGTCTACACTATGGTGCGTCAGAGCATGATTACAAGTGTGTCCGATGAATCACACCTATGCAGTCAAACAATCACTGTCAGGTACATCAATACTAACTAGATCTTTTCCAATGTCTACAATTCCTAATAAAATGAATTGACATTCTACATGCATGCACCGCGTGCATCCATCTATCTCGATACAGCTGTTGTAACACTTGCTCCTTATGTATCTATTCAAATGTTTTTTCAGCTGCGTTAAGTGGTTGTGTATAAACTAATAGACAAGTGGATTTGCATGGTATATATATTGATGGGTTTATACGAGGGGGCATGTTGCTATGCTCTAAATGTTAGTGATGGTGTTAGCTGTGGTGGGTGATGTCAGTTCAATTCTCTGAGTTTTCCATAGTACATTTCCTACACAAATCCACCCGTTTCTATTAAATTCTCAAAAATCCACCACAGTTATGCTTGTTGGTTTTAAATAGCACTGACTCTTGTAGTTATCCGCGCTAAGCTGATTTCTGACATTGCGTCCTAGTGTCAGGGGTGACGTTGCACTAGCGTAGACGGCCGTTTCGGAATGGCCGTTAATGGCACCCAGCAATTGCGCGCAAAGTTTGTAAATCAACCGGTATTTAGTATTTTTTTTAAATCCACCGGTTTTGTGCTGATTCGTTGCAAATAGCACTGAATGTTCATTCTAACACGTTAACAAGGTTTCTGACACGTGGAGCCCACTATCAGTCTTACGTGGCAAAAGAGAACACACTCAAAGAATACATATGTTATACATGTTATAATTTAAGTACATTTTTGTAATTTTCAAACGACCACACCCGACCTTCCCATACCTCCAACCGAGAGCCGACCAATCCTGCTGCCGCCGGCCCGGTCCTCCCGTCTCCCCATGATCTCGCGCCTTGGTACATGTCGCCGCGAGAAACGTAACTGGCGGCCTGAGACTTCTATCGGCGCCCTGATCCCTGTCGGCGACATTGCTGTAGCGTTTGCCGCCCACACCGGGACACCGCCGCCGTGAGCCGACCATTCTTTGGGCTGCATCGTGGCAGCGGTGGAAAGGTTTCTGGTGGACATGGCCGCCGCGTGGAGGTCGCCCGGGATGTCCGAGCCTAGTCAGGATGGCCAATGGCAACTGGACGGCAAGGTATAGCCATACAGGTAAGGGGTACAGTTTGGCTTTGACCGCGGGGAAACCAGCTCGATCCGTGGATAAAAAGAAAAGAAAAGTTGTGTCCAAAAGAAGACTAGTGTCGGCCAGCCAGGGAAAGCGCGCGGGGCATGGAGGCCGGCGGCGGCTGCCGTCGTGACTCGTGAGGATCTTTTTTGAGAGAGGAAAAGGGAGTTTGCAAGAGAACCTCTGACTTTTGAATGTCTCTCTTCAACAGTTTCGAAGTGCCACGTAGCTCTGACAACGGGGTCCACGTGTGAGGAAGTCTGGCACGGCTAATAGGTACGTTCAATGCTATTTGCAACGAACCAACGCAAAACCGGTGGATTTTGATAAATTACTGAATGTCGGTGGATTTGCAAACTTTGTGCACAATTGTGGTGGTTTTTTAGGATTTGTGTTCACGTCTGTCCGAAATGGCCGTCTACTCTAGTGCCACGCCACCCCGGACACCGGGACCTGGTGTCATAAATCGGCTAGCGCGGCTAAATTTGAGAATCAGTTCTATTTGAAACGAACCAGCGCAATGTTGGTAGATTTTTCAGAAATTACTAGGAGCCGGTCGATTTGCGAACTTCCCGCTGAATTGTGGTGGTTTTTTGAAATTAACTCCAGCAAATGAAGGAGGAAATGTTGCCAATCATGTGTAAAAAAACATGTGGTGCAGCAAAGCAAGGTACACACCAACTGGTGACTTCCTAAATGCTATTTTCTATAATTCTCATAGATTTGCGGGATAAACCAAACAATCAAGCCAAAAGTTGTAAGGTACGACGATTGGAAGGACCTATGTTATCTGTATAAGGTTCAGACTACGGGTCCATCAGAGCATGATCACACAATTACTCATTGAGTTACATGCATATACGCAAGCAACTACACTCGGGTTCAGACTACGGGTCCATCAGTTTTTCTTGGGCTCACAACAAGTGGAGTATGCTGATCTGATCTGGAGCAGTGCGGCTCCGCTGAAAGAGCAAATGTTCATGTGGCTCGCGATTAGGAATCGATGTTGGACAGGAGCCAGGCTAACAGCGAGGGGGTTGCGGGGCCCGGCGAGATGTTTGTACTGCGATCAGCATGCTGAAACCATGGATCACATTATGGTTCAGTGCCCTGGCTCCAGGTCCATTTGGTTCAGAATCCTGTCTGCCAGCGGGTTCATCCGATTCATGCCGTAGCAGGACAGTCTGTTCCGAACCTGTTGGAATCAGTTAGCTGCTTGCCAACCAAAAGGAAGGAGGAAGGAGCTGACCACCAACGCGATAGCTTGCTGCAGGATTTTGTGGCTGGAGAGGAACAACAGATATTTCGATGGCAAATTTGCTTCTAAAGATGCTATTGTTTGTAGCATTAAAGATGTAATTCAGACTTGGTGTCTAGCTAAGCAGAACGCAGAGAGACGCGAGGAGTAGTCTAGTAGTTTCGTTGGACGTGGGCAGTTTGAGGCTGCACTGTAATTTGTAACAACTCTCTCTTCTTAATGTCATGACATGCATGTCTTGCATGTTCTTGAAAAATGTGTGCACATCATTCATTCATCCCTCTTGGTACGCCTCTTGTAGTGCAGTCCCTACTCCCTACATAACAGGTTCAGACTACGGTCCATCATGGCATGATTACTCGAGTAGTGGATGTATCTTATACATGTAGGCAAGCAACTACGCTCAGAATCTGTGACACTAACTAGTTCTTTCCCAATGTATACAATTCCTAATAAAATTGACATCCTGCGTGCACCACGAGTTCATCCATCCATATTGGTACGCCTCGTCTAGCACTTGTTACATCTCTTTCTATTATTCCCATGATGTTCCAAACAACGTACAACATAGAGTTGATGAGTATAAACTAAGAGACAATGTGGACGGGCATGGTATAAATATCGAAGGATCGATACGGGAGGACATTCTGTTTAAATGTTAATGATATTGCAAGGTGTGGTGGGTGATGTCGAATCAATTCTCTGAGATTCTCGTAGTACAGTTACCTCTATTCAAAACGGAATAAATATTATTGATATGCTCAATAACTTGGTTCAAGTTAATCTGGATGTAAATCACGTATGTCATGCATTTTCACGTATCGGCCTATTCCAGAGCCTACAGCTAGCAAAGGAAAGACGCCCTCTCTTCCTGACCGTGATAGCAGGCCGGCCGTACCAACTGCAGCTTCAAAGTGGAGTGCTCCAGCCTAAGCAGTTCAAGGCGAATGTGTATGCTGGCTGGGATCACCACAGCAAAGAGGCAGGAATTGGAGTGGTTATCCGCGACTACCGCGGTACGGCAATATTATCTGAATGGAAGTTCGTTCCTAGGTGTGCAAGCGCTGAGGAGGCGGAGGTACTAGCATGTCTTGAGGGCCTGAAACACCTAGTTAACCTGCAGAGTTGGCCTGCAACCATCGAGTCCGTCTTCGTTTGGTGCAGACTATACACGAGGACGGCAAAGATAGTTCCGCGTGCTGGGTCAGCTATCAGGAAATTATGGAGCTTCTGAAGATCTATGATGGAATAAAGTCAGCAAGGTGGGCAACGGGCTAGAACGGTGAGGTTCCGACCTGCATGTCGCAGATCCTTGCAATCGATTGTAATAACATTATTGTCTAATTAATAAAGCTCACGATTCCCTCAAAAAAAAAATACAATTGTCTCCTGCCGGCACACACGTTTGTGGTTCAAACAGACACAAAATCATGGCCATAATTCAACACTATAGTGATCCCATAGATACAAATTAGATACATGTAGGATTCGCCATTGATATCACATGAAATACTTCAAGTCGTGAATGGATATTTCAGCCTGGCTAGAACCATGACCAAACTATTTTCGTTAGCCTTCACACACTGTGCATATTCTCCTTCCATGTGATTCGAAATATTACACATTGTGGTAGTCGCTTCAAGTTCAAGATGCATAATGGATACATGGATGATTTTTCTACCTTGCATGTTCTGCCAGTCTTTCATGAGTTAAGATCTCTTATGTGTTCAAACCCATCATTAGTTCAAGGGAGGCAAGAGGTCGCTCATGATGAAATATTCATTACAAGTTACTACAGAGCTTTAGATTCAAACAAACATGATTCTGCATTGTAAGCCCAAGAAGACCAACTCTGTTTGTCCGGTAGGATTCTGCGACCGATCGTCCACAAAAAAAAGCATAGTGTAGGAGCATATGGCATACTCGGTGCTATGGCTGAATAAATCTATTACTCCCAATGGAAATGTAATTTGAAACCTTCTCATGAGCAATATTTTATCATGCCAAGGGGTAATTCCCTGAGTCTTTTCACCACGGCATGCCTCAAGTCCATCCAAATCGGACCCCTCAATGAACGTGTCCAAAAAAAAAAATGTAACTGCGGTTGGATATGTTCCCATCACACAAAATCGCGACGCTTATGGGAGCTTCTGCAGATGATAGACCTGAAGCACAAAAGCTACAAGGGAAATGGGCATCTCTTGCCAACAAAGAAGCGAGGAAATGTTGCCAATCATGGGTAAAAGGAAAGAAAGAAAGAAAGAAAGAAAGAAAGAAAGGGAGGTGCAGCAGGGCAAGGTTCAGAAAAGATACGCGCACGCACACCCCTAAAAATAGGATACATGCACGTCTCAACCTCTGACATAAGCTACAAACAATAAAGGTTAACTTACATTACCTCTTTCCCAAAAAGGCTAAGACCAACTTGGCGCTGCTTAATTGAGCAAAATGATGCACCAATCACTGACCTCCCGATGCTATTTTTTCTATTAGTTCTAATAGATCTATCAAGAGAAAGCAGACAACAAAGCCAAAGATAGGTACACCAAGCTGACAATTAGCGCAGAGTTCCGGAACAACAACACACCAACTTTACATAACATATACTGGCCTCTGAATTCATCACAAGAGGCCAGGATTTGAGAAATATATGCGGGGTGATGCGATGGCCACTAGAGCCACAGTTTGCTTAATGTGGCCATACTGATAACGTTAATTTATCTCGCGAGTCTAATAGACAGGAACAACGAAACTACAAGAGGAAGCATCTCGGTTCCGTGTAACCCATTTGTCTCTGCATCAAATTAATATTTCATGTTTGTATCTGGGCAATTGGCCCAGAACTTGTTTGTGTTTGCATTTCTCAGCAAGTAGAATCCACGTTAGAGCACATGGTCACATCAATAATGTTAGCCGGACAAACAATTTAACACATACATGCTGATATTGTACATAAAGGGGCAGGTTAAAAGAAGGAAACCAACAGGCAAGATGCTATAGTTACATAGAGATTAGTACTATTACTTGCCCAGTACTGCTGCACGTGGATATGTGCAGGCAGAGTAGCACAGCCTAGGTCATACTACTCACAGTGGTAGGGGAGTTGACCAGCAGGAAATTACTGGACATAATCAATTCTGAAGTGAGCAGATGTGATGTTGCATATCATAATTGATCAGAAAACAACGTGGATTGAGAAGGAGGTAACCCATTGCTGTCGAGGAAAAGATCTGAGGGGCTATCATGCAGAATGACTAAAGAATCACCTAACGATGAATAGCAGAAGCAGAAGTTGACATATATTAACTTCATCACCTTACATAATGAAAAAAAAAAAAAAAGATCTAGTGCCTGGCTGCCTGCTATCCTAAGTCTGAGAAACTCTGCAGGATTGATTGATAACAGAATGGCTCCAAATAATCAGAATGTCTCTTTGAAGAGATACATTTTAAAATGATTTACCATTTTTTATCCTACTGCTTCCATTCCAGTTTTCAAACATCTGCTTGATTAGCATGAAGGTTAAGCCATAAAAAGGATTTAAGATTCATAAAAACTCCGCTTCTTCCAAAATCGATATGTAAAGCTAGCAACGGTATATGCATATATTTTTTTCCAAAAAGCAGATCACCTGTGTATGGCAGATGACAAGATATAGACCAGATAATATGTTAGTCGGAAAAGGTATTGAAAGATGAGCAGAGTTGTTTTAATCACCATGAATGAACCTTGGTCTGGAAGTTTGGTTAGAACCTTGGCCCAAGCTCTTAATTGGTCCCAGATGTTCTAGCCAGTGCATGAAGCACCTAAGACTCGAGGCTAAGATACAACCTGGGCAAGTTAATTAACAAAGCCAAAGAATAGGGTCATACGACAGGAGAACTACACTTCCACACTGTTTGTTTAAATACTGAATAAATGTAATTCATTGCTGTCTCCAACATCTTAATATCCCATAATGCCAAGCAGTGAGGGTGAACTAACTTCAACTTTATTTCCTTTCCTTCGTCTTTTTTCATGTATCATCAGAGGTTCCATATAATTTTATTCTATTTTAGGTTTTTTTTCTGAGACCAAGAGTTCTAGTTTCATAAATTGTCAGGATTACAGTCATGCTGAATACAGTCATTCAGGAAGTCATGTACATCAATCAGCCAAATCCCTCCTGGCCTATCAATCAAAGCCTTTGTTAATAAGTGAGCTGCCATATTGGCTTCTCATTCTAAATTCCACCTTAGGTTTGTCAGCACTCATTAGTACTTTTGTGGTAAAAAGTTATGAGTAGTATGATGTAGCTGACTCTATATCCTCAAAGTACTGGCTCATGTACATATACTAATACTATGTTTATTTGCAGTTTTGCACCAAGTGGATGATTGCTTAGCAAGTCAGCATACAATCCATAAATCATGTCATCTCTCTTTACCTGCAGTAGACACTGCATTTATTTTCAGTTGCAGTGGGAAGAATGCACTAACAGGTTTGCTTAAGCGAACGGGTGGTCCAGCGGTTTATGAGCACTGCTTTGTAGCAGACTAGACTATTTAATATAAGGCTTCTCCTAAGCCTTTTGTCCCAAACAAGTTCGGGTAGGGTAGATATGAAACCCTTTCATGAGGACTTGCCAGGAGGTCACCCATCCTAGGCTATTTAATATACGTATTTAGAAAAAAATATTCCCGTTAGTTTGTTTGGCGAACCAATTACATGTCACAGAATAAACATACTCAGCATAAGCTTAGCAGTTTTACACCACCATAAACATATACTCCCACCTTTTTTAATATAAGATGTTTTAAGTGTTGTACATGTTGTCTAGATACATACGAAGGTGAGTGAACATGCACACTAATAGATGTCTACATACATTTGTGTATATGTGCATGTGGACAAATGCCAAAACATCTTATATTAAAAAACAGAGGGAGTATGTCAATAAAAGGAACCCACTTGTCATCAAAAGCCAGAAGCATTTCAAGTGTGCATGACAATAGGAAACAAGACTAGGATTTCCTATTAACGACAAAACTGAAGGTGATATCCAACAAAACAGGAAAATATATTGGGTAAACCAATTCTTGCAACTCTATTAGTAGTCTACGAGACAAAGCAATGGATTACAAAATATTGTAAAGGTGGAAATATAGGCGCAGTCATTAATTATCAGAGCCAGAAATGATGTATGCACTCATAAACTCCTCTATGAAGTGGCAAAACGAGAGCCTTGAAAGATAGTGATCTTGTGCCAAATACCACAACCACATGAATAAAAAGGCACACTAGCATCCTGGTGAGTGACAGACGTGCATGTGTCTACTACAATAATCGGATAACAAAGTCTGCATATGAGTCAGGATGCTCTAACAAGTCACCAAAGCAAGCCTTCACCTGAAATGACATTCCTACCTTTGAAACACCAACTTTAAGGTTGAAACAGGTTGAAGTGCCGCCAAAGCAACTCCTAACATGTGTTTCTCGAGGGCAACACCATGTCAATTCAGTAATGGTGGATCACATGTAAGATCTCATTATAAAATCTGTGGAAGATATCATTGTGGCGCAGACATATTGCCAGGAGTTTTGTTGATCTCATTTATCAATAGTTGGATTCCATTTTAACATACTCCACACTGTCAAGCACTGAGGCCAAAAGTGTACCAGCCCGAAAAGAACATAAATACTCGTTGCCCCTGCCCTGACTGGCACAAGACTGACAATCATCATATACTCACATACCTATCTATGTATTGGTCAATGGCTTAGCTTGAAAATTCAGTGCTAGTTTTTTTTTTAATCTAAAATTCAGTGCTAGTTGCTAAAACAATTTGTCGAAGTTTTCTCTCCATGGGTTATGGGTACCATACATCAAAATGAAGGCAAATATAGTTCAGGTGGATAATGCCATATCTACAAAGTCTAAGCATCTGACACCAAAATTTGCAAAATGATTAAATATTTAGCTGATAACAATCTCTAGTACTTCAGTTCCACCAATAAACACTTGAACTGGATGGGAGGATTGCTAAGGGACCTTGTTTATGTTGGCTGCTGGGCCAGGCCTTCTGCTTCAGTTGAAAGGAACGAATACTTGGACCGGGTAGTAAGGTTCTTGTGGCAAGTACAAGACATCATTTATGCTGTTTTCTGGCCTTTCTGGGGAAGCCCAGCTGGTCTGGTAACTTGAAGGCTCATAGCCAGCTTGCCTTTGTAGAGAGTTTTTTCTGTCCCCAGTGTTAAAGGATCAAATTTCTTGATTAAAGCTACTGAGTGAATACTTATGGTTGAGAATTTCTTATCAAGCTGTAAATATATAAACGCCGTCATCGTCATGAGATTTCTTTGGTACCGAACGCACGGGTGGCAAGGGTTCGACGACTGAGAGTAAGAACTAAAACGATATTTTCCTCGCTTTCAATCAGATATCAGAAAGAAACATCCATGGAGTACATAAGAATCAGACAAGGTAATTTAAGGAGATAAAGTTCTGCTATATGTATGCTGTTTGAGTTGTAACATAAATAAAAATATACCACCAGCAACAGAAACATTCAGAGATTCAAAAATACCTTCCATAGGAATGCTTACAAGTTCACAAGCTTGGACAGTCACTTCTGAGAGGCCATTGCCCTCGCTTCCTAGCACTAAGCATAGAGGCTCACTCATCAGAGAATCTGCTAGCTCTTTAGACAGCGGATGGGTCTTTTCAGATCCATCACTGCCGCTTTCTGGATGGCCTGCCAACATCCTCATGCCATATTTAGCCACCAAAGCTCGCAGATCAAACCAGTTACCGGAAACGACCGGAAGCTGCAAAGAAGCTCCGCGAGCTGCACGAAGAGCCTTTTCATTGAAAGGGTTACAGCAAGCTGGAAGAAGAAATACCCCATCCTGTTGATTGTTGGATTTACATGTTACTTTGCAAACAAAAAACGGAAAAGAAATAAATGGCACTTTGCAGAGTCCTAAATTTCTGAATCAAAGATACTTAATGCACCTGTGCAAATATTTTGAGTATAATGACACTTCTAGCATTTTAGCCCATCACAATATACTCCTTTTGCCTTATGAAGCATCGACTTCTAAAATAGCGCTACTGGCACTATGAGTTATACCATCACCCCCACAAATATCTGAAACCTAACGATTGCATACTTTCCATTCTATCACACTTCATATTACCTTAGTGATCACATAAATCTAAAATAAATTATTAAATGATAAAATAAAGGCTCTCATAATAACCCCCATACCTAATTAACAGAACCATGTGATATGTGAATTGTGTAAGTTAATAAGTCTGTAGCAGCGTATGACAGTTGAAGCAGAAAGTAGCATACCCATTTGAAAGCACAGGCAGATCTTATCAACGTTCCAAGGTTACCAGGATCCTGCCAAGTAGCGGAATCATGACTAGAATAAGATGCAGTGTACAAAACTAAATCCGTGTATATGAGATGTACTGATAAACCACTTCAAAAATATTTAAATCAATATGCACAATGTTATGTGTAGTTTTATACAACAAAAATAATGATAGCGATTGACTCTTAACAATGGTGGTATATAGCTAATCCTGACCTGAATCCCATCAAGGACTAGAATCCTCTTTGGATACTGAAACAACCCATCAAGTCCAGCCCCTCCCTCGTCGCCGTCGAGGTCACAGAAATGCTTAGGCATGTGCATGACAGCAATCGCCTCAGTTGAATCAACCGATCGCATCCCGGAAATCTTCTTCATCACAGTGGCGCTCACATACACAACATCGCCAGATAGGTCCTGCAATTCCTCCGGGATCTCTACACCTTCCAAGAGTAGCAAGCAATCAATGGCGGCGAAACCAAGCGTACAAATCTCCCTGCAGCAAAACAACACGAAGGAGGAGCGTAGAATTAGAAATGAGAGGATAAAACGAGAAGCATCAGGGGACGTATGGGTACGGTCTACGGTGGGAAGGGTTCAGAGCGGCGGGAGAGAAACGGGTACCGGATTGGGGCGAGGCCGACGAGGAGGAGGCGGCGGCAGGATCGGCGGTAGGCGGCTGAGTCCCGGAGCTTCACGCAGTGCTTCACTAGGGGGTTTGCCACGCTCGCCACCTGCTTGCGCTTTTCCCCGCCCGGGAGAAAAGACTCCTTCGAGGCTTCGACGCGGCCGTCGCGGCGGCGCGGGGCGCGGGCACGCGGCGAGGGCGGAAGGAGCGTACTAAATGCGTCCGAGAGTTGGACTCCGGGAGCAATGGCGACGGCGGCGGCGCGCGCGCCAGTAGCATTGCGGCGGTGGTATAGCTCGCTCGGTCGCTCCTTCGCGTCGGGGTTTTTCGAGCCCGTCTTATCTACTCCTTGCAGTCAACGTGTCAGATGAGCTCTCTCCCTTCGTGATGTAAAGACCAGCGTCGATTTAACAACAAAAAAAAAATTGTCAGATTTGAATTGGCAGCGCAATACTTGGAATTTCAGAATTTGCAATGTGTTGAACCGCACAAAACAGTAAAAGTATTTTGATTCAAAGGAATATCATAAGATTTTTGTATAAATGAATCCTATAGAAAATAAAATTAGGATCATTCCCATACGAATTATTCCTATAGAACTTGTAATATGCAAATCCTATAGGAAAAAAGCATTAGGTCATACCTCGTTGAAAATTCCTTCAGTCAGGTGGCGAGGAAATTGAACACTAGGCGTTCCCAGGTGTGCTTCTGAAATTGGATGTGTCCCGTGCGTTCGAATCGATCTCCTGGTCGTTTCTGTTTGAGGTGCTCCACAAATTGGGGTTTGGCGAGGCGTTCTTGCGTTGGATTGCGATCCTGCTGTGCACTGCTAGCACGAAGATCTCGATCAATGGCGTGCCCGGGAGGAAAATTTGCCATGCGCGCAGGCTCCGGCAGGGGGGCCCGGTCTCCCCGACGCTGTTTGTGCTGGGGATGGAGGTGCTCACGGCGATGGTGGCCAGAGCTGTCGACGATCAGCTGTTCCAGCCCATTCTTGGGGTTAGTGCTCTGCAGCGAATTTCGGTGTACGCTGACGACGTGGTCTTGTTCGTCAGACCTGTGCTCTCTGACCTTATCGCCACCAGGGAAATCCTTCGACTGTTTGGAGGAGCGTCTGGCCTGAACATCAACTACACCAAATCGTCGGCTACACTGATCAAAGGGACTGAAGTACATGGTGAATTGGTGCTGAATACGCTTGGATGCAGGCTTGTTCTATTCCCGATTCAGTATTTGGGATTGCCGCTAGCGCTTCGCCCACTGACCAAGGATGAGTGGCAGCCTGTGCTGGACAAAACGCTGGCCACGGTGCCGGCTTGGCAGCGTGGGATGATGGCTAGTTCGGGACGGCTGGTGATGGTCAAATCTGTGATCGAGGCTAGGCCAATTCACCATCTGTTGGTGGCTCAAGCCCCGGTCTGGATGCTAGAGGAACTCGAGAAGTGGATGCGATCGTTCTTCTGGGTCGGGAAAGAGCAAGTGAATGGAGGCCAGTGCCTCGTTGCGTGGGAGAAAATCTGCTTACAGAAGAAGTTTGGTGGCCTCGGTGTTAAGGACATGCGCCTTCAGGGCATTGCTCTACGCGTTCGATGGGAATGGCTCAGACGTACCGATCCTAATTGGCCGTGGCAGGGCTACCAATGATGAAGGACTTGGAGGCGGAGGCTGCGTTCCAGAGCATGGTTGAAATTCAGCTTGGAGATGGCTCGACGGTCCTCTTTTGGAAGGACATGTGGCTTCAGGGACGCGATATCCAAGAGATTGCGCCGGAGGTCTGGGCATTGGCGTCGGAGCGCGCCAGAACGAGCAGAACGGTGGCACTAGGGGTGTGGGACAACGCCTGGGTGGAGGACCTAGTAGACATGCCGAGGGAGGCCGCCACGCAGCAGCTGGTACGGCTGTGGTTGCTGATCGACAGGGTTCGATGCACGCCAGGTGTGCAGGACTCCTACAATTGGACCTGCTCGCCATCAGGTGTCTACACAGCGAAGTCAACGTATGATCGCCTGTGTGTCGGGAGAGTGAGGGCGGTGACGGCGGACTGCACTTGGCGCACCTATGCGCCACCCAAGTGCCAGCTCTTCATCTGGCTTGCCCTAATGCACAAGGTGTGGACCTCGGATAGGCGCTTCCGGCATGGACTGCAGGACCAGACGTCGTGCTGCTTTACCTGTTTACAGGAGGAGGACACGATTGAGCATGTTCTGGTGCAATGCGTCTATGCGCGGGAGGTTTGGTTTCTTTGTTGTCAGAAGTTGCAAGTGAATGTTTGGGTGCCGGAGTCAACTGTTCTCCTGGAGCAATGGTGGCTGCGGGAGCGCAAGCGCTTCTCGGGCAAGCACAAGAAGAGAGTCGACACGGCGGTCACTCTCGTATGTTGGTCGATCTGGAAGCAAAGGAACGCTAGAGTCTTCAATAACGTACGACAGCAATGTAATGCATCTGAATTGGCCCAGCGCATTGTAGATGAGCTGCGAGTTTGGTTTAGAGTTAGAGTTCGTGGAGGGAGAACGAACACGATGACGCGAGAGTAGGCTTTAGGGTGGAGGGTTGGAGTTGTACTGAGCCCTGTTTGGACAGGTGTTTGGTTTCTTGTAAATTCATTCTATCTTCTATAAAAATAAGGTGCGCTATTGGCGCACTCTCAAAAAAATTCCTTCAGTACTATCAAAGAGACTTACTCTTCCCATATGATTCAAGTGAACATGACTTCGAATCTTACAATTTTCCTATTCATATACATTTCCTATCCTATAAATGAAATGAGCCGTAATGGTGTCTTTATTTCATAGGAGAAACATAGGAAAAGTAAAGGATTGGTATCCCATAGGAATTAGTTCCTATAGCACTATTTGATTCATAGGAATTGGCAAGAAATAGTATGGGAAATTTTCCTTTAGAGGTCATTTCAAAGAAAATGCATAGGTAATTCAACATACACTAAGACCTCATTTTCATTCCTACACGTAGGATCGAGACAAAGCACAATCCATGTGCTAGTGATGGTCCCATCTAATTAAATTATGAGCTCAATAGTTGGATTCCTTTGTTTTTACCATTCCTGCGATTTAAACAACTCATGTAAAAAAAATTATGTGTTTTCTAATTCTATGTTTTACACGTGCATTCTTATCAAAAAATTTAGCTTTCCCTATTGCTACATTTTTATAAGCCTATGAATCAAAGAGGCCCTATTGTGGAGCTCACCCCGCATGCATACAGCAAAATCCCTCCTCTCTCGCCTTCCTATTCCTTTGGGATGCAGACATGCATGTAGGAAAGTATTTTTACAATAGGTTTGAATCGAATCAACAACAAAATCGCTTTTCTGTCAGACAAGATGATTCAATGCTCTAACTGTATTTTAATCGGTTCAAAAGTTGGTTCGAACCGCTTTTGTTGCACACTCTGGCCGGTCTAAGAGTTGGTGTATGTAATGAAATAACAACAAACTCTGGCCGGTCTAAGAGTTGGTCTAAGAGTTTGATGTTTAACTTTCCAATCTTTTGCGAAAGCTATTTCTCCACCGTTGTTGACCTGTATTTTTATGAACTTGTACTTGTTTTTGAAATAACAACAAACTCTGCCTCTTCAAAAAGTTAAACAGCAAAAACCAAAAAAAGGAGGATAAAGAAACAAGTGGAGAGTTTTACCTCTTTACAAAATTAAAAAACGAAAAAATCTGCCAAATACGACAAGTTTCATAACTTGATATTCTTTTGAAGATAAAAACAAGCTCTAAAATCTCAGATAGAGAAATTTTAATTAACAAAAGGATAAAGACGATGACAAAAATGAAAAAGTTCGATTTCTCTAACATCGATGTGATCAATCTACTCACCCGAGAGCCCCCATAGATAGTACAATTGTTGAACTTGTAATTTGGTCTTCAAACAACCATCCTGAGAACAGAAAAATGGAAAAAACTATCAAGGCCGTAAATTTTACTTGCATATTTCCACTAGAGATAAATGACGAGGATTCATACAAGCCTCAAGTTGGAAACCTACTAGTGGAATTTTGGCGCGTCGTCACGACGCGCCGTTGGTGAATATTTTTTGTGAATTTAAATGGTTTTTTATTTTGGTTACTTACGTTGGTGAATATTTTTTGTGAACATGATTTGGTTTTTTATTTTGGTTACTTAATATATTTTATGAATAGAATTGTTGGCGTTGTTTGTGTAATGCATTTATTTTGTGCACAAATATTAAAAAATTATGGAGTTATTGCGAGAGTGAACCAACCGTTTTCGTTTGACTTGTTTCGAATTGTTTTCATGTTTGTAAATTGGTTAGATTTGCAAGGCAAATAAAATTTTGAAATATTCAAATTTGTATGCCGTGTAGTTGTGGTAAAATTCAAATTGGGCGGTATTTGTCGTTTAAGGTATTTGTAGGTACTTAGCGGCTTTGAATGTTGAAATATGCATGTGTTTCGGAATAAATATTTAATTTAATTAAGTGAATTGGAATGGGCAAATATGTTTGTAATTTGTCATAAATATCTATTTTGACTCCATAATCTGAGTAAATGAAGCGTATGAGAATTTGGTAAGTCTGATCTTTAATTAGAGGGTCTATTTTAATTTGTCGAAATATAAAAATGGAGTTAGTTTGAACGTTTTCTGTTTTATGGAAATTATTGAAGGAAAGGAGCACCACTTGTCAGAAACCTAACTTTTGTAAAAAATGTTTTAGAAAAGGATGAAATTCACGTTAATTTATCTGATGGGGTTAAATATTTATCGGCTGAAAAAAGGATAAAATTCACGTGAAAATATAATATAGCCATTTGTTAAGTCCTCTGGAAAGTTTGTTTTTTGTTTTGGAATTTAGAAATTCATCAATTTTTAAAGTTCTGCACAGTGGTACGTATTTTTTATATTAGAAATTGTTTAAGTATGGGAATCATCGGAATTTGGGAAAAAAATGTTTTTAAAGTGGTTGGATTTTAGAGATTGCTCAAATTTTGAAATTGCTGTAATTGGAAAAAATCTACGGTTTTAAAAACGTTTAGATGTAAAAAATTGTTGAAAGTGGGAAACGCACATGTCACGGTTTTCGAGGTTTTGGTGTAATGCATTGTACTTTTGACATCTGATAACAAAATTGACATAATATGGTTCAAGTTATGGCTTGTTTGGTGAATTCAGAATTTCAAAAAAAAAACGACATTTAAAAGTAGTGAAGGTTTCGAGAAATGTTGGAATTTTCAAATTTGAATTTTGATCGGACGTCGTTAATAGTTAGTGTTTATTGCTGTGTTCATGCTGATATTTTATTGGTGTAGGAAATTCAAACTTGGAAGTGTCCATGTCCAAAATGTGTTCAGATTTTGATGTATCGAAGCAAAAAAAAAGGGGTTATATTTATGAATTGTTTGATTTCCAAAAGTTTGTAAAATAGTAAGATTTGGAAGAATTGTTAAATTTTTAACTATTGAAATTTGGATGTAGTGTTTTCTTGTGGTAAATTTCAAATTTGAATTATGTGCATTTAACAATCCTGTAGGTTTGGAAAATATTGAATGTGTATCTGAAAGGTTATAAAAGTTTAAAAAAAAAAGTAGGAAAAAACCAGAGGGGAAAATTTCGAAAGTCGGTGAAAATAGGTAGATTTGAAAGGCAGCTAAAATTTTGAAATATTCAAAATTGTGTGATGCGTTTATGTTGTAAACTTCAAATCTTGAAAATGTCAGCATTTTGAAGTTGCGCAGATTCGAAAATTGTTGAAGTTGTATTTAAAAAGTTATAAGAATTATTTTAACGTTAGTAGAAGGGTCAGACTTGGAGGAAACTGTGAAGTTGAAAATGTTCAAATTTGGAGTCTGATCGTATGCAGTAAGTAGGCAGCATTTATGTTTGTGGTCATTTTGATATAGTTTTCATAATTTGTTGGTGGATATGGTTAAAGGTACTGATTTTGCAGCATTTAATAGTTCTTGGGAATGGTTTAAATACCGTAAGACAGTATCTATGAAGTGTTTAAAATTTTGTAAAGCATGATCTATTTTAAATTTTGCTGTTTGATTCAATTATATTTATTTGGGAAATAAGGTTGAAACAACTATGTCTCAATATTAATATTTTTTGGTATTTTGATTTTGATTTTTCGAAGCCCATGATATAAGTGGGTAGTCGTATTTAAATGATTTACGAAATTTTATTTGAATGAGATGGTTTGTACCCTTTTTTTTTGGCTTAGTCATCCTAAATGGTATTAATGATATTATTTTTCTGCATTTTATTTAAGTTCAGAACAAAATTATGAAATCTATGTTTTATAAAATGACGTGGAGGTGTCAGATGAGCCTTTGTGTATTATTTAAAATTTGTAAGATTTCAAATAATTTGGAAAAGATACCAAAGTTGTTGAAATGACTATTTTGATTATGTTGTATGATATAGTTAGCTGAAATTCAATTTGAAATCATTCCGTAATTAGAGGGAACAAATTTGTATTTTAATTCAATTATATATATTTTGGAGCTAAGATTTAAAATAGTTTTGAAAAGGTCCCGAAGCATTTGGGATGACTATTTTGATTTCCACGTTTTCGTAGAAATTTGTCTGAATTGATTTGGATCTGTATTTGAAGAGTTACAAAAGTTTTTTAAAAAGAAAACAAAAAAGGAAAAAAAAGGAAAAGGGCCGAGCCAGCCGCACAGTAGCCAGCCCGGCCCAGTAGGCGGCCCACTACCCAGCCCAGGCCCTCTGCGTCGTCACGCCGACGTCAGCACGGGGCGGAGCAGCCGCGGCGGTGACGCCGACTCCGGCGCCGAAACGCCGCGACCGGCGATGTGCGCGCGGGCTCATCGGGTGCGCCTCGACACGGGGTAGCCTTAGGTGGCGGCGCCGCCATCGGAGCGTCGCCGACGGCGAAATCCGCGGCCGCGGCCGTCGAGGACGGCGAGCACGATTGCGGCGGCGACGCGGCGTCCCGGCACATGAAACTCGGCGACGATGGAGGGGCGGCGACGGCGGAGCGCGCCGTGTGCGCCGATTTGAAGAAGGAGGAGCAGAACGGCGGGGCGGGGCGGCGCCGCCGGCGGCGACCGGAGCGACGCGCGGGAGAAGAAGGAGGAGGAAGGGGGATTTGCGATTTTTTACAAAGAAGAACCTGAAGTTTCACGTAATTACAAACAGGCCCTTTGCATCGAGGGGCTGTGTGCTGCGAGGACCAAATAGTGATTTTAGGCAAACCTGGGGTTTTTTTTGCAAAAAACCGGCGGGGCACTGTTCAACACTGTAGATGAACAGTGCGAACTGTAGCTAAGATACAGTCGCCGGGGCGCTGAGAGGCCGAGAAACAGACTCTCTTTTATATAGTTAGTAATTTGATGTGCTCAGTTTGTTTGTGGAGATTGCTTCCCCATAATCCACTATGTCAAAAAGACTCAGGTAGACACATCTTCACATGTCTAACATCATCAAAAGATGGGAAGTTACAAGCATATGATCCATTCGAGATGCTCGTCTTGAACTTGCACTTTGGATTGATCAACCTTGTATTTTTTCTTATTTCTTCATTATGATGATGTCTTGAAGCTAACATGATTGCTCACAAACTTATTCTTTAAGACATAATCTTCATAGTCTCAACTCTCTCATGAACATTCTTTGGATCGCACCTGAATAATTAATTTGGTCAGCACTTGATTCCCTATCACAATATATGGAAACACGCAATGAATTTGTAAATTGATAGTATACTCCAATCCTTGGTTAACCATGACTCACGCATGAGTCCATCATGACCTCAACTTAGATCCAATTTTGAACTCTTCTCTTGGATATTGTCCTTCATGATTTAACTCATACATTAGAGCATAATTTTGTTGATCGAGCTGCTAACAAGAACTCTACATTCTTCACTTTCTTTTCTTCTTCCAACCTTGATGTCTAGGTAAGTAACCATGCAGCCGTCGGAACAAAGAAATGATGGAATTGTCACTTTGATGTCTGCGTCAGCGTCATGACCTACTTTCATTCTAAATCAGATGAAATACCAAAAACATCTCACTAACACACATTCAATTTTCAATATTATAATTCTTCGTAGATGGATTGTAGATTGCATGTGCTCATGTTTATTATCCGCACGTCATTTAATTGACATGATTATATGACTTGCGGCCTTGAATTCAATTTGCCAACCACTTAGGAGTCAAATTATATCTCGTTGTTTTCCTGATATCACCTATAATTAGTATTTATGATTATGTCATATGCATGTCTTCAAAATGTTATTGTTTATAATAATACTGAAATTAGTTTTTACATGCAAATAGAAATTTGCCAGTTTCATGGAATATTGCCCGTCTCTATAATTCTAAAAAACTGGAGTTACTATGATTACAGTAGACGTAAATAAGATGTGCACATCATTGTTTACCCCCAAAGCATTCGATCTGTACAAGAATGTCGGATGGGCGACCAAAGCAACAAAGGGTAATCCGGTAGCTGGGCGACTCGCAGCAAGACACATAATTGAGTGCATAGTCCGAGCGGACACGGGGAGCAAAGTTCTCCACCGATGGTCCAGATTACGGTACATTAGAACATGACTACATGAGTACTTCTTGAATTGCATTTATTTAGACAAGCAACTACATAGAAGAATATCATCACTAAGTAGCTCTTTCCCAATGTCTACAATTCCTAATAAAATTAACTGACATTCTATGGGCACCACGTGCATCCATGCATCTTGGTATGCATCCTCTAGTATGTATTTCATCTACCATTGTTCCAAAGATTTATCAAATAAAACGCAACATAGAGTGGATGTGTAAGATGGATTGGCCTAGTATATATGTTGAAGGATGAATAAGAGAGTGCTATGCTCTAAATGTTAGTGGTGGTGCAAGATGTTGTGGGTGACGTTGAATTAATGCTCTGAGCTTCTCATGGTACAGTTACCTACGAAAAGAAAATAACTGTTATGGATACGGTTCAATAGCCTTGGACATGTTAATCTTTATATAAGTCAGGTATATCGCACATTTTCCAGGGGCGCTTGTTGAGCCTATATATAACTAGGGTTTGGAAAATTGTTCCAACCAAACATGAAAACAAGACCATAATTGAGCGCATTGAGATCTGTGGGTGATATAGTACATGAGCATAAATCACTTCAACAGCTCCACGTGTTCAAGAGTGTTAAGATTCCCGGTCCAACACTGAAGGTTAGGATACATTCATCTTCCTATAGATGTCCTTATAGAGCACTATACATATCTTTTTTATTACGAAATTTGGCACGTATGTAGGACATTTGTATGTTTTCATCTCCAGAAAAAATCGGCACTTTTGAAATTTTAACTTTTTTTGAAAAAAAAAATCTAACAGGAGCATATGAGTTCGGGTGTCAAAGTGAATTTCTGCAAAGTAGGTCGCAACTTTACATACAGTCCATAGGGTTCTTTGTGAGGTGTGGAAAAAAATAGCATCTCTACAAGAAGCATATTTGCTTGCAAAATTGTAGAAGTAAAAGGACACGCAACATAGAGAATAGTGTTCAGAGATGATTTTCTTCTTCTTCCGTCACTTGCTAATCAAGTTTTTGCAACTCTACAACCTACCAACTGCAGGAAGGTCTCTTAAAAACCATTTATCTCTGGAAAGAGAGAGTTAAAAATGGTGAAAGAAAGAATAAGGAGTCAGGAGACTCAGCATTACAGGTAACGGAATTGTATGGTGGCGTGAGCCTGTTCTGCACGTTTCACTCATCTCCCATTGAAAGCTCTACCCCGTAATCGTCTCTATCCTGAAAGGAAAAAATGGCCGATTCGTCTCAGCGTTGTTAGAAAGATGCACATTTAAGAGGGATGTGACTAACAATTCGGTTCATAACCGCAGCTATTTTCCACAGAGATTTATCTTCTCAAAGGCGACCCAGGACATAAAACCACCGTTTTTAAATAAGTTAGTAATAGCCCCTCGTTCAAAATATCTACAAAACTGTAGCCAGTATACCTTTAAATTGAGATAGATCATCCTTAGTGCCGCGATCATTAAAATTCAAAAGAATATTTCCTAGTTCCTACACATTTGAACCAGCCAAATCTTGAGTCTTCAGAAAGCTAGCTTAGCAGCTAGCTGTGCTTACCTCATCTTCATCTTGAGTTTCAACTTCAACATCAGAGGATGGATAACCAACACATAGCAACGCATACCCCTGAAAGGGAAGCCATGCAAATGTGGCATCCATAGGGTTCCAATTTTCAGTTTGCGGAACAGCAGAATCATAATGAATATGACGCACATAATATATAGCATGTACAGGAGCAGCTAGAGCACCTGATTCACACACTAACAGAAAACCCTTGGCAATTTTTAAAGAGTGCCAAAACCGAAGGATTACCCGAGCAATCTAGATAGCTCATTTATAAATCAGTTCTATTCTTACAATCTTTACAAATCACTTTGTAACATAAAGTTACTACGACGCATAATGCTAGAAGCAATGAGAAGGATAGGGACTGAATTGGATAATGAAACTATTAGGCTGCAGTGCATAGACAAATACTATTTCAGAGTACATGGTGGACTATACCCACTAAATAGCTATTTCCCAATGTCTACGATTCCTAATAAAACTAATTGACATTCTGTGTGCACCGTGTGCATCCATCCATCTTGGTATGCGTCCGCTAACACTTACTCCATCTATATCTATTGTTTCAAACATTCTTAAACAAAGCGCGATATAGAGTGGATGTGTATAAACTAATACTATAAAAAATGGATGGGGCTAGTATATATTGAAGAATCAATAAGAGGGTACATGTTGCTCTAAATATTAGTGATGGTGCAAGGTGTAGTGGGTGATGTTGAATCAATGCTCTCAGCTTCTCGACTTCTCGTAGTACTGTTACCTATGAAAACAAAATAAATATTATGGATACGGTTCAATAGCCTTGTGCAAGTTAAATGTGAATATGAGTCGGATATATCACGTACCCATTTTCCACGGGTGCATGTTGATCTTATATATAAACTGGGGTTTGGGAAATTGTTCTAAGCAAACATGAAATCAAGACCACAATTCAGCGTGTTGAGATCTGTGGGTGATATAGAACTTTCTCCATCCCGGTTTCTAGGTCCTCTACATATTGCTAGGTCATATGAAAAATAGATTATTAAAAAATCCATATGCTATATTTTCTAGTGGTATAATTTTTATGTTATAAAATTTATATTATATTAGTCAATGACCTAAGGATACGTATAGAACCTATAAACCAGGACGGAGGGAGTACATGAGCATACATCACTTCAGCAGCTCCACGTGTTCAAGACCGTTAAGATTCCCCCTCCAACATTAAAGGTTGGCATATATTCCTCCTCCAATAGATATCCGTGTACTCTGTTGTTTCAGTTTTAAGACACAAGTAGTACTACCGAGAATCATATCTCCTGCTTTTAGCTATGTTCTTTGTGAAAAGATCATAAGACCATGCCATATCTTTGATTTTGATGTATCCATGAGTAAGGGAGCACGGTTTAGTACCGAACGGGTGCAAGCACGGCTAGAATCATCCGGTCATTATTGCACCAAAGGTTGAATTGAGGTGTTAAGTAGTTCGCAGCTTTACATACAGTACACAGCGTTCCTCGTCTACAAAATGAGAAAAACCGGAAATGGTATCTCTACAAGAAGCATATTTGCACATGCAAAATTGCAAAAGTACAGGAGACGCAACATGGAGAATAGTGTGCAGAGATGATTCCTTCTTTCTTTCACCACGTGCTAATCAAGTCTTTGCAACCATATAACCTACCAACTGCAGGAACATCTCTTAAAAAGCATGTATCTCTGAAAAAATGGAAAGAGAGTTATAATTCGTGAAACAAAGAATAAGGAGATTCAGCATTCTAAGTAATGAAACTTATGGTGGCGTGAACCTGTTATGGATGTTTCACTCGTCTCCCATTGCAAGCTCTAGCGCGTAATCATCTCTATCCTGAAAGGAAAAAATGCATCGATTTCATCTTAGAAGAAGTTAGAAAGATGCGCATTTAAGAGGGATATGAATAACAACTCGGTTGATAACTGGTTATCATCGCACGCTATGCGTTGGTGCCACGTAGATTTCTCTACTGAAGGCGTTCTAGGACATAAAAAATGCAGTTTTTACATAAGTTGGTAATACTCACAATAGCCCCTCTTGCAAAATATCTTCCAAACTGAAGCCAGTATACCTATAAATTGTGATAGATCCTTTAGTGGCACCATCATCAGAATTCGAAACAATATTTCCTAGTTTCTACTGTATATTTGACCTATACAGGTTTTAAGTGTTCAGAAGATAGCTTAGCACATGTGCTTACCTCATCTTCATCTTGAGTTTCAACTTCAACATCAGAGGATGGGTAACCAACACATAGCAACGCATACCCCTAAAAAGGAAGCCATACAAATGTGACATCCAGATTTAACTTTCAGTTTGCAGAAGTGTAGCATCGTAATGAACGATGAAGTACACCTGTATGGGAGCACAACTATCCTAGTTGAAAGCCCTTAGCAATTAGTCTACCGAATATAATCTTTCTAAATCCCTCAATTTAGATAAATGCAATACTTCCTAACATAAAGTCACTAAGACGCAAGACTGAATTGGATTATGGTAGAATAATGGTGCACCGCATAGACAAATGATAGAGCTGAACTTGGAACGGGAAAATACTGCAGACATAGACGATTTTCGACAGTAAGGAACATGAAGATCCCAGTGACAACAGACCACAAAAAGTGGGTTTACCTTCTCTCTTAATTCAGCAGATATTCCAAGTGCTTCAGGCTGTCTTATCTGCCCTGATTTAATCCGAACCGCGCAGCTAGTACAGCAACCTGATCAGCACAAATTTTCCTAATTCAGTGAAGTGTCCTAGAGCATTGGAATTAGGATGTAGAAGGAAGATATTATGCTAGTCTGAAGGGGAATTTAAGGTTCGATACCAACTGAATCTGAAAGGAAATGCAGCAACTACTCGAGTCAATTTAACTGAATCAACTGAAAGACAGCTGACAGAGTAACTTACAAACTGCATCATCATGCTTAGTTCAGTTGTTTTTGTTACTAAATATTTGATGACAAGAATGACAAAGGAAGCATGCTACCATGGCGGCACGCGAAGGGGAGCGTGATGTTCTGCGCCTCCGCGGTGTGCAGAATGTACTGATCCTGCATGCGGCCGTCGACACCATCGATACCAATCAGACGAGCACCACATCAAGAATGAGGAACGGACACGCGCACCGGAGCTGCACACTGACAAACATACCTGGGGCACGATGAACTCGTGGACGACCCCACGCTCCCGGTCGTGGACAGTGACCTTGTGGGTCTTGACACCAGCCGCCGCGGCGGAGGCGGGCACCTGCTGCAGCTCCGAGGCGCGCACCGTCGTGCCGCGGACCGGCCGGCGACCACCCGGGAGAGGTGGCGTCGCGGAGCCTGCGAGGGCGTTCGGGGTTCCATCGCTTCTCCTCCACGGGCGGCACGGCCCTCCGTTCGCGCCCACGCGAGCCCTGCAGGGAGAGCTTGGATGAGTGAGTGAGCTACAGAGTTTGGAGAGGAGCGAGCGGGAAGGGAGAGAGCCGTGGAGTGCGTGTGCGCGCGTACGTGGTCGCGGCGGGGCACGCCGCCATCCTGGCCTTGGGCTGTCTGTAGGCGGCGGGCCGGCGAGACGAGGCGCGGCCGGCGATGAGCGGGAGCGGCGAAATTCTGATTGGCTCGGAGCGGATAAGGGGAGACCGAGGAGAGGTTCCGTGCCGTTAACCCAAAGCTGGCGCGGTGCGCATGTCAGCGTGTGTTCGCACGAGTCGGCGCGTGCGGGCTCTGCTGGGCCGCGCAATACTGATGCTGGCCTGGCCCGCAGCGGGCAATTTTCTCTAGCGCGTGTTTCGGCCGGTCCAGCCCACTGGCGGCCGTTCTAAAAAAACACGGGCGTCAACCCGCCATCGCCATGGCGAACGGCGGCGGGATGGTTGAGGCGATCGGTGCATGCGTTGGGCCACAACGGCCGCGACAAACGGAGAAAATGTAGAACATCATATAGACGCCGGGAGGGGGGAAACGTTGCTTCGTGCATGCGTCACTCATGTTGGTCGCGACATGAGTGTGGGGTGCACATTTAAAGCTGGTCACCGGTAGTATTACGTAACGAGCTCATCTTCCTAACCTAACTCGCTCCCGTGCCGCACCCAGGCGGCACCGGGGCGCCACCCTCGCGCCGCCACCAGGCACTCCCCTCCGTGCCATCCCCGCCGCTGCTGCCGTCGGCTTCCGGGCCGCGGCGGCGGCGGCGCTCCCCGCTGCCGCACAACCGGCACTGGGGGTGGTCCTCTCCTTCCTCGGCGCGGACGGACGCTGGGCCCGACTGGGACGGCGATGGCGGGTCGTCGGCATAGGCACGCCGGAGCGGCGGCTCCGGGGGCGCAGGGCGCTGCTGCGGGTGGGGCGCGCCGGCCTGGCCTCGAGGGTGGCGGGTCGGCGACGCGGCTGTGCGGCGCGGGCGCGATGGGCCCGTCCCGGGCCGGATCTGGGCGCAGGTGGGCCCGACGGCGGGTTGCTCGCCAGGAGCGGTGCGGTGGCCGGAGCTCCTCCCGGGTTGGCGGCGCGCTGTCTTGGTGGCGGCGTCGTGCGGGGGAGCGGGAGGCGTGCTGGTCCGTTGCGGCGCGTGGTTGTGGGTCGCTCCCGGCTCCGGATGAGCGTGCGGGCTGTGTTTGGGGATGGAGGTGAGGTGCGACTGGTGCAGGGGTCGAAGGTGTGGAAGTTTTGGTGGTCGGCAACGAAGGAATGAAGCTCGCAAGCCCAGCTCCAGTGGTCTTGTAGATCTGCGGCCTCTTTTCGGGTTTGGAGGAGCTCCGGGCGAAAGCCCTGCACTGACCACGGTCGGTGCCGGCGACAATGGCGCTTTGGGCGTCATCTTCCTCCTTGGAGGTGTCGTCGTGGACTCCTTTTTTCTCTCCGAAAAAGGTTCGGGTTCTCCGGGTGAAAACCTAGGCTCCGGCTGCTCGGAGCGGACGACGACGACGTATCCGTCGCTTCCCCCTTGGGGGCATCGTCTTGGAGAACCAGCTGGTGTCTTTTGCGTGGAGCTCCTTTTACGCCAAGGTTTTGCGGGAGGTGGCGGCGTGGGTGTCGAGGCTGGTGTGGCGGCAGCAACTGCGGCTGTCTTTTAGGCCGGGGCGGCGGCCCCGGATGTTGGTACGACGTCCGTGGTCTGCGAGTAGCTCTCCTTGGGCAGCTTGGGCTGCGGGTGGCTGCTTCGTGCGGCGTCGTGGCTCGGTGGCGAGCGGTGCTATGTCGGGACGGCGGTCCCGGAAGGGGGTGCTGGCGGCGAGGCTGTCGGGGCTGCTGGGGCAGCGGCAGCAGCGGTTGCCTTTTAGGCCGGGGCGGCGGCCCCGGATGTTGGTACGGCGGCCGTGGTCTGCGAGCGGCTTACCTGGTGCAGTTTGGGCTGTGGGTGGCCGAGTCGTGCGGCGCCGTGGCCCGGGTGTGGGCGGTGGCATGTCGGGGCGGCGGCCCCGGAAGGTGGTGCAGGTGGTTTGCGCAGGGCGTGACGGAGGGTTGGATGTCGGGGCAGCGGCTCCGAATTTTTCTGCTTCATCGAGGGCGTTCCTCCTTGGTTCGTGTGGGCGACAAGGCTGCTCTCGGTGCTGTTCGTCGTCGGGGCTCCCCGGTGGTGGCCGCTTTCATCTTCGACGGAGTGTCCCGTGCCTGCTCCTCCCATAGCAGTTGCGGATTCTCCTCTCCGGCAAGGGTGGATGGTTGGCCGGCTGGCCGTGGAGTGGGTGTTGTGTGGGCTTTGCCCCGTGGCGTTCTTTGTTGCTGCTGTTGGTGTCTGTTGTTTGGTTTTCGCCCGGTTTCTTCCACTAATAAACCGGGCACCTTCTGCTTAATTAAAATAAGGGGCAAAGCTTTTGCCTCTCGTTTCAAAAAAAAAAAAAAACTGGTCACCTGGGCCTGTGCTCGCAGGCTGCCCCGTTAACTCGCATGTCCAGCCCGTCAGGGGTCTATCCTGGCACGTAGCTAAACGGACCGTGTCTGGCCCGCGACACGCTTGGGGCTCTGTATGGGCCTCGAGGCCACGCACGCGGGCCGACACGCACAGCTCGTTTGTCATTTATTTTATTTTATTTTATTTTAAATTTGTTTCCTGAAAAAATATACCCAACAAGCCAAAAACAACCTATCGCCCCCGGCGTGTTTAAGGGGCTGGCCCGTTTATTAAAGGGGTCGTGCTTGGGACTCGAGGCGGGGCACGCAGCACGGCCCGCTTATAAATGGGCCGACACGTGTCAGGCCATACCAGGTCCGTTTAGCGTCAAACCGAGCCGAGCCGTGCCCGGCTCGGCCCATTGGCCAGATTTGTGCATGTCTTATATGTGACGCAACTCAGATTCTCTAACTTGTCGTGTCAAAGGCAGAGACTTACCGTGCATGCGGTACCTCCTGCCTTAGCTTTGTTTTAGCCGCCCGATAAAAAATGAATGGTATAGTTGTTACTACTATGTCTTGCCAATTTAGATTGGCTGACTTTCTGGCTGCTAACTTTCGGTGATTTGAGTAACTGGGCACGTGGACCCTCAGTTTACGGGGTGCATGTGTCATTTACTCAAAATTAAGAAAATGATAATGCTATAGTTTAAATTCTGGGTAAGTTTTGAAAGGATAACGATGTCGCCTAGAGGGGATGAATAGGCGATTAAATTTTTTCCGGTTTAGACTTGACAAATGCGAAAATAAAATTAGTGTTTTAATTTATTAAGCATACAAAGTAAATATACTAGGCTCAACTATGTGCACCAACAATTTATGCTAAACAATACAAGTAACAAGGTGGTAGCAAGATATAAACTTGAATCACAAAGGCTATCACAATGTAAAGTGCATAAGTAAAGAGCTCGGGTATAAAAATAACAGATGCACACGGAGACGATGATGTATTTCCGAGTTCCTCCTTTTGAGGGGATTACGTCTCGTTGGAGGGGTGTGAGCTTCACCACAACAGTCTTACTCAACGCTACAAAGGTCTCATCCTATTCTCCGATGAACCGCACCACAAAGGATTAGTTCACCTTCCACTATCGATAACCTTCAATCTCGGGGCACGCATCCACAACTTAATTGGAGTCTCCCGAGGTCACCACAAGCTTGGGGCACGCATACACAACTGAATTAGAGGCTCCCAAGATCACCACAACGTCGTCTAGGGTCCAATGACCAAAGAGTAACAAGCTCACAACTTTCACTTCCACGAATCCTCGTGTAGAGCACAAACCGATGCACCAAATGCAATGGCAAGAGCACAAGTATTCAAATCTTTCACTCTCAAATTCCAACAAAGTAACAAATGCTTATGGGGAATAAGAGAGGAAGAACAAAGAAGAACTCAACAAATGGAACTCTAAGATCTAGATCCAAAGGCTTCCCCTCACTTAGAGGAGAGATGGATTGGTGAAAATGTAGATCTAAATCTCCTCTCTCTTTTGCCTCGAAAAGGAGAAAAAATCATTGGAGGGATTGAGATAACTCAATACTTTATAGGTCAACAATGGAGGAGGAGAGAGCACCAAAACTTGGAAAGCATTGGGGAAGAAGACCCCTTAAATAGGTCCCCACCAAATCCAACTGTTGGGACAGTTTTTCCTGCGCGGGTCGGAAATTTTATACTTACCCCGGATATTTCCAGAAACTTAACTTTTCGGTACTGAACTCTGGCCGGAAATTTGCCCAGAAATTTCCGGGGGCAGGAATTTCCGGCCTAAAGTCCGGAATTTCCGCCCCTCGGAAAACAGGAGAAAGACCAAAACGAAAACGACAATAACTTTTGCATCCGGACTCCGTTTTCGATGATCTTGTGCTCATTGTAATCACAACAACGAGCTCTACATTATTATTCAGAGAAACATCATAGTCCAAAGAGGGAGGATAAGACCAAATAGGGAAAGGTTAGACCTCTCAATAAAAGAATAACCGGCAAATCTCCAAAATCAAAACCGTGACAAGTTTTTCATACGAAATCCGTTTTTGATGAAATTGAGCTTGTCTTGAAGATCACGACA